>JANPWX010000019.1:745263-800203 GCA_024734555.1 Trochalopteron elliotii
CGCCTCGCCTTTTTTCACTTTTCTCTCTTTTCTTTCTTACTTTTTTTCCTTCTCTGTCTCTGCGTCTGTGTGTGGGTGCCTGAGTGTGTCTCTCCCTCCTCTTCTCTCCCCCACTTTGAATTTATTTCTTCCTTTCTCTCTTTCTTTTCACTCTAGAGCTTTTTCCAAAACCTTCTGCCATGTACTTACATAATAGGTCAGGGACCAACACACCAATTTCCATGCCAAGTGTATAATTTGCTATTAAAAGTTTCTGATTGTTTTTGGGCCTTCTGAATTTTGTCATTCATTTCAACCATGAGCATTTACAAATCTTGAGTGCTTCTATCCTCTTAAGGGTGGGACATCACACACAATTCCCAAACCAGTGGGTTTTATTTTGGCAGCTCACATAGACTTATAAAAGCAAGTTCAGCCATGCTGATGCTCTGCCAAACTATATGAAATTACCCTCACCTCTGAGTCTCACAGAAAATTGCCTGGAAAATTACTGAATTTCTTTAAAAAATATCAAGATGAGAGGTCATGTTTCTGAACATTTCCGAAGCATTTGATTTTCCAAAGGATATTTGTGTGGAGCCAGTAGGGTCCTTATTTAAGCAAAAAGAATTTATGAGTAGACTAAGCTTTTCTTAATTTCTACCAAAGATAGTCAAGAGCAAGATATCCATGAAATTGTTTAGAGGTCTTTTATGTGTTTGTCTCACTGTCTAATTACTTCTGTCAACACTGCTCAACAAATTCCAGTCTGTATCTGATCTTTATTATCCAGAGAATATTTTGTATACATTTACAGCTTGCTCCTTTCTGCTATCCATGTGAACAGGTATGTCCATCTCCCAGAGTTGTATTCTTTTAGTGATCGTAATTGACCATGAGTATTTTTCACCTTGGGCCCTCAGTTTTTGTCTCATAGTACTTTCAGGAAAGTTGCTATCATATTGTGCTTTTACTTTTAGGTGTTTCTATTTTACAATCCAGCACTCTGTAACATTTCAGCAAAACTGCCCATTGATCTTGAAGTGAATCACACATTTCAGTTACTATTTTGAGTGACTTGAGACAGAAAGAGTAAAAAACCAAACCCTCAAGGTTCTTTCAAATTCATCAAATAAGGCAAAACCTGTCCCAGACATGGTGAAAAAGCTGGGGGCAGGGGAAAGTGGATGCAATGTACGACACAACCAAGTTACATTCCAGTGTTATTTGATGTAGATCAGCCAGCGATGTTCATTGAGTTTCAGATTTTTTGAAATTTACTAAAATTTTTGAAATTTGAAAATTAAGTCTTTATCATACTTTTATAAAAGCATACCTATTTTAAGAAGAGAAATGTAGAATTTGGTGTAAGTGAACTGGCAGACAAAGAGAAATTTTTGCTCTCATCTGTCATTTACCGAATTTTCAAGCATCTTTTTGTATCTAATGTGTAACAGTTTGGCCCAAAGAACTTCACAGTCACAGAAAACCTGGTGCTATCTTTTGAAAGAGATATGGTAACAGCCACGTAAAAAGAAAGAAGCTTTCTCAATTAAGTCCAGTCTAGGTCCAGGTTTAGTTTTTGGACTAAATTATTGGGATATTGGTATATCATAATATTGAAATATTTCAAAACATGTTTATTCCTAGAATCAAGAGCAGCTGCTGCGTTGCTTCAGAGCTAGATGAGCCCACAGATATTGCAGTTCTCAGTGGATTATTTATAAATAAAAACAAAAGCCAAACCAAAGCCGTTGGAAATTGTTTAGCTTTGCCACCCCCCCACCAACTTGAATGCACACAGAGGAGACATTCAGACACAGATTATTTATTTTCTTAGAGGAAAATGGCATAGTCACAGAGTAAAGGCATACAAGTGTATGTTCAAGGATATGAGCTGCTGGTTGTTGTACACATGGCAGCTGCTGCAATGGTGAAAGGAACCTCTTCTCCCAGCCAAGATCCTACTGCTTCCCAAGGCTGTTAGGCTCCATTCACATGGTCTTGTGCAATCTAAGATGCAGATCACATTTTCAAATGAATAAGAGCTGATGTGAGTGTGGGATAATTAGGCGTCCTTTTATTTAATTATTTGTAGAAACATACCTGATTTTTTTACATACCGGATAACCTGCTACAGGTTGATTGATAGTAAAGGGAATATTTCAGTATATCTTAAATCAATAAACAAGATTAATCCATGAACCTTATTTAGTAATAGATATTTTATTGAGTATTGTTTGATGAAAGTTTCTTATATATGAAAGAGCCAAAGGACTAAGTTGAAGAGGAACAAGCAGAAGCAAAGACATTAAAGACATAAATAAGAGAAATGTAACTAAAATGACATGGGATAATATTGGAACCTAGTTTTCTAAATGGAATGGGAGTTGTGTACACAGACATCAGCATGGTTTCCTTCTCAGGTTTCAGAAAAAAGACTTTCTAAATTCCTCTTTAAATGAATGAGAATGGACTTTACAATAACAAAACTGATTGCATGATAAATTTAACTCTTATCTCAATTGCAGACAAATGTCTAATACAGCACAGATCATCACAAAGTGGCAGGTCAAAAGGTAGTGCTTGAAACTTGGTTTGTATCTTAAGTTTAATAGGCAAGGGTGTGACATTCCCAGCCTCATGTCTAAATTATTTTCGAATTCCTATCTCCCTTTTTTAGCCAAAAGCACTATGATGAACACTATAAAGCTAAAAATAAATATTTTTTGTTCAAATCTTAAATTTAATAAGAATTTTACTTACCTTTGTCAAATATAGGACTATATTACTATAAAAATGAGGTAATAAACCCAAAGAATTATTTCATAAAAGTATTTCTTAGATTAAGGATAAGCATTGTTCAAACTGTTCTGCTTATAAAGTGTGTGGAGACCTTATTTAACATTTTCTTTTAGTGAAAGTACAAGCTAATTAACATATCAATATCTTACTGCAGGCTGGGATTTTCTGTGATATTTAATACAAATCTCATACTTGAACTTTTCTAATTATTTTAATTATCTTTACCTTTTGTCCCATGTCATCTGACAGAGAGTGGAGCATGTTAAAAAGAGTCTAACACCTGGACATCATAGTATGAATGTAAATCAGAGAAAATGAAGACTTACTATTATTACCAGTAGCAATACCAATTGTGAGACTGAAACAAAATGGTGGATTTAGAACTGCAGAAGTACATAAAGATTTTCTCTGGAATTTGTGCTCAACAATACAAACAATGGACTGCAAGATGCCAGGTCTGCAGGATGCCAGACATAACATAGAAAGGTAAAAGGAGCTCTCATATTCTTCTGCCAAATCATGATCATTAAAGTATTGGACCTGTAGGCCAATATCCCAAGCAATGGAAACATTCCAGAAAGCAGTCAACAAACAAGTAGATTAAATGAACAGTCTGTTGAAATGGGGATGGAAAGGCAATGAAAATTGTCCGTTATGATATTTTGGAAAAGTATAAAAAAACAAGTATTATAAGTATTCTGTTTGGACAGCTGCTGAATCAGTGTGCTAGTTAAGACAACTAATTAAGGTTATATGAACTACCATCATGAAGTCTAAGCTGCCCTTTCTGCAGTGAGAGAATTTTTGGTCTTTTTTCAAGAGTCTCCTGATTTAGCTGGAGATGCCACTTGCTCATTACAGGGGTTTGAGCTAGATGACGTTCAAAGGTACCTTCCAACCCAAACTATTCTACAATTTTAAGAAGGCAAACAGCAAGAAAATGATATTAAAGAAGTACAAGGAAAAGGTGACAGTACATTTTGAGAATGCAACTGTTGGTCATCTGGTCTTCTGACATAATCTCAGATAAAATAAAAACAAGGAGGAAGAAGGAACTAAATTTTGGCCTGTTCATTTTTGTTTAAATCTTACAAATTTTTTTTATTATTATATCGGCCATTGTTTATCAGTAATTTGCATTTAGTACGACTTTTTTGGACCCTCACAGACTGAGGGATGCAAGATATAGCCATCACTCTATGTCGAGAAGGGGTTATGACAACCCTGTTATCACCATAAATGTTTATTTATTTTTTCTCCAGACTTGTACTATAGTCTTCTCATCCCTTTCTTTATACTATTTGTTTTACTGTAGCTAATAAATTTTTGCTCCTGTATAATTTTTCATAGGCAATAGGAAATCCACAGGGTAAAAATAAATAACAACAAAAGAAAAGAGGGAGGGCATTCCAAGTCAACTCTTAGTATTTAATGTAAGTTTCAGAGGAATTAAAGTATTTGCAAGTGGTAAACGGAATTAAATATATTAAAATGTTTCACATAAAAAAGTTTATATTTGAGAATTTGATTTCAAGAAAATATGTAAAAAAGGACATTATTATAAGTACTTGGTAACAAACACATATATTTGTAAAGGAATGTAGGACTAAAGAAACAATCCAAATACTGAAGTATGCAATAGTTTTTCTTGAAAATCACTACCACCTGTGGCAACACTACCTGCCCTTCTTTATAAAGAAAAGAATCAGTTATGAAGATGTCTGTTCAGTTAGTCTTACAACTGAATTGATTAATCTATCTCTAATTAACAAAGCACTTCTAAGATGGGACTTTAACCTAATTATTCCTAAACTGATTAATTTTATATCAAATATGTCATTATGTCCAATTGCTTATTGACAGCTCTACCAACAAACTTTGGCCAAAGTTCAGCCACGTTCAGAGAGACATTGGCCTACATTTAGGAGACTTGCAGATGATCTGCAATGGCCTCTGAAATGCCAAAATTTTTTTGTCTTGGTTTTCTGTTTCCTTGTTTGGTCATTTTCTGAATTTCAGTGAATTAAATTTTATATGCCTGTTGGTAAATTGTTTAAAAAGGAGGGATTTAGGTTTTGTTTGTTTATGTTTGTTTGGTTGGTTTTTTGTGCTTTTGTTTTTTTGTATTTTTACATATGCTGTTAAGCTTCACACCATAGGTAAAATGACCCCTAGCAAGAAAGGAACCAACATTTTATTCTTTATCAATATTTGACTACTAAAGCCTGGGGATAAGTCAATAATTTGTTCCTGTGAAAGACAGCTACAAAATATTTTACTTGCAATTACACTGGAAAAAAGACTGAAGCATTTTTCTTTCCCTGGACTGCAACTTGGTGACCTTTTGCTTAGGTGAAAATTTAGCCTATAACATCACTTTTTAACTGATTTCATTTTTAAACAACCCTCAAACACTGAAAAATTCAGATGTATTACACACTGTCTCAGGCAGTCATTGTTTTTAAATTACTATAAAATCTGTTAGTAACCTTTATCCTTTTATCTCTTTTAGAAAACACAAATATTACTGGTGTATCTGTTTATGTAGGAAAAGGTTTGCAATAAATAGGCTTGCTAGAAAACATAAAATGGATTCCTTCATTTGCTTAAGATGCACAATGGCAACAGAGAAACCATAATTTTTTGCCTACAGAAGAGAAAAATTTCAATTTCAATGTAATTAGAGGTGATCCCTCTGAAGTACATTTTATCACTAATTGAAAAATGACCCAAATTATTAACTTAATTTTCACTTATATTTGAGAACATTGTAGGATTTAGGGAGGGGGTTCTCAGTTGTTTTCATTTTGGTGTTTTTTTTTTGTTGTTTTTTTTTTGTTGTTGTTTTTTTTTTTTTTTTTACTTTTATAAAATAAACTTGTCTCACATTGTGTCAGGAGTGTTTTTGGCCTGGGTGGGGTTAATTTTCTTCATAGCATAATCTACTTAAGCAGGGCATTTGTTCTCAGAGAACTTGATAATATGAAGTAATAGGACATATTTTTAACTTAGTGCTATAGATATGGTCTATATCTTCTTACTGTCTACTTGCCTTGCTCTCCTTTTCTCTTTAGGTGCCTGGTCTCCTAATTATCTCTGGGATATGTGCTCGTTTGCCCTTGGTTCATCCCTGGACTGACCTAAAAATTTCCTTCCAAAACAAAATCATGGCAGAATTGGCAGAATAACTTCCACATTCGGTCTCCAACACATACTATGAATGTGTTGTGGATGACTTCTTCCACCTGCCATGGTCCTCTGCTGAGGTCTGAACAGAACTTCAGTCACATTACCATTACCCTCACACTGTGTCCGAAGGCAACACATGGTTGCCCTCTCATTAAAGACATCACTCCTTCATTATGTTAAGTGCTTTGAACTGTAAAATGCACATGAAAAACGTGTCTCAGGAAAACACAATTCAAATGCCACTGGCTCTGTGTTAATGATCAGCCCACTTCTGAAAGAGCTAAAAGGGAAATATATCTACAACTGCTGGATACGTAGCTCCTTCCCTCAGAGTGTTTTCCCTGTGCTGGAAAATATCCACAGGTGTTGAATTGTATCTTTAGGATCTCTCTAAGACAACCATAAGGACTGTCCCTTCCTTCAAAACAGGTGTGTCACTATTAAAAATTTCTAAGGAGAGCAAAGGGGCTGATCCTATCAATCTGGTATTAATGAATGTCTTCTAACTCCCAGAAGAGGATCTTATTAGTCAATATATTTATATAAACATTAGTCGAGGTGATGTCACCTTTTGTTGCCCCTGTTGACTCTGTGTTGCAGTCCAGACAAAAGCACCTCTTCTGAAGAATGTGAACTTTATGTAATATCTCATAGCTGATGTCATTAGGACATACATTTTCAAAAGACAAGGTGGAACATTTACTTCACATTTGGATTCTGACCAAAACTATTGTCATGCATACATTCTTAAAACTAAAATTTAAAAATTATTTTGTCTAGTAATTTTAAAATCTGATTTAAGCTGCTCGTTTCTTCCTGTTAAAGATTTCTAAGCAAATTATTTGGAGGATTCTAGCAGTAGGTAGACCAATATCTCCAAATAATAAAATAATTTTAATAGTTAAATGTTCTTATTCTCTCTACATAAGACACAAGCACACTGTGGATAGCAGAAAGGAAAAACGGAAGAAACATCTCCTGAACTGAATTTTTTTTTTACAAGCCTTATTAATATGGGGCAAAAAAGGAGGGTGTATCTTCCAAATCTCCTTGTA
Organism: Trochalopteron elliotii; assembly: GCA_024734555.1. Classification (NCBI taxonomy): domain Eukaryota; kingdom Metazoa; phylum Chordata; class Aves; order Passeriformes; family Leiothrichidae; genus Trochalopteron; species Trochalopteron elliotii. Next base: position 752,292 of record JANPWX010000019.1, read on the forward strand.
ACACTATGCTTTAAATGGAGAGATGTCAAAAGTCCTGAGAGTTTTTTTCACTGAAGGTGCTGTTGCTGTAAGCTCTTCTGTATTATATCTATAGTGTGATTGCAGGTGATTAAGGTATCTCGTATTGAGCAGGCTGTTCTGAGATGTGGGTGTAGGAGAACGCATACCAAGGTTAAACTACTCACTCTGTCACTGATGCTGCTGTGGTTACATGTTTTCATGCCTTGTGTGAAGATGAACATCGTGGCAAGGTTATAATTGGATATACAGTTCTCTTTTCCAAAAGACAAAAAAATACAAGTGACACTGACACCACTACACTTTAGATCAGTTCTTTCACACTGAACAATGTTTAAAAACACCTGAAAGCTCACTGCTGTTTTCCTCCCTGTGACAAGACACAACACAATAGACTCTAATTTATGCAGGGTTCTGAGTCATTGTATACCTAGGACAAACTGCATTTAATTCTGTAACATCTCATAATAAAACAGAAGAATCTTACCTGAAGAAAGCATGAATAAACTACTGAGAGCAGTCTTCTCCTTGTGCCAGAAAAATCTTATTAGGAAAAAAAACCCAACATCAACAACAACAACAAAAAACAACAACAACAAAAACAACAACAAAAAAACCAAAAAAAAACAACAACAAAAAACCAACTGAAAAAGCCACTCACTTTCACAAATTTGAATTTTGGAAAAGAGGTTTCTAAATGTTCCAGATAAACAAAAAGTTGTCCAGAAGGAATAAAAGAAAAAACACAGTTGCAGCTTGCATGCTTATACTAACTGAAACTTAATGGTGTCCAACAATTCTAATAAATACGAAGTTAGACAAAAATAGGAGGTGACCTGTGTGGATGAACAAGGTGCTCCTCTTCAAACTCAAACAGGTAAACGGAATCTTACAGGGGGTAGGAAGCAAGCAGGGTGTGATAACATGGGAGGAATGCAGAAACATTGTCAGAGCACCCAGAGATGAAATTAGGAAATCTAAATGCCAAATAGAATTCCATCTGGTCGGAGATGTCAAAGTAAACAAGAATTTGTAAAAGCACATAGGTGACTAAAGATAGACTAGGGGAAGTGTGGAGACCTGGAAAAAGCTCTGGTATAAGAGGTCTTCTTTGCCCCAGTCTTTGCTAGCATGACTGTCCTTCAAGAAACCAAGGTTCAACAACAGAACACCAATTCTAATTAGGACAACATGCAATTATTTGTACCAAAAGCACGAAATGGGGCTCAAGACACAAAATTTTTCTCTGAACTGCTTTCTCCATTTTTTCTTTTGTGCCCAGAAGTTTTTTATCAGTTGTGAAGGAGGAGGCAAAAGAAGGCATAATTTTTCCACATTATTTTGTGTTTCCCAGAAACACTGTATTTTCCTGGAGTAATCGATATTTAATTTTTGAAGTCATAACATTGTCTCTTTAATTTGTGCAGATGTTCTAAATACTTAGAAATAATTTTGCCCAGCACTACAATGAACATTTCATAACTTCTGTCAAGATTTTCATTTAGTCATTCAGTCATTTTGACTTTTCTTTTAGGATTGCAGGATTAATTTCATAATTAATACCTTTACAGGTCAATTTTCTCTTGTCTCATAATCTGAAGTTTGGGTCTGTGTAATTTCACTTCAGAACAATGATTTCTGTCTTTGCTGTGCACATTTTTTCCTTCCTGCTTTTCTGTGTGTGTTCTTCCTTTTCTATCTTTGGGAAAATTTCAGTAAAATCTTTTTCAGAATCATTTTATCTTTGCTTGGTATCACTACTTAACTGTTCACTAAAATAGCTGGCCTTAGTTCTATCCCAAGATTCTTATTTCTTCTCACACATCAGAAGGTGAACTGAGACATCTCATTTTAGGCTTTAGGGGTTTGTCACTGAGGGTCAGCCCCTGCAGCATCTGAATGAGCAGTAAGAAAAGGTGAGGATATGCAGGATACGTCTGGATAGGAAGCAGTACCCCTAATACCTAAAACTCTAACAGCTTCCAAATGACCTTGGGAGTAAGCCCCATTCACTTTTGGACTTTAGGGCAGGTGTGAGATTATGTGTTGGTTTGGATCAGATGTTTTTAAAAAATTAGGCCTCTGAGAGCTCTAGTTTTGCATGAAATTGATAGATATGGTAATATGACAGACTGAATTCAAAGCCCTAAGGATAGATGTGGAGACTACAACACAGAAGCTTCAGATGAATGGTTAGAAAAAAAGAATCGGTTGCTTTGAGGTGAAGGGTCAGCAATTTCTACTGTTGTCATCACATATGGCTGCAAATGTTTTTACAAGTAATACTTATGACCTCAATTTTTCTGGCACTAGTAGTGATGACTTTATTAGCCTCGGTCTCATTTTCTCTTTTCTTATGGTATCTTTTAAAGCTGCTCCTATTTTTTTTTAAGTTCTTTAAATGATACCTAAGCTGTGACAGGAGAAAAGCTGGAGCTTTAAAATTTTATTTTTTTATTTATTTTATTTTTATTTGATTCCTCTCCATTTCTCTTTTGGCCAATTAAATTTGCTTGTTTTATCACAGCTCTGCTTTATATTTCTCCAGGATTCATTAATTTGTACCACATGAAAAAGAATTGTGTTTTTTTGACAACCTGTTTTCATGTAAGTCCAACATTAAAGCATGAAAGAATTTATAAGAATTTATGTTGCTGTTTATAATTTTTGTCTTTCATAAATACACAGGAGGAAGAGGTTTGTTTATGATTTGGGAGAGGAGGAATGTTCTTTTGTTTTTTGTTTTCTTTTCATAATACAGGTCTGATTTTAAAGACAGTAAACACAAAGCACAAGTTATTTTACATGCATGACATTTTTTCAGACTTTTTGACAATTTAAAGTCTTTTTGATGCTATTTTATTAACAAGAGTAGCTATCCTCTTGCAGTCAATTGTAGTCTCATAGCCCTCAAGTGCCATCTAAGGTCTATTTACAGTTCTTGTCTATTTTCCCTGCTGACATGTCTTATGCATTTCCTGACTCCCCTGGATCTTCTTTTCTCTTTGTTTTGCTTTTGACTGTTCTTTATCTGTCAAGTCTCTCCTGACAGATGAATCTAACATCCTCATTTTTTAAATTCTGAAATCTAGTTCAAGTTCATTACTGGAATGTATAGTCCTGAGACATTTGTTTATTTAATTTAAGCCTTATGTTTACCACTTTGAACACAAGGAGCTTTTATTTTCCTTTCCATTTTTTTGCTCATTTGATGTCAAGACAACAAGACATTTTGAATGTGATACTGATTGCACAATCAGTGCTTTTCAAAATTTTCAGCTGTCTCATACATTCAGCATAGTTATAGTTTGGTTCTCTATTTCTCTTTGAAGTTCATAAATTGAGTTCTTTTAAAATAAAGATATAAATGAACTTACATTTCAAAATTAATTTAAAAGAAAAAAGTTTTAAGTATGAAAAAGCTACAAAAAGGATAGTATTTGATTTTGCAAAAAAAAAGTCAAACTAACATTTCCAGCTACAGACTTTCTGTTCAACAGTGAATAATGATAGTATAGTGGTCTATATTTTTAATAGGAATCATATATATATATATATATATTTACAATTGAAACATTACTCCTTTAAAACAATTTATAAGAAATATTTAAAATTTTATAAAACTAGCATTTAAAAACTTCTAATAAAATAATATATTCATTCTGTCTTTAGAATTGTTGCTTTTAAATCTTAGAAATACATTCACTGGAAGCCCTCATTCTCCAGAATCTGATTGGTAGTTCATTTTTCTGAATAAAAGTGCCCTTATTTCATGAGTTGTCCATCATCTTGACATCGCCTTTGACTCCTCTGGTGTTTATTATCTTAGTTTTGAATAGTTCCACTATTTTTATAGTAGGATGGATATTGAAACTTTCCAAAGTCTGCAAGGAAAACAAATACACTCCTACACTCACATGTGGCCCACCAAATATTTAGTAAGCAAGCTTGTCTCCATATGCTCACATTCTTATGGGGTTTCTTAAGATTTTCACTTTCTAAATATTTTTTTGGGGAAAAAAATCATTCTCTTATAATGAAAAATCAGTAAAGAGTATAATGGAAATTAATTTGCTTAAACAAATACTTCTCTGCAAAGTTCCTTATGTAGCACCAAATGTCCTTAATTTACCTTATAATTTCCTCCAGTCAGAATTTCAATTAGCGCTACCAGATGCATCATTATTTATCAGTTTCCCACACACCTGTATAACCTTTAATTACAGCTGAATTTAAATGTTACAAGTGGATCATCCATAGATGCAACTGTAGTCAGTGTAACTATTACTATTGCTGTATGAACAGTACCTAAGGTATTTCTGGTACCTGTTGAATTTGTCAAAATTTCCTTCCAAACTTCCTAAAAGCTAGGACATGGTATATTCCATATTGTTATATGTATGTGATTGCCTAGCATTGAAGCTATGATATGTTAAAAATTAAGCAATATAAAAGGTGTGTCAGGTTTGGGTTTATGGCTTGTATTACTTGCATTGGAAATGTGCTGATTTTCAAATGCTGATTTAAAGAAAAGAAAGGAAACTCCAGGTCAGAGGCTGGATCTACACATATATACTGTATCTAATGCATAAACTCAGACCTATCAGGGTGACATAATAAAAAAGCATTTATTGAAATTGCCTTTTTATCCTAAAAGAAGAAAAAAAGGTTAATTTAAAATTTATTTGTGGTGAAAGTAAAAGACATAAAAAGGTTCAGCTTTGCTATAACTACTAAAAGCTCTGAAGTAAGCTATTACTGTCGGCACAAAGAAGAATACTCAGCCTCACTAATAATTTCAAAAAGAAAATACTTAAATTACCTTGATTAATGGCTTAGTTAATAGTCCTATGTTATGAACTGAAACAAAGGGGATTTTTTCTTCAAACACTAGGCAACATTACATTTGTTAAGAAATATTTGGAAGCAACTTTTTTCAGCCAGCAAAGTAAATGAAAGTACAGGAAAATACTCTAACTACATGCTGCTTCTGCCATCTTTGAAGTTTTGACTTTTTCTGCTGTGACAAATGAAAAGGGCAGCAGTCTTGTGGAAAATCTGATTTTGAGGTGGAATGCAGCATGTGTTTCACATGGGACCTACTAGGAGATTGGGAATTGAACTGCTAGCAGTATCTTGGGAGTTTCAATCACAAAGGACTGAAAAGACAAAAGCTTTTCCTAAACACATTTTCTAGATGGCTTATAGTTTGCAACAATATTGATTCTGAAATACATTAAATTTTTATTTATCTACTTTAGGGAGTGAAATTCCACAGGGGTTTAAGATTTGTGCTGATTCAGATGGTTTTTCTCCAGATCAGAGGCTTTTTGGAAGTACAGTAATTCAGAAATGAAAGATTTTCTGGCCAGATTGACGCCCATGTGAGATACTGAAGTCAGTGAGAAAATGCTTACACATTGATTTCTCCAGTGAAAAGCTGTAGGTCTTATATTCCTATATTAAACTTCCTTTGCAGTTCAATTATGTGAAAATTAAGGGCCAGTTTTTTCCCTTTTCTTCCAGTTAATTTTTATATAAATGTGAGTACCCAAGTGATTAAATGTATAAAAAATATGTGTACATCCTATCTGTTTAGAGGTACAACAGACAAAGAAGACTAAATGATAATTTCATCTTCATGTTTACTCAGACCACTATGACCACAGTTTCCCCTTCAACATGAAGCAAATTTTCCATAAAAGAAAGTGCAGGTAAGAATTGTCAACTGCCTGGGGGAAAAAAAAAATCTCTTAATTAGTATTTTTGAAGTATATTGAAGTATATTTTATTAGTATGGGAAAGAAAGTTAACATGGTGCCAATAGCTGACTATTTGTTCTGCATTCTTTTATAGAGCTATTCATCTTTTTAAAAGGAAACACGTTTGTTTGGACATGTTAAGTATGTTATAACTACTTCAGACTTTTAAAAGACTCCTCTAGAATAGTATTCAGGTTTGTGATTATTAACTTGAAAGACTGCAAAAGAATATGGAAGTAGCAAAACCTATTGACAGCGAGAGACTAAAGTGAGCTTCTGTACTTCCCCATGTGCTGCTAATGACAGTGAGGTCTTGTCTCTAAGATTAAATTTGTGCATACTTTCATCTCGTACTGAAACATAAAATATGCCACATAAGGGAAGATTTGTCATAATTGTTGTTCTATCTTGGGATGTCTGTTTCAAGTTTCGTATTACATTTTGTAATACGAAACTTGTCTGTTTCAAGGTTGCATATTACGTTCTAGTTACTTCTTCTGATCAGAGCCTGACAAAAGAAATATTCCGATATACCTTTTATTTAAACTTTATAGATGACATGACATTATTTTTTTCTATACTACCTTATAATAAATTAAATGTCTTCATGTCCCTGAATTAATCTACTTTCTTGACAGAATGCTTAGAATAGACTAAATTCCAAGCCAAAGTTTTTATATCTCAGCAGGTGAAAAGAATAATCCTTGTACATCTGTACATTATGATTTGAACAAGGTAGTAAATAAATTATCAAAGCATATTTAGTAGAAAACTGGCAAGCAGCTTAAACTGCAAATGCCAGCTGAATGTTAGCATTATTAATAGGAAATTGACTATTTTTTCACTTGTTGAAATTATTGAAGCTGAGTGAAACAGTGTTTCCATTGTGATAGAAATTACCTGCATTTTCACTATTTTAAGTAGGGTGGCAGACCGTATTTTGCACTTCCAAGTGCTGGCTCAGACTACCAACTCAAAGGTTCTAAATATCTTGAAGGTGAGAGACTTCATTTTGTGATTTGCTGTGGTAGGGAATTATTTTCTTTTTGTTTTATTGGTGAAAAAAGGAGCAAGTAAAACTTTACAATTTTTTGCTTGCTTTTCTCTCCAAATTACTAGAAGAAAAGTAAAAAGAAAAGAAAATTTTCTTAAGGAACAAAATTGAGTTGTGTCAAAGCCAAATAAAATTTCAACAAATGTAGTCTTAAAGAAAAAGGAGTAACATTCTAAAAGTTTCTGAGTTCCTCTTTTTCTCAAGAAATGACAAAATATATTTCAGTCATTAAGTCTGATAGTAAATTACTTTGAAAGAAAATTATGTTCATTTTTCTGAGAGCAGCATTCAGAAACCTAAGAAGAATCAAAAAGCATACATTAGGAAGAGGATTATAAAACTTTAACTTTTTACCTTGAGTATATAGAACAGCAAAATCTTGGCTTTTCTTCTTTTCCATATCTCAAGATGGCAGTGTTTCAGAATATTTCCTATTTCTTAATTCTACATAATCTTAACATTTGTTTGAACAGTGTACTAAACTTAATGACTGCATCTCAAGGTTCAAACCATGTACAGGCAATATATCAGATATTGGAGAGATCAACACTTTCTATTAGCTCTAGAAAATCTGTTATAAGAAAGTTATGTAAAATAAGGATCTTGCTTTCAAAGGCCACTTGTATGTCCTTTCTTACATTGATTCTACACATTTTTGAATGGAAAAATTTTTACTTTCAACAATTGAATCATGAGTTTGCTATGGCAAGCTCCCTGCTTGTGCTCAGGAAATCCACCGGCTCACAGGGACAGTGTCTGAAATAGAAGTTCAGATCTGAAGCTGTAAATGTTAAAAAGCAAGGCTTTTCTATCCATGCTTAAGGATGAGGTGCATCAGCAGTAAATGTCAAATGCTTCTGAATCAATTGGACACTCTCCTCAGCTAGTTCAGAGTTCATATTAGCTTTCATGGACATGGGATGGGAATGCATGATCAAGCAGTTTTCCATTAAACCATGATAACATAGTTTCCTTATGTGGACAACTCCCCGTGCGTAGACAGAGTTAGGAACAGCTGTTAGCTCGTAAGGAGCTGCTTGCTTCTGTTAATCCTGGCATGGATGAGATTTTAAAAACAGTCATTCTCTGGAAATCCTTCCTTGTCCAAAAGAAACTTTGCCCCTCCCTTGACTCAGGCCAGGATCAAAGCCAATTTTAATCTTCTGTTAAAAATTAAATTTTGTTAATTTTGAATTAAAATAAAATTTAATTTTAATTATCTGTGGATAACACTCAAAATAGAGCATCTACATTAAGAGCACATTTTTTTTAATCTGTAAATATAAAATTTTTCATATAAGTACGGGATTGACATTTGAAGAGTGGAGAGGGGAGAGAGAGAAGTCAAGGAGAGGGGAGAGAGACACAGAGAGAGAAAAGGGAACTTTTCCCACTCACCATAACTGAAGGACAGATACAATTCTCCTCACTTTACTCACATCAGAAATTGAAGTGCTCTTTCCTTCTCTTTTCCAAATTATTTCAAAGACTTTTAGTCAATCATCTTTGCTATAAATTTCTTTAAATTGTAATTCAGTAATCTTCCAGACTCTAGGGGGCCCATTTGTCAGTGAAATTCTGGGATTATTTAATCTCTGATGGAATTAATAGTTTCCAGGTTTAAAAAGGACTAAAAAAATGTATGGAGTTTTTTTGTTCTCAGCTGAAACACCAGCTTATCAGCAACATTTCAAGTCTATAATAAAATATATATTCCCGTATATCCATGTTCCTAAATTAGCTCTTGTCAAACATGTCTCTGAGTTCATGAATATGGTTATATTTATTGAGTATTTGGGCCTTACATTTCTTTTTTTATGACCCTTGAACTTAGAGATTTTAAATACAGGCACATTTTTAACTAATTCTCCTAAATCAGCTTCATTTTTGGACTCTGAGTGCACATTTGCCTCTCAGTCACCTGCAAAATCCTACACATACAAAGCTGCTTGCTCACATTGCCAAAGGTTTGCAAGAAGAAGCATTTGGTTCATCCAACCAAGCTGGGATATGGTGGGACTTTGAGAGAAAGCACGAGAGTGAGGAATCTAATCTTCCATCCTCATTGATGGTGATTTTCACATTCATGTTCACGTCACAAATGTCCCTCTAGTCCATGTTTCCTTGTCCTGATTTTCTGGTGTGATTCTTAATCATACTCTACTATACCACCCTTCAGCATTTCATCCTCAGGTTTTTCTATTAAGGTGATTTGTTTTGAGCAGCAGCTCATTCTATTTATACACCTCTCCTAGTTTCTGTCTTATTAATACTCTAACCATGAGTTTTTAACTGTTCTGTCCATTATTTTACCCATTAATTATTGTCCCGTCCATTATTTTGTCAATACCTAATTTTTTATTTTCCAGTTCTTCCTTTTTTTCCCATCAGCAGAGTTACATTATCCTGCACACTTGCTCCACCTGCTCTGACGTGGGGCTCCTCTATGGGGTGCAGGTGGATCTCTGTGATCCTCCATGGGCTGCAGGGGCACAGCTGCCTCACCATGGTACCACGGGATGCAGGGAAATCTCAGCTCCAGTGCATGGAAGACCTCCTCCCCCTCCTTCTGCACTGACCTTGGTGTCTGCAGAGTTGTTCAAACCTGCATGATCTCACTCTGCTCTTCTCTGGTTGAAATTAAAGCTGTGCCACCTCTTTTTGTTTTGGTTTATTAAATCTGTTGTCACAGAGGCATTGCCACCATTTCAAATTGGCCCAGCCTTGGCGAGCAGCATGTCCATCTTTGGAGCCCTCAGGGATTGGCTCTCCTGGACACTAAGAAAGCTTCTAGCAGATTCTAACAAGAGCCACCCCTGTAGCCCTCCATGCTTCCAAAAACCAGGTGATGCAAACCCAATACACATATCTTCTTTGACATTACCTGATTTTAAAATAAATGTCCTTACCACAGAATAGCTGAAAACATTAAATATTAAAGAAAATTAAGAGCTTAATTTCATGAAAAGAAATCTTTCTAAAGAAGATTTAGAAATAGCAGTTTGTGCCAGGCTGAGTTGCAGACAGAGCTGATTATCACCTTAAGGGATTTTTTAATATCTACATAAGAGAGTGAGGAAAGCATGTATTTTTTTACTTTTTTTTTTTTTTTAAAGAAAGATTCATATGCAGACAGGAAAATAATTTAGCATAATTCAATTACTGTGATGAACGAATTGAAAAAAAAATGGAAACACTTCTTTTTTGAGGAAGAATGAAAACGATGGATGACATTGATCTAATTAAACTGTAGGTGGAAGAATTATGATATTGTGAAAGTAATATTAGAAGATCTTTTCTTCATACAGAAAACTGGGAATATAAGTTGGTGATTCTTAGCAATGATGGACATGTTTGCTGTCAATGTGGAGAAAATAAAAATGCAAAGAATAGAAAGAAATAAAGGAATGATGTCTGTAGGATTATTATTCACAATATATCTTGCCTGATTTCTTTCTACAGACTTCCTGCATGATGTTTTCAAGACAGTTTCCTGTACTGATTTATATCTATCTTGTACTTTCCTATTTCCAGTAAAATGATATAATTTTTTCTTTTTGAATCTAAACCATGTTCAGATATTTTGAGTGCTTTTCTCTGTAGGATTCAACTGCCATATCAAAAATTTCTTAGGTCATTTTTCAAATACTTGCTGTTAACTTGCATTACAGACAAAAAAGTTTTGACTTAACCAGACAGGCATGATGTACAAAGCAGTGAAAAAAATTGCACTGTGGGGTGTTTTATTTTGTTTGGGGTTTTTTTTAGTATCTTAATTTCTTATTATTTACACAACGTCAGACAAAACCAATCAGAGAGAATCAAATTTTCCTGTAATGTAGTCTGGTGCAATTCCTTGAGGTCAAACAGGGTATTAATGAGCATTCATTTCCTTCAGATGGCTGTACTGACAAGTTAATTTTCCCATTATATTTGGTGAAAACTACCTTACTATTGTGGTTGATGGGAAAAGAGAAAAATAGAAGATAATTACAAAAGGTCAAGAATTTCAACAGGGGCTCAAGTCTGCATCTCTTTGGTAAAAGCAATGTTATTTAAACCTTTGTGTAATTGTGTTTTTTGTGTCTTCTTTTTATCTGTGATATACATAACAATTGGCTACACTACTTTGAAAGAACTGTCTAAGGTCCTAGAGTAACTGAATTATAGGGTCATAAAATCGTGAAGGTATGTAAGATAAGACTCAACATCAGGGTACAAGTGTTAACATAATAATGCCAAGTGCACCACTAAACCCCTTCCCATGTGCCACATCTACCTTTTCTTTAAATATGTCCAAGGATGGAAACTCACCCCTTTCCTGAGCAGCTCATTCTAATGAGCTTAATAACTCTTTCTGTAAAGAAATTTTTCCTAGTATCCAACCTAAACCTCCCCTGAGGCAACTTTAGGCCTTTATTTCCTCTTATCCTACCATATGTTAATTTGGGGAAGAGACAAAAACCCACCTCTCTACAACCTTCTTTCAGGTAGTTATAAATAGCAGGAAGATCTCTCCTGAGACCCCTTTTCTCCAGGCTAAACAACCCCAGTTCCCTCTGCTGCTCCTCTTAAGACTTGTGTTTCAGACCATTCAGTTGGCTTATATGCTCTTCTCTGGACCTGCTCAAGCACCTCCATATGGTTCTTGAAGAGAAGGGCCCAGAATCAAACACAGTATTAGAGGTCCTGCCTCACCAGTGGTGAGTACAGTTGGGGAACAATCCTACTGTGGTCCTGCTGGACACACTTTTTGTGACATAGGCCAGGATGTCACTGACCTTCTTGACCACTCGGCACAGGCTGGCTCATGTTCAGCCAGCAGCCCAGCACTCCCAGGTCTTTTCCCACTGGGCCACTCTCCAACTACTCTTCCCCCAGCCTGTAGCACTGCATGTGTTTGCTGTGACCCAAGTGCAGGATCCGGCATTTGGTCTTGTTGAGTGTCTTCCAGTTGGCCTCCAGCCATCAATCCAGCCTCTTCATATTCTCTGTAGAGCCCTCCTACCCTCCAGCACGTCAACATTCCCACATAGCTTCCTTTGATCTTCAAATATATGGAGGCTGTGCTCAATTTCCTCATCCAGGTCATTGATAAAGATATTAAAAAGGACTGGCCACAGTAAAGAGACCTTGAGAACTCATCAACATTTACCAGCCAACTGAATTTAAGCCCATTCTTTACCACTGCCTGGGTTTGGCCATTCAGCCAGTTGTTCACCCAGCAAAAAATACACCTGTGTAAACCATGAGCAGCCAGATTCTCCAGGATAATGTTGTGGGATGCCGTGTCAAAGGTTTAACTAAAGTTCAGGCAAACAACATCCACAGCCTTTCCCCTGTACTCTACACAGGTTATGATGTATGTGAAGGAATACAAGACTGGGGTGACAACAGAGACCTGGAAGCTATGGGCCAGATGATACCACAGGTGAAAAAGGCTCTGGAACTATCAAGACCTCATGCATGGTAAGTTACTGGTAACAATGTAAATTCAGAAGGTGGGAAAACCTAATTTTTAGGGGCAATTAAGAAAAATAAAAAAAAGGTAAATATCTAATGCTTATTAAAAGCCATGTATACAGTAAAGCTGAAAATATTGGAGAGCTGCAAACTAATGGAGAAAAAAACAGTATTTATGAAGAGAGATTAACAATTGACTGAAGTGGGAAAAGAAGAACAAATTATCATTATTGACATTATGGCCATCCAGACAAAGAGAAAGAAGACATTCTCACCATGGCAGTGACTGCATTCCAGGGAAAGACATCAGGAGGCTCACAACTTGTCATAGCCATGCACCACAATCTTTATAAGTACACAGGAACAGTCCACCGGTGAATACAACAGAAAGGAAACAAGAGATAGTAGGACAGTAAACTTTTCACTACAACAATGTTTAAGAGAGATATTTTATAGTAAATAAATAATTCAGATTGTGAGTGTTAACACTATAATAACTGGTTAGAATTTTGATTAAATTGTTGAGATACTATGTAAAGTAAAAATAAATTGTAAAAAAATTGTTATTTAATAATACCTCGTGTTTTATTTTACGCAAACAGAATTGCATATTCAGTTTCTGATCTCAGAATTTATGTTTTTTCTTGATCTTCTGTAGTCTTTGAAGTTAGTACTACTTAGCCCTGAAGAAATTACAGTAATGACTGATGAATTACAGCATGTCTCACATATAACCAAAGGAAAGAGAGGGAACAAGTGGTTTAGTTTTTAAAAAAATCAATTTTAAAATTGGCTTTGGAACTTGATATTACAGATAATTGTTCTCAGGATAAAAGATAAAAGATAATCTTCATTCAGAAGATGATCAGGATATGATTTTCATTTTAATGTCAAGAACAACTCAAAAGTTGTTCTTGTGAATGTGAAACGACTTAATATGAATGATTCTTTTCAAAAATCTCTGATGATTGAGAGAAATTACAGCTCATAACTTAAACGCTTAACGGGTGATATTATTGACATATAAATTAGTGTAGAATCACTAGAAGTAAGTACACAATGCCTATGCAAGTCTCATACAAGCTCTTTTGGTTTACATAAAGTATGGACAACAGTAAAAACAGCTCTAAATAGAACAAGCAATTATTAACCAAAGGTAATATTGCTCTGTTTCTGAGCATCTGTATGACTACAGGAATTTTCTGCTGTTTAATATGTTGGGAACTATGGAAATTTCTGGTGGGGAGAAAATCAGAAGGATAGAAGTGAGAAAACCATGGACTGAGATGAAGACAGTTTAATTAAAGTAACGTAAAAGCTGTGCACATAAGCAAAACAAAGCAAGGAATTAATTCACTGCTTCCCATGGGGAAGGCAGGTGTCCATCCATTTCCAGGAAAGCTCTCATCACACAGAACAGTTACTTGGGAAGACAAATGCCACCACTCCAAACATCCTTCCTTTTCTGCCTTCTCTCCCAAGATATATATACTGAACATGATCCCATATGTTATGGGATATCTCTGTGCCCAGTCGGGGTCAGCTCTCCTGGCTGTGTCCCCCTGCAACTTCTTGTGCATCCCCAGTCCCCTCACTGGTGGGCTGGGGTGAGAAGCAGAAAAGGCCTCGGTGGTGTGCAAACACCACTCAGTAATAATGATCAATACTATCTTCAGCCCATATCCAAACCATAGTCCACAGCCCCATAGTAGATACTGTGAAGAACATGAGACATCAACACATATACTTTTACTGTATCAGAGTAGTGGAAGATAATTCTTTTGAAACCCAGTTACAAAAACATAGACATAAATACATCAGGGGGATAAAAGTACATATAATTAAATTAGAATAGGTAGGACAGTAACTAAACAACAGTTTAGTTAATAATCTTAAAGAAGTATCTGATTTTTAAATAGCTGGCCAACTTGCTATTGTATGTGCAGCCTGAAAACACTTGTGTGTCCCTGGTGTTTATAACTCTATTAAGCATAAAAATAGTATACATCAAATATTTACTCCTGTTAAACAATTTAAGAATTTCTCAGACTTAGCCCTAGAAATATACTTCTCAAGAAATACAGGGAACAACAACCCTCTATTTGCTTTAAGTTAATTTTTAAATTGTCAGTTTTCTTCTCTGTTTTAACTACAACAACTTTTTGTTATTAGAGGACAGAGTCATGTGCTTGCCCTTTAAAGACTGAATAAGCTTGCTACATTCATAGGACAGGGGAAGGATCTTGGTCATATTTCACAGCAATTTCAGCTAATATCCATGCCCAGATGCTGGGTTTCGTTACCCACCACACAGGTCTTCTATTGTCTGGACAGTCCAGCTTGATGTTGCACAGTCATCCCAGAAGCACTTCTGTAATCACATATTTGTATAGACTTTTGGTCTGCCTAGTATCCACTCTCAGACTGAGCTCACCCAGCCACTGGCTCAGGAATTGCATCTTTCCAGGTACAGGTCTTCTCCCACTCTTCATTTAATCCTTGCTGACGTTTGGTAGTGGATTAAACACTGGCATGCAAGATTGAATTCACTGGGGAAACACACATCCTTCCAGATAATCCTCACTCTTGGCATTTAGACCTCTCATACTTGCACATACACTCTGGCACACAAGCCTGTGAGTTCTGTGGCTCATAGTGTCTCCAGCTGCCTGCACTCATACCTTTTAACACATTTTATATTGCATATATATCAACACCCCAGTCCCTCCATTTGTTAACACCAAGGTTTTTTCACACTGAGGAAGTGCTGATTCTTTTTGGATGTCAATAAAAAAGGTATAAAATCTTGCAAAGCAAATAACTGTTTATGAGATAAATATTTAGAGATACTTTTTACAGATAAATACTGATATTTATCAGTAGCTCAGAAAGGGTGACAGGTATCATCTGGACAAATTGTGTAGGAGATTTGAGGTTTTACTAAGGATACAGAGCACTATATTTTAATGCTTTAAATTGAAATGTTTACTTTATTTGAAGTGTTTTGGAATAGCAAATAACTAATTGCATGAAAAAGGGACAATGCTAATGAGATGAGGCCAAAGTACTGAAATATTAAACAAGAATGGTAAAAGAAATACCCTCAAGTATTTGTGATGAATAGTCACAAGAGGCAGATCTGGTCCTGCTCTCATTTATAAGAATGAGATTATATTTTAGGATTGGTTAATTGATGTCATATTTCATATATAATCATTGCAAAAGTATACTTCCTGTACCACAATAACTAATAATCTGCAGTATTTTCATCTCAATAGATAGCAAATATATTGAGAAATTTTTCACTCATTTCATGCATTCAATTATTTGTTATGTCTCCTGATATTTTGGTGATTCCATTGCTTATGGTATCATTTGAAGAGTTTGGGATTTTTTTGAGATAGCAAGCCTTAACCAATCTCCGCGTGTAGCTGTAACCTCAGGCAAAATTAACACTGCAGAACTATGTGAACCTTTTTGGTCTTTTCACTATGTTACACAACAAGATGTGATGCTCCAGGGGCAATCTTGGGTAGATTTGTGCCTGTTATATATTTTTCTCCTCTTAAGTTTTGCAGTTTCTTTGCAATACCTAGAAATTTTGATAGTTTAAATCCTTCATTTCAATCTTTTCAGATGCTGATATATTTTCTACAGATGATTTCTCTAGTCACTGTTTCTATCTTCTGAGAGTGTTCTTTACTTATGTGTTTGTTTGCTTGTTTACTACATGGAATGTTGGAATTTTAGAAATGTTGAAAAGCTCCCACTGAAGCCTGTGGATAACATTATCTGCTCTCCAAATAGCCTCATTTAATTGTTTCTATAGAAAGGGCTGTTTCAAGAGTCTTGCAGGTTAACTGCAGAAGCTTCTTGACCAGTGGTACTTGCTGTCAGCAGCAGATGGGTCCTAAATCAGTCCTATTTTCCACGTTTTCCAGCTGGGGCATGAGGAATCACAGTAAAAGTGCTACAAAAATAGACTACATTGTCTATATTCACCTTAGTGAATTCAGCCCATGGCCTGTTAAACATCAGTTTTAATCTCATGTTAGTTTGTTTGTTTTTCATAAAAGAAGACACTATATCATCTACTCCAGTCCCTGGTTCCTCACCACTGTTGGTAATTTCATCTTTCAATGTCTTTCTTTGACATTTTTGTAATGTTTCTTTTTTTTTTTTTTTTCCCCTGTCTTACACATTTAAATCAACCCTTCATAGGCAGGATCACCCTACTAAGCTTCAGATAAATACCAGAAACTCAGATTTTGGCAGCATTAACCATGAGAACAGAAAAAAAAGAACAAATTAAAGAAAAATTATTTACAGTAGGACATTAAAATTAATATTAACAAGAATAAAGTCTGAACAAGTCCTTCACTATCCAGTGAGAGGTTTTTTTCCCTCTAATATCTGTAATTCCCTGAATGGCATCCAGAAACTGAAATTTATTGTCATGATTGATTAAAGCAAAATTAAAGCAAAATAGTGCACTCTCATTGCAAAATGCTCATCTTGAATACTTCAGCTGTCTTTGCAGTGGTGTGTATTTGGTTTTATCAGTTTTATGTGTGTATTTGTTCCTTATTTCATATTGTTTTTTATAAGTTGTAATGGTTTGTCCCATGTCACCATGTTTAACACTGCTTGATTTTACCCCAAGCCTCGTTATGCATCAATCATAAGTTATACAGCCCCTGGGTCTTGTCTATCACTTTGAAGCCTCTCCCAAAAGTCTAGAATGTTCCAGTGAGGGCTTTGAGTGATTGGACAAGACTCTGGCTGTCTCCCCACCTGAGTTTTTGATTTGTTGTAATATGTGTCATTTACTTGCAGAGCCATGCCAACATGATCCCTCATTTGTCCTCAGTTAAACCCATCCCCAAGTTCCTCCCCTGAATATAAGATGTAGCTTTCGAGTGCCCTGCCTCTTGCTCTCTTGGTCTGCCTGGGCTGCCAACTGGCAAGGGGTCTGTGCTGAGGCAGACACCCTGAGCTGATGAATAAAGCCAGTGGTTGAACCCTGAGTGAACTCCCTCCTTCTTTCCTGCTGTCATTGCTTCACTCCTGTGGGCAAACCAGAACCTACGGGATGGGCAAGGTTCATTCAGCTACCGAGCTGTGCCCCTTCTTGCTGTGGTGCCAGGGCTGGCCAAGGCAGAGACACTGACACTGCAGCATGTCTTATCTCACATTATAGATGTCTTGAGTTCAAAATTTTGTTTCTGATAATGAAGGGTGTTTTCACAGTCATTTCCATAAGGATTATGCAGGACAAAAGAAATAATATCCTATAGGTAAAGTTACTAATAATACAGTTCCAATTAAATAATGTGAAATTTCAGTTCTCATGTTAGAACCATCAAAAACATTTATTTAGCAGTCCATTTTCTAGAACTCATATAGGTTGAAGAGTTACTGAAAAACTGGTAGAGATGATTAAACAGACAAATACCAAAGCCTTTGCTTATGCTTAATCAATATTAAAGGCCTGGATGCTATGGATAAATTATTAATTCTGAGTTTTCCATTAGTAAGAATTTTATAACTTGGTTTTAGGCTAATAAAACATTAGAAAATATCCCAGTAAAAGTCTGAGAAGTAGATTTTTTCATACATATTATAATCTAGTACAAATAGAAGTTACTACCGAAGTGATGATATTCTTCAAGATTATTTAAAAGGGAGAAATAATGTTTAGGATATGATGAATCAAAGGAAAATTATTGGCTGTTGCACATAGTTCATTCTAAATATTCTATTAATTTTAAATTACAGACATCTATCATGGGAAAATACTATTATCTATTTAATTACTTCAAGATCAGAGAAGTGACAGTACATCAAAATTTGGAATTGAGTGAAAGTAGCAAGGGCAATTTTGATGAAAAGCCCAAATCATAAACACTACCTGACAGAACCAAAGATGAATTCCTAATCATTCACACAGCAGAAAGGATATAACCAAATGAATAGTGAAGGAACAGTGTCCAGGCAAATATATCTGATCTTGATAATGAAAAGGTAAACATAGTGGCCCAAATCCAGCTTGCTTTCTTGCATGGTAAATTCTGCTGCAGTTCATTTCCCTTAGAGGTATTTTTTTTTCTCAATATCCCCATCTAATTACTAGGTTAGGATATTTCTTAAAAATGCCTGGAAAATCTTAGGTTCCTTTGAACATTGAGAAAATTATGTTTTCTCTAAGTAAAGAGAATAACATTAAGGTGTCTCCTTATTAGCCTATGACAGAGGACGTGACTATTAGCTCTTAATATCAGAAATACCTTTTTTAAGGACCCTAGTTTTTGTTCATGGGAAGTCAGTATAAAGGGTCTTTCTTTACTTCAATAATTTAAAGAAAGAGTTATATTTCCTAAAATTCCAGATTGTTCAAGAAGCAATCATAAATTCAAAACAAAAAACATAAATAAAATTATTAATGCTTTATGTGACTGGTGCTCTTGCTAGCGTATTTCTGTACCTGGCTTTGTCTTTCTTTTTTTAGTCTGAATTAGAATTTTTATATACTTATGACGTGTACAACTGTTGTGAACTATTTTGACATAACTATGATGACAGCAACAATACAAACTATCTGTAAAGAAGGGACATTTTTTGGTATGAGGACTCTGACAGTATCTCCTTAAGGTCATGAGCTATATTAGTGAATGACATATGCATGTATATGTACATACACACCAAAATCTGGGGAAAAAAGTATTACTATTTTTTGGGGAGGTTATGGTTTCTCTCTTTTTTTTTTTTTAATTTCTTTTTCCCATAAAAAAAACAGTATTGGCAGAGCAGTAAAGTGTTAATCTGTGGCATGGTGCTGTATTCTCAAGCCCGGCCAGCCCCAGCACCGCTGCCAACACCGGTGGGCCTTGGCCAGTCAGGAGCATCAGCGAGACGAAGGCAGGAGGATGAAGGAGGGACTCTCAAGAGGTTTGGTCACAACGAGTTTATTGGAATTCCAGTGTGGAGTCCTCACCTCGGGACGTCTGCCTCTAGAGAGACCAAGACTGACCCTGGGGAGGAACTTTTAAAGGGAGGTGTAACACAGGGAGGGGGTTCAACCAGGGACCAATAAGGTAACGACGGGGGAGTGGCTCATAACATAATAGACATATATAATAACCATACATTGAACAGTAGGAGGTGACAGTCTGGATCCTGTCCAATCACTCAATGCCTCTCCTAGAATCTTCCAAAAGCAGGGAGAGAACCCCAAAGTGATGGACAGGAACAGGGGGTTGCATGACAGGTGATGGACAGATAACTGTCTCTGGGAGGGGAAATCTTAGGGAAAACCAGAACCAATCATAAAGCTGTCACTGGGGAGAAGACAGGGAGAAACCAAAAGGAGATAACAGAAAGGGTACATGGAACAAACCATCTTACAGAAGAACATTAACTTATGAATTAAAATTAAATTTAAAAATGCACTCCCACAAATCTGTGATGCAGAGGTGAGAAATAATAACACAGGCAGTAGAAGCACAGGAATTTCCTAAATTAATGTTTCTATAATAGCAAAAGATCTAATTGCCCAGAAAGCTCCTATGTAGTTTTTTGTGCTTTCATCTACCTCCAGATTGAGATATTTGGTGTTCTATTGGGGGGGTGGTATTTGTTATTCAGTTTAGGTGTTTTTATCCAAAATTCATATAAAAAGGCAGCTTACACAAGTCAGTATATATTCAACCCCAAGTCTTCTGCCACTTTCTCACAGTTAGATTTTCATTAGTTGAAAATCTACTCAAATGAAGACTTTCTGCAACTTTTAGAAGAAATTATTGACCCAGAACACCATAGAATAAGATTCCAATCAGGTTTATACTTAAGTCTTTTATCCTGTCAATCCACAGTTTAATGGAATACCTTATACATTGCTGCCAAATATGGACATATTACAGGATGCAACTTACAATGCAACTCATGCATAAAATAAATAATTTGGTAAATCAAACACTAGACAGGAATCCTTAGGTTATAAAAAAGTATAAAAAAAGCATAGAGGTACCTTGACCACCAAAAGTGAAAGTATGAATCTCCAGATATACAGATGAAGACTTACCTGTAGCCAAAGAATAAAAACCCTTGGGTAGAAGTCAGACTTGAGCAGTCACTGTAGTAATATTTATGGGTTCTCCCTCTGTCTTAGCAGGGTTGACATTTTGCATGACTAGCTCATAGGATTAAATCAATTAATCTTATTAGCTCATAAGATTAAATCAATTAAATAGGAAAGACAAGATGATCTGAACAGGTATGTTCAGGTACGTCCTCTTCTGGTCATGAGGGGGAAAAGGAGATGAATTGTTATGTTAGTGATGAAAAGAATGATGAACCAACAATATCCAAAGATTAAAATTTAAAGTGACATCCAAAAAACTTGGGCCTCAGTATTATTCAGTTTTCAGATAGCAGTTGTGAAACAGATAGACAAAATAACCTTTTTGATATACTTCAATTTAAACAGAAAAATTCAATCTCATTTACTGCATTAAATGAAGTGGCAGATGGCTGGTGTACCAAAAATATTTCAAAATTTCTCCTGAGAAAGTCATTGAGACATGAATAGAATATAGACAGTAGGACTCTCTACTTTTCAAATTGGCTCAAAAACTCATCAGTTGCAGCCCTTTTTTTTTTTTTTTTTTTTTTTTTTTTTTTTTTTTTTTTTTTTTGCTAGTTCAGGGCCACAGATTTTATATTGACAATACAGGGCATGAGACTGTTGTAAATTTACCCAATCTGGATTTGATTTATCTGTATTAAAAACTGTGTTGCAAATAGGAAATTTCTACCTTAATTGTTTTTAGTTTGGTTGACTTTATAGGAAGAGTAATTATTCTCTGCAGAATGAACTAGTCCTGATTCTGGAACAAAAAAGCAGAGAAATGAGAAGATACCACAGGTTCTTCATACTATGCTCAGTTTCTGCAGTGAATCAGATAAAATCAGTTTCATTGATAACAAACAGAACGGAAAAAATTCAATATTTAGGGAACAAAGAAAAGAGAGATGGCTCAAACAGACTGCATTCAGCAAGGATAAAAATGGATCAAAGTGGCCCAAGTCTGATGAGAAAGAAAGCCATGACATAAATGTCATACTCTTCACGATTCAGGACTCATGACTTTGAACACATCATGGCTGTGTTTCTAAGAAAAGCATTGCCTTCAGGACTTCTCCTAGCTTAGTGAAATGTGCAGTGAAGTATGTAAGAAGAAGGTAACCACAAACAAAGGAGTAGTCTTGTACTTAAGCAAGCTAAAGAGGAAAAGGAAGTTTAAATCTTTATGAAAGGGTGTTTATCACCATTTGAAACATGAAAACTACTTCAAAAGCCTTCAGTGGACAACCAACAAGGCTTCAGGTTCTGTGTGTCTTTGACTACCTTCCTGGAGAACTGAAAGAAATGGGTGAAATCCCTTCCTTGGAATTTCTAGCTGAATGCTACATAATGCTCCATAACCAATATTTTAAAATTATACTACACTCAAACATTAAAAAACAACACATACATACATAAGAAAGCCCTTTGGCTTCAAGTATTCGAGAGGGTTTCAGAAAGCAGCAGTGAGATTACAAAGCAGTACTGCTGGATAATTAATGATATAGATGATATAGAAATTTCATTAAAATGGAATTTTTTAAAATATCTAATATCTATGTGTTTTATGGGTTTTAAACGTTTGAGACTTTTAAAAACTCCATAATATACTAAGTTCTTAAAATTTTCATTAATATATAATCTGTAAGAATATAGAAAGGTTAAGTAAATAGTCGTAGGTCTTCTCTTTTTTTCCTGAGGAATTTAACTTCAGTCAATCATCTTTATTTATTTAACCTGCAGGAAGAGACTTTCTCATTTCAAGTTTAAATCACGTACTTGGGGTTCAGTTATTTGTTAATATTCATTGCTATTTACTTACATTTTGGGTAAATGAAAGGTATGAACAGCATAGCCTAATTAAGAAATCCTTATTCTGTTCAGCTATATGCTAAAAATGAAATAAACATTTTTTTTTTTAAAGCAGCAAAAATACTAGAGTGCATATTTTTAAAATATTCTGATATATCTTGTGTCACTGCAAGCGGAATCATGCTGATGTCTTATTTAAAATGAGGCATCAATCACACATGGAGGTAATAACAACTACTCTGCTGACAGTTTTCTGACCCAGATAACCTCAAAATGAAATATTAGAATACAGAGTGGAAAAAATGAGTAAGATCTGATAATTTTATGTATTACCATGACAAGAAATTTACTAGCTAAGGTATAGTAACAACATGCATAAGCTTTTTTTTTATTCTTTGTGTAATTAATGAAGTCCTGGAAGTTTGAGTTTTGTCTTATTTGTTTTCTAAATACATTTATTTCACTTTACTTATTTCTTATGGGTTTAGATGCATTTTTTAAAATATAGTCAGACAGGAGCTGATTAGCACAGATGAAGAATTGTGCTTAAACTGGATGTTTAACACTGGATTTCAGTTTTTCCTATATTAGAAAGCCTACAAAAGTTGTTTATGATCTGTTAAAATCTTGGAACATTATTTTTAATTCCTTGAATTGAGGAAATTGATGTGTTTATAATAGAATTTAACATATCCCGCTTCAAATGTTAAAGTACTACTCAGAGGACATAGCATTTCTGTGTTCTACAGCCCAATGAATTCTTTTTCATATTCACATCCATAGAAGACATACAGGGGTCTTCCAATATGTGTGTAACAAACAAGGTTCAAGGAAACAGACACAGCAGAGTCAGCTTGAGCTTGATATAGAATTTCACTCTGAGGTTTAAACCTGGGCCAGTTTCTTTACTTACAAAAAATTTGACTTCACAAACTTATCAAACAATATAGAAAAATGAGGCTATAATTTAAGAGTTTCATAAAGACTTTCAAAATATGTCTTCCGCAGTTCAATTAAAGCCAGAGGAATAAGATTTACCAAACCTTAAATGCAATGAGAGATGTATGCCATTGTGTCACAGAGACAGCACTGAGATTGAAGATAATTTAGGTATTGCCTAAAAATTACATAAATTCTTCATTCATGTATCAGAAAAAAAGATAATTTTGAGCACAGGGCAAAAGTAAAAAAGCTAATGGAAATGTCAACATACTTAGGGAACCATGCTCTTTGACTGTATTTCAGAGAGAGTAGCATGACCTCCCTCCCACAACACCAAAATAAATGTATTTCAAAGCTACTGTGACTTTTAGAAGGAGATCATAATAAATCTATTTATTTAGTCATGGTGTTATAACCCTGGGGAATAACCAATGTTATGAACTCCTAAATAATCTGTCTTGGAGCCATTCATATTAATATAAAAATTTTTGTTAACATTCTTGATGGAAGAAGAATGATAATGTACTTAATTTATAACACAAAATTAAAAGAAAGGAACAAGATATGAGAGAATTGGAATATTATTCATGAAGGGATGGATAATCTTTAGGGATGGAAAAAGAAGAATGAACAGTGGAACAATCCGTTCTTTCACTGATGCTAATAAGAACAGGGGACTCTTTGAATTGAAGCAGAGGAGAAATAAGACGAGGATTTATGAACTGATAATAAGGTGGTTGTAAACTACCAACCTGATGAAGCTATGAAAGTAAACAAATGTAATGTCTGGATATAGTAAACACAATGTAGATATGAGGTAATATTACTGTCAATGTGCAAAGCATTAATTGCAACTCATCTATGTAGCATGGACTGCTGTTTAACCAATATTTAAGAAACATATATTTGAGACAGAACAAATGCAGAAAAAGCCTGTTAAAAAGTGCAGGGTAAAAAAATGTTTTTTTTAGAAAAAGAAAAATAAGTATAAAAATTATTCCTTATGTAAAGTTGAAAAGAAGTCTAGGTTCTTCCTATCATTAAACTAGGGATGCAAATAGAAAGAGCTAAAAGAAAATGAAGACAACAAAACAATACAAACTGACAGTGGGTAAACTCAAGGTTGTTTCTAAGAGAATAAAAATAAATGAAGTACAAAATTATGAAAAACAACATCAAAAATTACAAAAATTACAAACCCCTCCCCACTCCCAAGTCCATGTGGTATCACCCTGGAGAGAAAGCATTGTCAATCATCCTGATGGACCTGAGGGAAATGCTCTCCCATTTGACCAGGTGCTCAAACCCTTACCTTTTCCATTGTTGTGTTAAGCATCCCTGTTGTGAACCACCCCCTTCCTCCCCCCATTGGCCCGAAGCTCCCTCCTGCCCAGGCTGGCCCTGGATACTTAAGGAGAGAATGAAAGCCCAAAACTTGATCTGGCACGTGGACTCCAGAGGAATAAAACCCATCCAACCTACGCCTAGAGCCCACTCTTTATTCCAAGCCTAAACCACGTTACAAACTGAGATTGGGACCCACGAACTGTCTGTTTATGCTGGTGTCTACTGCTTAGCCGGTAAGCAGACCAGAAACCAGTTCAAGACATGTGTAGTACTGAATTCAGGTCATAATACAAGAACTATGTATCAATTTTTCTACAGACTTTCTAGTTCTTACAAAACCCTCAGACTAAATAAGAAAAACATCAGTGGGCGTTTTACTTCTGAGGCAAGTAAAAACAACTTCATGTTCTTTCTAGTTCAACTTCTAAGAGAACACATTAGATCTAAATCTCAAACATTTTGATAAGAAAATAAGTACTTTGAAACCTAACATGTTACATCAATTAGTTTCTTTATGCCACATTTTGGATCTGCCCTAAAGCAAAACCCAGAATCTCTTTTCAAATTCTGAAGTGTACTGAAATGATGATCCCTATATTAGGTCTGTAATAAAAACTATATCCAATAGAGTTTAACAGATCTGCTTTATCATCGAGGCTTTTAGCAACTTTGGATCTATAGCCAAGAAAAGGACTGTATGTAGTCAGAATGTTCTCTTATCTCAAAAAAAGCAGTTTTTCATATTTAAAGGTATATTCCTCTGGCATTTAGTGCAATGCATTCCTTTTTTTCATATTTCAAAATGTTGCAACAATTTCCTTGAAATTCTACAGCACTGGCTACTTGTAAGCCTGAATATCTGTAACCTAAGATGTTTCCTTTGGTGTTTGGCATCTGAAAGCCCCGAGAGTTCATGTTCTATTTGGAGCTTAGCTCATCTCTAAATCTCTGAGGGAATACCCATCTGGATATACCACTGCTAAATTTACTAAGCCTCTCACTTCAGATCAAACTCTTTGGCTTCCTTTAAATTCACAGAATTAGCCATCTATGTTAGAACTTTCAAAAAGCTAAATAAAATCAGCATTCTCTTCAGATCTCCAAATGCTTCTAGCAGCAAAAACATTGACAATAAGGTCAGTTTTACTAAGCAACTACTAGGAAATATTTTGCCCAGAGAAATGTTCTTCAATGAATCCTACCCAATTTTGATCAAAGGCATATTGCAAAAAATGAAATTTTACATAAACTTAATATCTTACATTTCTCTATAATCCTAAATGATGAAGGTCTCATGACAGGATCTTTAGATCTTGACATGAGAATTTTTCCCCCCCAACATATCACACACACACATCTAATGAAAAAAGAAGCTTAATAAAATTTCATAAAATATATGACTATATGTTTTGCACCATGCTTAATATAATGCAAAAAATTAAAATGGAACACAGCAACTCATTAAACAGAGATCTCTAAACACACTGAAACAAATGGTTAAGATGAATTTAATAGAACCATTTTGCTTCTTAGTCAAAAAATGCTTTTTCATTCATTCTTTCTTCATCAGCTTTCAGTGCCTTTTCAAATCACACCTGGGGAAACTTCTCTGTTCTTCCAAAGCTGAACTCTGAGTATGCCATTTACCACATGATCTTTCTTTGCTCACACTCATATGTTGTTCCTGCAAATTATATAACTATCCTTGCTTAACTACACTTTGACAATAAGCTGTTTTGCAACAGAGATTGTCATTAGTTGACTTTTTCATTTGCTTAGTGTTTTAACTCCTCAAGGTGGATATGAAAATCACAGATAGAAAAAAGTTTCTCATTTTTTAAAATTGTATAAAAATAATTATTTTATAATCTGCACTGTAATATATATGAGAAGGAGTTATTAATCTCAAGGAACTCCACAGCTATTTATATCATATTAGAGTAAAAACACTTAAATGACAGCTTTACAACACAGCATATAACCATGACTCAGAAACAAACACATCTTGATAGAGCCAGAAACACTCTGTGTGACACTGGTGGTGATTTTTTATTTGGTAATTATAAATACACTGTATTCAGAAGCTTGATTAGACATAACATATCACCCTTTATAAAAGCAATATCCTCAGGTTGGACAGTGAAGGTCTGGCAAGATTGTCCTACTTTTAGTAAACCTACAGTACACTCATAGTTCTATTTTGTCTGTATACATTTTTGTCCATCTTTCCAGGGGCACGGTGCCCCTAACAGATTTTTTTTTCATCTCAGTGCAAAATATCTGCCAGGAGAATGTGCATGTAGATGGTTAGTGTGCAAATTATTTGAAAACCTTCCTCCTTTTCTGAAGAAACTCTCTCTTTTGAGACTTCATTGCCTCATTATTTCAGGTGCATCACTTCTGGACAATAGTTGATTGGCATAAGCCAAAAAAATAAGATGTGAAAAAACAGATTGCAGATGTGAAAGAATGAATGCAGCTGTCAGTGAGGGAGAATATATTCTACTGGGCACATGGAAAACCCATTAAGAACAGTCATGATGTCAAAATGCATTCAGCTCAAGACTGCGGCCATCTTAGGTTTGCAACTGGCAACAGTGATATCAATGCAAATTGCTACATCAAGAACACGAACATACATATGGATACTTGTACACAGACATTTACCTGACATATATGATATCAGTTCAAACTCATAAAAATCTGTTATAGTTTCCAGGAGCACTTTTACATTTTTGTGAAAGATGTAGATCTTGAGACTCAAGTTATTTAGATAACATGCATGAATGAATGATTTGGAGCTTGGGGAAGGATATACATTTGGCCAGTCCTGACTAAAATTGTATGAAAGAGTCAAATGAAGCCTCCATCAAGACTAAATTTTTATTTACATTTTAACTGAATTGTAAAACTGGTATGCCACATTCCTACTCAAAGACTAATACACTTTCCTGGTCCCTCTTTGAATCTCATCTGAAATCTCACTTTATCATCAGTTCAGTTTATTAGATTGAGAAGAAAAGATTCCACAGATCTTTCCCAAATATAGTCACTAAATGTGATTTTTGTCCTGTCCCTAAGAAAACGCCCCAGACATTGGGCTAACCTGCCCATACTGGGTTCCATGAACTCTCTGAATTTGTCTTTTCCTGAGATATTTTATCCTGATTTTAAACCCTCATCTCTTTGTTTTTTTAACGTGTTGACATGGGGATTCAGAAGGACACTGGATAAATGAAAGTAAAACAAGGAAAAAGAGGGTTAAACTAAATAAGTTTTTTTCTCTTTTTTTTGGACTTGTTTTTTAGGGTTTTTTTCTTGTTTTTTTTTAGTTTTAACTCTATTATAGAAGAGGTTTTTACTAAGTTCATTCAAACTGAGTGTTGTAACTGTAAATCACATGTATTTTTCTTACTATTACCCTTTTGTTATTTTGACTAAACCCTCTACACTTTAAGTAGACCAATAATACCTTGTTATCTCCACAGATAAGCTGTCACTCCTTTTATCTAGAAATATATTGACACATTGGATATTCCTTATGATAATTTGGCCAAAGTAACACATACAAGATTTCCCATTTTTGTTATGAACTCTAACTGGAAATGATAACCTGGATTTTCATAGTAAAAGGACTGTAATGCCATACACACTTCATATGTAAGAAAGTACTCCAAAATTATATTAGGATTAGATCCAGTAGCGTGTTGAAAACTCAGTATAACTGCAAAGCAAAATACTCTGTCAACTGAGTTTATTTATAGACCCCTTGTATCTTCTTCTCAAAACTGACCCAATGGCCACAACTGGTAGAGGCCAGTAGATTAATTGCTAGATTTGTCTTCTTGCACAAAGTCCTCCCCTGACTGAGGAACTAGGTATATTAGTTCAGATTTACCCCACAGAATTATTCATAGATACCTATATTTCAAACATACATTCATTTAAAACCGTGCGGACACTGTGCTCAATCCTAAAGCATCATTATATTTTTGCTTTGGTTAGTTATCTCCCACTGGAAACAATACAGTCACATAGCTTAATGCAGAACCATTTTTATATCTCATTTTGGTAGTTTGGAATTTTTGTGGACAGGCCACATCCTATTCTAAGCACTTTTTTTTCCTGATTATATAATAGCTGTGCAACTCTGCCAGTTTATCCATGACAAATTAACCACAGGCATCATTAGATCAGATATTACTTTCATTTTCCTGTATATTACCTGCAGGTATACTTAAAATTACTTGAATCTATGCCATATTCAAATGATAATTGTAAGAAACCAAGGTGATACAAAAATAGTCAGAAACATGGGTTTAATTGTAAAGATATATTTTTAATAATAGAGCCTGTCCTCTAACCACTGAATTGGTCACTCAGGAAAACCTGTTAAATGCTAACTTCAGTATCAAGAATAAATAGGAAAATTAAATTTCCCATTCCATTATGCAAGTAGAAATTTACAGCAGTCACTATTTAAATTGAAAAAGTACAAGGTGGAAAGATTATTCTGAATCACATTTCATCTTCCATTGAAAGTTGCATAGTCTGCATAACCAAAGTCACAAACCTCACGTTTTTTGGTGACTATGTGCTCAGTTATTTAGCAGACTCAGAGCTAAGTTTTCCATAATTTCTAGGGAATTCTACCCTAGGAAGGGTGGAGATGAAAAAAAAAGTTATACGTATCTATGTCATCTTAAAATATAATTTGCAAGAAAAAAAGAAGTTGTGTTGCCTTTTTTTAATGTGAAGAAATGAGAAAGTAGTGCAAATATTTTGCAATGGGAGGGACAGAATGAGTTTACAATTAACTTCTAGAACAGTAAAAAGTAATTAGTGAATTTTGACCTGGCCAAACTACCAGGATGTTAAAGACCCTCATTCCTTTTAGTGAATATGAATTTCCTATAAAACTGCACGTCTGGTTTTGAAAGCAAATTTACTTTGCAACAAATACACTACATGCACAGATCTTATTTCTCCTAGTATTCCCAGTGCAGACCTCAGGAAAACAAGAGAAACAAGAACTCAACTCAAGGTGATTTACTGACTATATGATAGAAAATAATTTTTGGTTTAATAACATGAGTATGCAACCCCTAAAAAAAATATATCAAAGTGACATGTCATTAATAGTTGACAAAAACATTGTTAATTTGATTGTTTTAATTAAGACTATATTTTCTCTGTTTATTTAATAATAATAATTCAATACTATTAAATTCCTCATTGACATCTAGACTCTTCTATTAAAATCTAGCAATAAATCAGATGAAGTGAAGAATGTTGCTATAGGATAGAGATATGAAGGCAATTTGTTTTAAAAAGAGTATTGTATATTTAAATTTCATTAGGTGGGGATCCTGAACTTTAGAGAAAACCTACAAAAGTCATACCTGAAATGCCATCTTCCATTAAAAAGGCAAAGAACTTATTGAAAATGACATCCCAAGATATGTTCACTTTTCTTGTTATTGTTGTCATTATTATTACCAGTAAAGTAGTGCCAATATATTTATGTTCACAGTAGCTCTATTACAAAACATTTGGAAGCTTATATATTTTTGCTGTTTGACCTGAAAACTGTCAGGAATATTTTGTTTAATCTGCTCCAATAGTTTATTTCTTGTGTTTCAAAATTAAATAATAACTTACGGTATCATTCTACTCTGGAAAAGATATTTTTTCAAAGTAGTATTTTAGAGCTTTCTAGTTTCCCTTCTACATTAAATGTAGCCGTATCTTGAACACATTATTTGGCTTGAAGATTTCTATTTCAATTTATAAAAATCTGCAATGTTAACATTATTACATGCATACTTTAATAACTGAAGTGCACTTGATGGCTTCATCAGCAACTGAGAGCAGTTAGTTGTTGACAAGACTTCTGGAATGCTGACAGTAATGGTTTCCAGAGTGGTCCTGCACAGGATGTGAAGACAAGTCAGTTGCTATGAAGTTATTTTTAACATCTGAATATGCAAGCAATGTTTCTGGGAGGAGAAAAAACAGATTAAGAAATCAGCCCTAGGGAAAAAAAAAACTACATAGAAACATGTTTTATATGTTTTCAAGTATAAACTTTATATTGAAATCATACATTATGATATACAAGAAGCCTGGGTAGTGTATAAGAAGAATGTTAGCAAGCTACTGAATAATTTTTGTTTTAAAAATTATCCTCCATAAAAAAAAAAAAAATCTTTAAAAGTACCAAAAATATTTTCTATATAGGTTATTTCTGTTTTTCTTTTTTTTCTTGACAGGGAAAAATTATAGTTTGAAAGGCAGCAGGGAACTACTGTTGCATGCTTATAATTGCCCTGAGGTTTGATTGCCTTTAATACATTCTGAAAAATCAGAATGTTGATCTGTGCTTCAATAAACCAATCCCATCCAAGTGTATGTCTTGTCAAGGGAGCAGAGAGGCTTCTTTTTCTTTTTTCAGTCTTAAGATCAACAAAGTCTTCAAACTTCAGGTTTCTTCATTTTTAAAGGCTGAAAGATCAGAAACTTTAAGCAGACTAACACCTATTTGAAAAGTACAACAAATAATATTCCAAAGAAGGGCTAGAATTATGATAATTGATCAATGTCATTTCCCTCACCAGTTTAAATGTACAAACAAGGAAGTCTTGTTCACAAAACACCAGTGATTTGTGTACACTGAAAACTACAGTCAGAATAGATCTTTTTTACCAATTTTAATAATAATTGCTCATGGCTATCTCACGCCATATTTCTAAAGAGCTCTACTTTTTTAGAGGAGTAGCCCACACCTTTCCTGTGCGTGGTTGAAGGCATCTGGATGCTGTTTGCGTGCACTGAGGAGTGCTAAGCAGAAGCACAATGTCTCGCAAGAGAATAGCAGATGGCAAATGCAGTCATTCAAAGGGTTCATGCAGAATCCCCCCATGCTGCTACAGCTAACTTGATAAGAAGATAATTATGTGTCCTGATTTTGGCATCTGTTTTCCTCAGCTTTTTCTGTTAGGTCACTCTAATCCAGGTCACAGCATGACCAGGTGTGGGCCATGCCTCAGGCATTAGAAGAAACATTTAGTACTTGTTTAGCAAAGCTTTAGAAAGTGGAAGACACTTGTCCCTAGCCTGGGTGCAGTAGGTGGAAGGCTTTGCCTTCGACAGTTTATGTCCTGCCAGGGTCCTGGCCATGATTCCAGGTGCATGGAACTGAAATGCAGCTCCTGCCTTGTTGCAGTCTGATCCCACCCAGCCGTGGGACTGTCTGATCCTGATCCTCACCCACATGCTGCCATCCATGTCTCAGCCCACCCCCTCAGCTGCCCAGTGGTTTGTGTCTGACCCCAATTCCTCTCTCACTGGGTCTGATCAGGATGGCCTCAACCTGCCTTGTCCCCAGGCTGGTGCCTTATGCCTTGGCTGGGGCTGCCTCAGGAAACCTGCCCTGCTCCCTGCAACTGTTCTGACCCCATTAGTCCTGTTTCCAAGAAACAATTTGTGAATATCTGTTGTGTCAGAAATTAAGAACGTGTTTCTGAGAATAAGGATGTAAAAATTCACCTGATCTACTTTTGAAAATCTAATTTATTATAATGTGTTGTTTTTGTGTGAATAACTCTGTTGGGAAGGATTATGTGGAATTATATAGAGTACAAGAAAATTCGAGATAAAAAAATCTGAATATTCTGATTTTATTATTTATACCTGAGAAAACCTAAAAATAAAATAAAAATTCAGTCTTTATTGTTGTTCTTTGTTTTTTTGAGGAGAGATAAGAGACAAAATATAGCATTGTCTGAAGAAAGATATTCAGAGTTAAACAGAGCAATAAAAACAGAAAGATGTTTATTAATGAACAGCAAAAATACAGCAGGGTCTCTATGAGCACCAGGCTAATGGGTGCTAGGTTACAGCTGTGAAAGAAGCCAGTTTTCAGAAAGCAGTGAATCTACAATGCTTTTCTTCAAGTATTTTCTTTTTTTTTTTAATTGTTCTTCATGTTTCCAAAAAATAACAATCTAGAGGAATATGTTTTATATTTTGCTGATCACCTAGTAGAAGTTGGGCTTGTTTTGTTGGGGTTTCTTCACTGTAGTATAGGCTGTCCTGAAATATAGGTAATTTTAAATTTAAAAATTCAGAGTAGTATCTCCAAGAGGCAGTGAGAAACATGGAACTGAAACTCAGACCAAACTGATTATTTCTTCTGCCCAGAGAGAGTGTCATGTTAGAACCGTGTGTTATATCTGGCTTATATGAGAAGTATGATAGAAAAAAACCCCCACATCATATGCTGAAACATAGGGCATGCACTAATGTATAGAAGTACAGAAGTATCATACATATGAAAATATTTTTACACAATTCTTTATTTCATAGAGATGCTTTTTCAAAGGGATTTTTTTCCCCTCAAACAAAATTAGTTTATTTTCTGACTCTTCAGCATAAAAACCACAAACCCCACAAACCATGAAAGCAACCCAAAACAGAACATGTAGTTCTAAATAATGCAATGTGACAATAAAGTTGCATGGCTAAAGCCTATGAATCCTATATTACATCTGAGCACCTCCTGGGTGATAATGTGTCTTTGCTCATCATATAATTTAAATAACATGTGACATCTTTACACTTTGCCAAAGATGCCCATCCTCTCATTTCTCATTGAAACACATCCAGATCTTTGGAGGTGCCTTAAAGGCCTGATTATTTCCTTTGTAGAAAGAAATCAAGAGTTCTTTTGGATATATATTTTTATGCCTCATTTAATTCTGTGCTAAATATCTGTAGATTCTCAGTCAAAGTGAAAATTATACACCAGACCTGAAAGAGAAAAGGATTCTACCTTGTACTTTACAGCAGAGAAATATTAACCAAAAATTTTGGGGTGCATGACTGAGCCTCTTGTTTTGATGGCCAAATAGAGATTCTACCAAATTTAGATTCCTTTGGAAAGCAGTGAATGAGAATTAAAATGGTTTGGCATAAATATGACAAAATAACACTTAAGAAAATAATTTTAATTATTATTATTTAAACAAAAATGTTAAAACGATTAATGATTTTTGATTAAATGTACTATACACAAAAGTGTGTCAGAGTAGATAATGCATTTTTGGTAAAAAAAACCAGAAATAGTGTTAGTAGGAACTCTTTTGATTTAAAAATGCTGCCTATAGGCTACCGTCCTTGCTATTGTCATCATTATGGCATACAATTGCCAGACAGTACAGAAATTAATTATAAGTATCATCAGGAGAAAGGCTGTTACACGTTTGAAGAAGGGTGTCTCAGCCCTGTTAAAGATGATCTACTGAGCTTTTTGAAGATCCATAAATCCGTCTGTGCTCAAACTTGTTCTGCCCCCTGAAATTTTACTGTGTCAGCCAGGTTATGGTTAAATAGCCTGATGCTGATTATTGATTATGACATAAAGGGCATTCCAAATTTGGGATTGAATTTATAGGGCACTATAAGATTGTTTATGGTGTTAATGGCCAATTATGACATTCCACTGTTTAAATGAGGAAAGAGTACTTGCACTGAATTTATGTTAACTATATCTATGAGATTACATTTTTCATTTATTATCTCAGTACAGTTGGTGTTTGAACTATATTTGGACCACAGGTTTTGAAATTTTTAATCTCCTTTGCGTGTTACAGCTTCCTTTTCAATGTTCAGTATTGGTCACACATTTACCAAAACCTGGAATTTTCTTGGAAGCTTTACAGATCACTTATCTTTTAACAACTTAATATTTCTCAGGACAGAGCTTAGCATTGCTTTTGCTTGATGTCTCATGACCTTTTCAAAGATCTTTCTTTCATCTCTGCCTGCCTTTTTTATTATTTCATGTGAAATAAATACAACCAAATATGGACAAATACTTGAAACTCGTTATAAGCTATAATCCACTAGCTGGGTGAATATTTCCATTGAAAATGTATACATGAGACTTCTTTCTGAGTTGTGCCTAGACTTCTAAAAACTATGGGGAGTTCTTTAAACAAGGTAAAAATTAGTGCAGGCAAAAAAATCCTTCAGGCTAAGTGAAGGAAACATGCCAAAATGAGCTTTTGTTACTGTACTGCTGCTATACTCCCTGAGTCACACTGAAGTGACTGGATCCTGAACTTTACTGTTTCAAAATTGTCTCAGTTTTGTCAATTGACTTTGTCTCTAGCAGCAATAAGTGTTTTCTGGTTTTATTTTTTTGTCAAAAGAAAGGTAGAGAAGTGTTTTATTTGTGGACTCCATCCACACTGCCAGTGTAGGGGGGTTGTTTTCATTCTGATTCTTATTCTTTTTCTATCTTGTTTTTTCTTCCCCTCACCTGTACCTTCTGCATATAAAAAACACAGTAATGAATGTGTTGTTGCTAATTCTTCTCCTGCTTTTTTATGTTTGCTTTTTTTCTGACTGAATAGTTTTGACTGTCTTCCAAAGACTGCAGCAAGAACCAGAGGATAACCATTCTAGAAATGTAGAAAATTTTTCAAATAAATGTTTAAAGAATGCATTTTGACATTGAATTATCCAGAAATATAAATTCAAAAGTACTTTCTAGATTAGTTTGTAGTTAAACTGTAGTCCATAAAATCTGGGTAAGGCTGAAAGGTTATATATGTTAAGATAATCAGACTTTTTCCAATTATAAAGAAAACTTTCAGAAAATATTAGTCTTTTTTTTTTTTTAAGTTTTAGTTTTAAATACCTTGGAAAAAACTTTTACTTGAACTTCAAAACCTTGCTTTTATTTGATGCTTATCAAAATTATAACATTAGTAAGACTGATGTGCTGACTCCTGAGATCTCGCATCATAAGATTTTAATGGCAGCCTGGCATATAAATCCTACTGCCAAACATAGTAAATCATAGTTATATCCTAATGAGCCATGGTGAAGGACAGTTCTTGTCCATGGTTAATTCAGATTCCTTCTTCCAATATTTTCAAACTGAGACTCATTATGTCATAATTGAGTGTTATGCTTATAGTGTTTCAGGGAAAACACTTTGGCAAAGTATCTCAATTAACCAATGAGTTCTGTCAGTGAGACAAAAAATAAGTAGAAGAAATGGAAATGAAGGCAAGTAGAGCCCACCATGGAAAATGCAGTATGTCACCTTTCCAATATGTCAGAGGCAGGAAAGTACTCAGGGAATGGTCTTTCCCTTATGATGATAAGAAATCTTCTGTTCTTGATCTCTTCTTTGGTGCCTAGAGCACCCCGTACCCCTCCATCCTCACTGACCTTGGAAGAATCTGCAGGGTTGCTTCCATCACAGAGTCTACCTCCTCTCTTCAGCTGTGTTTGCTGTTGCACAGGTTCTTTTCTGCTTCTTAAATAAAATCACGTCAGATTTTAACCATCCTCTCTGATGGGCTCATCCTTGGCCTGCAGTGAGTCCATCTCAGAGTCAGCTGGCATTGGCTCTCTCAGTCACAGGGGAAGCTTCCAGCAGCTTCTCCCTGAAGCCACTCCTATATCCGTCCAATTACCGAAAACTGACCATGAAAACTCACCACAGCCATATAGATAGAATAGTTGATACTCATTACACTGAAAGTATGAAAGTCAGATTTCTCTCTACTCTTTCTGAGCTGAAATGACAGCTTTGCATTGTTTTATTCTGTTTACCTGAAGAATGCAAGGCAAAAGGATGAGTACTTCATGCAAAAAAATCAGGCAAATATAAAGTAGATTGAAACAGAGCATATGAGTTTAATGACTGTTTCAGAGAGGTATAACAAAGAACAATGACAGAAATACAAAGAAAGAAAGAAATCCATGCCTGGAAATACTGCTTAACTATGTGTCTAGAAAAGAGAATATTGGGTGGTCAATCACTCAGCCAATTTAAAATTGGACTGATCAAAATGCTTGACAATATAAAGGATCCAACAATTCTTCATTGGTGAGCGAGGGAGTAAATGGTCTACAGAATATGATAACTTTTTTCCTCATCACTGGTTTACACTGAAGAGTGATCTCCTATCAAAACTGTCACCAGGGTCATTAACATTGAATTTTTAATCAAGCATGCATGTTAGATAAAGGAAAAGAAACTATTTTCATTCACAATAAATAATTCAGATAACTCCACATATAAATAACTCAAACCTAGATTTTGTGTAAAAATATTTTCTGGATGAGAAAACTTTTAATAAAAAAGATCAGAATTTGAACATAACAGTGCGTTTTAATGTATTTCACTGTCAAAATATGATTACATTACACACATTAAGTGAAAATCAAATACATAGAAGAGGTACAAGGCATAACCAAATCTGTCCTATATTTTAGAGGAAGACAAATTATTCAAATTAAACTCTGCATCTGTTTTTATTTTCTGTGTGTATTTAAAGAAAGGTTGCATTTTTTTTTCTTCTATATTCAGAGAGATAAATAGAGAATAAGATAAGATGTACACAGGCTGCAATACACCTGATGAACTTCCTAGCTATGGGGAAGGGAAGAAAGGAAAAACAAAGTTGTCTAGTTGGGTGAATCCAGCAAGGAAATAAGAAAGTTCAGCATATCTGAGAAGGGAGCATTAAATATTCTTTTAATTTCTTCCCATTTGAGGATTTTCCCAGACTAAAGCTTGATTGCAAGACATTAAAGCCTGGGAAAAGGCTTATTTTTATTAGAGACATTTTTGGATAGATCATCTGAGTTATGCTACAGTATTTTATTTCATTTATTGAAATTCTTTGAATTCAGACTTGCCTTTGAATCCAGCTGAGAAAAGTCTTGTTACTATTTCTCTGTTAGTTGGCCAAAACACATGAAAATACTGCTTAGAAAGAAATTTCAGCGGATCAGAAATCAAAGGACACTTTTCAAAATCCTTTGCTTTCATTTTTGCTGACTTTCCAGCTATCATTCTACACATAAGCGGGAAAGAAATTATAAGTTGCATGATACTGGAGCAAAAGTTTTAAGCTCAACATTTTTGTGGGAAGAGACATCATTGTATACTTGACTGTAGAACTACAACTTTCTATATGAAGATATGAAGGAGACTTTTAAAAAGTAAAAAAAAATATGACAATATTCAGTGATGAAGAAGGTTAGTATCTACCTTCACGGCATTGACAATTACTTGAAAAGTGGAAGGAGTTAGGCATTCAAAAACATATTGAATAACCAGGGTCACTGAGGCAAGGTTTTTGTAATTCAATTTGCTGTGTAACTGAAATTTAGAGAAGACAGAATATCACAGTTAAACTACATTCACACAGTATGAAATATAAAACGTTCTCCGGTCCTTTATCACAATGCTAAGACCTTTTCCACTTGTGGCACTGTAAAGCACCGGAGAAAATGTTTAATAAGTATCTGGAAACTGTCTCTAGAGTATTTTGTGGTCTGATTAGTGCACTTCTTAATAAGAAATGTAAGGAAATCACTATATAATTTGTTGCAATTAAGACAGAAGCAACTTCATCACAACCCTATGACATACTATTGAATAATTGAGTTATTTCATTTAGTAGACAAAAGCAAAGCAAAATCCAATTACTAGGAATTAGAGAATACTGACTTAATATAAGCTTCAGATTTTTAACACTGTGTTAATCATGAATAGCTAAATCAAAAACTACGTTCCCACACCCCAAATGAGCCAAAAACCTTAGTGTAATCCACATTTCATCTTAGTGTTGAAATTATGAAAAAAGCTATACAACAGAGTTAATATAACAGCTCAGCAAGAAGACCAGTATGATTCTTCTGACCTTAAAATGCCTGAGGTAATAAGAACCCCAGTGCACAGTGACCTATTCACTTCTAATCATTAGTGCCTAATCCGTTCTCTGAATTTACCACTGTCCCTACTAAACTTCCAACCCCTTTCACATGCTGATTTACAAATGTAAGTCTCTTAATCCGTAACTGCATCTTTAACAGGTCTGCCAGATGTTGTGATAATTCAGTGGATTAAATTAGGTAAACTTTAGATTTTTTGCACTGAATAACTTTCTTGGGTATATATGCAAGCAACATTTTCTTAACAAAAAATAAGTTATGGAATAATTAGAACTTTATAGAACAGAGAACATGCAACATCTTTGGAGATGAAAAAAATGTGATAATAACTATTTTTAGAGAAAATAAAAAGAAAGGATTCACATCCATTTCACACGTTAATAAAATATCCATTTAAACTTCATTTTTCCCTTCCTTTTGTCTGAATATGATGTTCATATTTAAGCTCTAAGGAAGATGCAGTGCACATAACCCAAGTTCTTTTCATATCAAAGCCAAGCATGGGGAAGGGTGAAGACGTACAGATAATACATTACTATTATCTGCAAGTTTCTAAAGATAGTTATATTTATTAACTTTCCTAATTCCTGAGTATTAAATGTAGCCATTTTAGAATGTTTTAACAGCTTTAAGAGTAACTACTGAGATAAAATGCAATTTCAATCAAAATATACAATTAACTAGCCCATGAAGTGCCTCGTTGATAAGGCTGATTCATTTAAATCACTCAAAGTCATAATGACTTGTTCATGCACCTCAGCTGAGCTTAGCCTGAACTGTAAACTGACAAAATAGAACTCGCTCTGATCCAGATGCCCAGTACCTTCTGAGCACGGTGTTGTGTCTGGCTTAACATTCCCTTCTGAGAATTCCATTTCAGGTGTCTATAAACTGTAATGAAAATAACTGACCTGACAACAGTGATATGCTCTTAAACACATGTTGGCCACGTGTCTAGTAGTTTCTAATTATTTTCTTGGTATCTCTCTGTTCATCTTCTTCTTGCTCATTTCTCAAACCCCTATCCTTACAGAATGTCCAAGATAAAAATGTTACATTTTTATCCATGTGAGCTTTACAGTGACCATATTCACGATATTACCCTCGCTTAACCAAAGCATTCCTCAAAGTAGTTTTTTAATTGTTGAGGTTTCAGAACAGATTATTATGTGTAATTGTCATTCAAGTGAAAAAAAAGTTTGTTTGGAGTTTCACTCTTTTTGAATTCTGTCTTGAAAGATACCATGTGTACAACTTCACCTCTTATAAATAGAAAAAGACCTACCTAAATAAAATATTAACCAGAGCCCATTCAAAGCGAAGTGGATATTTCTGTTTTTTTAAAAACAAAAAGTAAAACTTAAGCCATGTAACTCAGTTTAGTGTTTATGAAGACATACACAACGTCTTACAAAACTGTTGTCTTGATGACTGTTTCTCAGTAAGAAAATCTTCTAAGAACTGAAGACTTCCAGAGTAAGGAAAAAAAAATATTAAAAAATCAAAAAACTTCCAACCAACCAACCAACCAACCAACCAACCAAAAAACCAAAACCAGGGACCTGCTGGAACATGCTGGTGGTTTTATAAAGTTTCAGTGTATGGTCCACTCTAAAAATATCTAGACACATACTTCAATGTCAGACTAGCAGATATATGTTAGCCTCATGGTGCAATCCCAGCTGACTACTGGACAATGGTTGGAACTTTATTCCACACCAAGCAAAAGGAAAATGAATGGTGAAAATGAGAGCTCAGTGAAGCAGTTCAAGATGAAAAGAAAAGGTGATAAGAATAAAAGGAGAAAGAAATAAAATAATTTGGAACAGAGGAATAAAACAGGATAGTGATTAAAACCAGAATGGAGACACACTGAGTCTTTGTTGTAAATAGTGAGGGAGGAGAGCTGTTACCAGAGGGCAGAATAGACATTACTGGATAGCAAAATATCACTTACAATATATTCAGAAGAAAAAGCGCTGTTAAGAGAGTAGAATAGTAATACAATGGATTCACACTGAGTGTGGACAGAGTTGCCTAATAGCCCAGATGAAGCATGGATAAAGAACAGTAGGGATGGGTATAGCCATCAACCCTCAAAAGATGATATTCATGGACAAAAGGGCTTTGTTCCAGAGTTCCAGAACAGTAGAGAGCTGTGAAAGACTGCAAAATATCTTGAAGATATCTTGATATCTTGAAGAAAGTTAAAACAAGGGTTTACAAAGAAAGACCATGATCTTCAGCTTTGTCAAATTTCAGATTCAGATGGCGTACTAAAATGTATCAACAGACTGTGGTTTGATACTTGAGAGTTCAACAAAAGTTTTGTGTGCACACAAAACTAATTCCTAAATAATTTATTCCAAAGGAATAGAACACAGCTTTCTCAGAACTTTTTCTTTTTTTTTTTTCTGACTCATTCTCTACCTTACAAGATCTGAATCTTACTTTGTAGTTGGGAAATTCTTAATGAGGAAATATATATTAAATTAAGTTTGATGCGACTGTAAAATATGTTATTGATGTGCATTACTTATCTTCTTTTTCATTGTCCCTCTTCTACATGGGTTCTAAATACTACAAAAAAAAGCTACTCTTTAGCCATATTTTCTTGTAGTTAAAAATAAAAATAAAAGGTATCATTCTTGGCCACTGCAGTTGCCCTACAAGTGTTTATAAACGCCCTTTACAGAAACAACTAATTTGCAACTATTTAAATATTCGTATGACAAAAAGAAACATACAGTAGTGTATATTTCTTAACTTGTACCCAATTGTGGCTTAATTTCTTACACACAAGAAGAGTGGCAATAGAAGCTTGATCTCCTGACTAAGTGCTATGGCATTTTGTCTTTGCAGTAACAAGGTCCATGGACTCATAAGATTGTGAATCTCTTGCATCTCATTCCAGTAAGATGCTTTCTTTAATTTCAGAGTGAGGCATGCGCTGTGATAGCAGAGTCTGACTAACCACAGTTAGCCACAGTATCCTTTTCCTTGGTGTTTCCTCTTGACTAGGAATGTTCAATCAAGCAGTGCTCAATTCACTGCCTGGCTTTTATGGATCCATTCTTAGTGTATGCTGTATAAAGGGTCTATTTCTAAATTAATAAACAGGAATTTAAACACCACTTCAAAATGCTTCCAGAAATGTTTTTGGCCTTTATCCACAGTGCTTTTCCAGCTAAATGACTACCAGGCTCCTACCCTCAAGTTCAGTGAACCCACTTTATTTCATCGCAAACACCATCATATTTATCTAGGGATTTTGGATTCTGACCTGCTCCATGCCTAAGCACCATGTACTTTGCCTTTTTTCAGGTGCTGCACCTCACTGGCTTTCAAGATACTGTGACTACTTTCCAGGCCAAATACATGCCCTTTGAAGAATTCTGGGCTAGACTCCAGGAACAGTAGAGAAAAAAAAAAGCAAAGCTCACCCTGATATCCTCTGAATATACATAAACACTTGAAATTTTATAGTCATCAAATTCAACTGATAATACTGTCCTCTAAAGCATATCTATAATCAATGATGGATAATAAACAATTTCCTCTGGCCCAAACAGAGAAAATTGAAGTAAAGAGGTGAATTTTGAAATAAGCAAAATTTCAGGCAAAGAAACAGATGTTCCTCTGTATTAGACAATTCAGAAAAACAGTTAATAATATGTGTATATTTCAGTTTCATCAGAATCAATTTGACTTATGCATATGTTAAAATTAGATTTATAAAGATGCATCTTCAGATTGATTTAGACTGTGTGAGTTCAAGCATTATCATTACAGGTGACATTAAACAGATGCATCTGATCAATGAAATACCCCAAACAAACAAACCTTGTGTGTATTTCGTAAAAATGTTTAGTAAAAGTGCATATTTTGCTCCAGAAAAATAAA
The DNA here is from genome assembly GCA_024734555.1 of Trochalopteron elliotii. Classification (NCBI taxonomy): domain Eukaryota; kingdom Metazoa; phylum Chordata; class Aves; order Passeriformes; family Leiothrichidae; genus Trochalopteron; species Trochalopteron elliotii. The sequence continues at coordinate 794,479 of JANPWX010000019.1, forward strand.
CCAACAATATATATTCTTGGGAGGCAAAATAAAAGCAAAAAAAGTAGCTTAGTTATTTAGTGTAGCTGATAACTAAACTGGATTTTCAAAACCAGTACGTATTTGTATGCATATATATATTTAGTATTTCTGAAATGAACTCACTAGCTAATCCTTCATGATATTCATGTATTTTTTTTTAATAAAGTACAATGTCAATTTTTTTCCTCCTCTTCATTTTCTTGATTACACTCTTTTCAATAACTTGGGGTTTTTTTCTCTTTCAACATTCACTACAAATATTTGAAAAATATTTGCTAAATACTTGAGTTGTACAGTTTTGAAAATATGACCTTGCTTGTTTACCCAGACAGCTTAGAAATCAAAAGATAAAAGACAAACACAAACAAAAAAGCAATTTACCAAAAACCCACACTTTAAAAATAATGAAAAATTATTTTATATTTTATTATCTTCAAATCTCAAGATTTTAATAGGCAGATTACCCTTCTGAATATCAATTTCAATGTTTGTCTTAAAATTACTGTTATTACTGTAAAATTAGTTTGACATATCAAATTAATACAAGAGATTTAGAAGAAGTTTTTGCTATGACTGAGGGAAAAAAATGACACTAAATACAGATGGAAATTACACATTTATAAAATGCTGGTTCTGTATTTTAACTGCAAAAGTGCATAATTTAGCAGTTGACTCTGGCCTTTTAATAATACTTGAAGAAGCAGGATTAGAAACACATTCTCATTTCCCAGCCCAGCATCTTGCTGCCGCATAGGATCATAAGCCTTTCCTTAAGGCCAAACAATGATACTGTTTCTGTTGTAATATGTTCAATCGCTCCTGAATAATTCTGGTGACTCATGAAGGGTAGTTTGGTCCTAAAGTTTTATTAACATTCTAATTCACTTTAGGTCAAAGTACACATAACTTTCATTCATTTAATACAAAAAAAAAACCAAACACCTACTTGTGTGGCGTACTTGTCTGTGCATTATGACATGCCAAGTTAATCTGTGTTGATTTGCTTGTATTCATTTTAATAGTAAGTTTGCCTAGATTCTGCATTATTTTATCAGTCAGAGTGGAGATTAGCACTAGATGGTTTTTTACTACTCGTATCAAGCTGGGGAAAAGGAAAAAAACAAAACAAAACAAACACCATCCTCAAAGGAAAAAAAAAAGAAAAAAAAAGAAAAAAAAAAGAAAAAAAGATTTTTAGTGCTAAGTGTTAATATATGTGTGCTTTCCCAATTCAGAAGTAGAAAAGCATATGATGACACTGACATTATACAGCACTGGTGTAAGAATAGAGCTATGACTACATGCAGAATGTGAAAGACATCTGGAATCTTTGGATAATCATAGGAGATGTACCACAGCTTCACTCATGCACTGCTATAATCTCCACTTCCAAATACTTCACTAACACATTAATCTTCTCTCATTAGGTTGAAACTGAAAATGAAAAATCATTGAGAATGTATCTGATCACCAACAAATACAGAGCTTCATTTCTGAAACATTATTATCCTTAAAAACTGCACTTATTAACATTTTATATTTACAAAAAAGGTAGAAAATACTTTCAAAACCATTAAAATACAGAGAAATGGACCAATATTTTTGGAAAACTTTTGTGAAGGTAGTTGAGATAAATAGTGCCCAAGAGTTAAACCCAAAATTCCATATTATATGTCAAATACTTGGGGCAAATAAAATCATTGCTGATATGAAACTTTTGCTAATATGAAACTTTTCTCTGACATGACCTGTATAAAAGATTATTACAGATTTTACTACTTTATTTTGCCTTGAGGTAGATGACATATAGCTAGTAAAGTAGGACACCATATTATTTAATTTCTGTGTGATTCTCACAGAGAGAAACAAATATGCCCTCTGCAATTTCTCCATTATTCTCTTTTTCAATTCACAGAATTGTGTCATAGTGTAGTAATTCATATCAGCATAATTATATTTTTTAAAATTTTACAGATGTATTTCCAAAGCTTTGGCAGTTCAATGGGAACCCATTAACTAGCTTTAGAAATTGTGTATAATTCACATAATTGTTCTCCAGGACTTTCTACCAATAAAAAAAAAGAGTCCTTTGAAGACGTGAGTAGGAAGCTGCTTGAAGACAGAAAAGCTGAACTTAAGCTCTCAAAGTATATAAAAACTAAGTATAAGCAGAGGAAAGTTCGCTTTATCTTTCAAGAAACCAATATTATTTTTCAAAAATGTCTCATTTTACCCTTCAGATTACATGACATCAGAGACTGAGTTTCACATGCAAAAGGAATAGTTTCTGCTTTTATTTTTCTTTATCTGATGAACACCCTGATAGGCATTTTCTCCTACTGTCTGTGTAATGACAGTGTATTTTCATCTTCCATATCTTATTTACCTTACATATTATACCTGGATTCACTAAACCTGAATATAGTTGCATGTCAAGTGCACAGAGTCATGTCAGAGGAAAATCTTTGGAAAGTACAGCCCCTGTAGTTCAACCTGTTAAGGCTATTTCTACACTACTACATTAAACAATACTAGAAAACACCCCACAGTACTCCTTAATTTACATATACAGTCTTGTCCTAAATTTTGCTTCAAACATCAGGGTGCACTCCTCAAATAATGGTCACATTTGAATTTCTTAGAAATACGTGAGTCTTCAATCTTGTTATCAGAAATATTATACACAACCTGTAATGACTTTCTTTTTGCTCAGACATGGTGAAAACTTCTGAATACATAACAGCATGCATACTCAAACTGCTGGCAGGACTGCCCTAACATTGCAGTCATGGAGAGATCTTCACCCTAAAACTGAAAGAAGCTCATGTCTGATCCTAGCAAAATTTAGTGCTTTCAGGAGCTTCATCACATTGTAACAACCAAAACAGTAAATGTAGAAAATTATACACAAGTACCAAAAATGGCATGCACAATGCGTGTGTAATAATTCATGTGAGTATAAAAGAAATGCTTAGATGATAAATTAGTTGACCTAAGAAAATATTTAATTTGTATATGTTATTTACCATTAGGAATGGTTCCTTAACAGATAGCTAAGGGAGAAACCTACAGATGGTAAAAACAGACTTCATAGCCTTTTGACAAATTGTGTTTTTCTCTACCCTTTCAGTTGCAGAGAATGGGAAGGAAAGAAACAAGAAGATGCAGCTTATCTGGCTATGTTACTGTTACCATTGGCAGAATTTGGGGATTTTTGATCCTGGCTCAGTTTACATAACACTAGGTCTGCGGTCAATACTGAGGGTACACTGTTCTCAAAGGGGGAAAAGGATTTTTTTTTTGTTCAAGAGTTAGCAGGGATCATTGAAAGACCTTTAAACTAGACTGCAATGGGAAAAGAGTAAAGGTTATTCAGGCAGCTACTTAAAAACACTTGAGAGACAATGCAGCTGTTGGGCACAGCCAGCATAGGTACATGAGGGGAATCTCCTGCTTAACTACATAATTTTCTGTGATGGCAAGCACACTCATTTAATTGACCAAACCAAGACGGTAGATGTGGAATTTTTTTGACTTTTGATATTGGCCACTTACATTACCCTTCTAGAAAAAATGGCCAGCACAGAGCTAGACAGGCCCATCAAATTTTTGGGTGAACACTGGCTGACAGCATAGGCAAAAAGTGTTACAGTTAATGAAGTTACATCAGTTTCATGACCAGTCCCTAATGGGGTTCCTCAAGCTCAATTTTAGGTCCAGGCCTCATCAAAGTTGTTATAAATGATTTTCACACAGGACTTGAATGTACATTAAGTAAGTTTGCCAATAATACCAAACTAGAAGGAGCTGTGGCATTTCTCAAGGAGAAAGAGTCCTGACAGAGAAATCTGGGTTAACTAGAGAGCTGGACAATCACCAACGGTTATGCACGGTTGTGGGTTGGAGACAGGCACATGACACAGTACACACCAAGGGTCATCAGCAAACAGCCCGTTTTATTGTTTGGATCCTTCTTTTATAGGGAGTTCAAAACTCCTGGGCCCAGACAACTGATTGGTCTGAGTCGTAACACCGCCCAGCTCCCTGACCAGTAATATGTTTGGCCTCTGGACTGACCACGATTGGATGAGGTCCCTGTATGAGCTCCATTGTTCACCCGGGGACTCGTTTCTAGAACAAGCCAAGTTAGCCAAATTAGATTTGGTATGACCTGATTTATTTTGTCCAGCTACAGACCAGCTGTGCTGCAACTACCAACCAAATGAAATTCAATGAGAGCAAATGCCAGATTCCCTGCCTGGGATGGGGTTATCCTGGTTATATGTACAAACTGAGGAATGTGAGGCTTCAGGATGGCCCCACAAAAAGGGTTCTGGTGTTCTGAGTTGATGGCAACTTGAGTATGAGTGAGAAGTGCCCTGGCAGCCAGGAGGGCCAAGAGTGTTCTAGAGGGCATTAGGCACAGCATCACCAGCTGGGCAAAGGAGAGGACTGTACCACCCCACTCTGCACTGGGGCAGTCTCACCTTGAGTCCTGTGCACGTTTTGGGTGGCATAATATAGGAATGACAACAAAGTATTAGAGTATGTCTACAGGAGGGTGATCAAGACCATGAAACGTCTTGAGGATGAGATTTATGAGGAGCATTTGAAGTTACTTCCCTGGTTCCAGCCAGGACAGTGTTAATTTTTGCAGTGTCTGGGTGGGAACATGGCTGGGTTCAACAACCCACAGGTTGCTCTGTCATGGCAGTGATGGTCAGTGCCATGACATCCCTAGAGAAGCGTCCTGAAAAGGACACACCTGGTCACACAGGCACATGTGCAACCACCCAGTGATTTCAGCTCAGTTGTGTTTAGATGTTTCTTTCGTGGTGGGGTGCTAATGCCGGCTAGCAGGAATCCCCAGACCACAGAAACAGTTCGTGTGCGTCCTTCAGCTCAGCAGGCTGCTGCATGGTTCAGGCTTGGATGAAGGAAATGTGCTCTCTCTTGGGTTAATAAGGATGTTTATTCAGTGCAGCCATGTGGAAGAGGTTTTACCAGAGCCCCTTCTCAGCATGGGGGAAGCATGGTGAGAGAGTGGAGAGAGAGAGCGTGGGCCTTGCGTGCCCCCTTTTTCCCAGCTCGGGGGCTGGGCGGGGAAACACTGAACCAATAGGGAAGGGAAGGGGGAGGGGTTAAATCAGGAGGAACCACAGGGGTAGGAATGGGGGGCGTGGAAGGAACATACCAAGTACAGACAAAAAACAAACACAAAATACAAATTCCAAATCCTGAAACTCGCGTCGCTACAGTTGTGAGCTGAGCCTTTGGAGCAACGCAAAAGCAGAGACGGGGTCTTTGTCTGGAAGTTCCTCGGAGCCTTTATTCTGCTGCTTCCTTGAAGGCATCCAGGGACGAAGAACCAGAGAACCAGGGAGAGCAGGATTGAGAAATGAACCAACCAGAGGAAGGATTGAAAATGGACCAATCAGGTAGGGTAATAAGGAGAAATGAACCAATCAGTGGAAGGATTGAAAACAGACCAATCATGTAGGGTGAAAAGGAGGAAGTAGGGAAAGAATCAGTGATGTATCAACTACAAAGCCTGGTGGAGGGAGCGCATTTTCTCTCCCTGAGGGAGCTGACAGTCTCCCAGGGTTTCTCCCTTAGGGGAACTACCACATAATTGAAACCTAAGGGTTGCTCTCTCTCCAAGGGAGTGTGTCCACATTACCAACTGGCCTACCACCCTCCATAT
>JANPWX010000019.1:800559-870509 GCA_024734555.1 Trochalopteron elliotii
TCCTTTCTCTTTCTCTCTCTTTCTCTTTAATTCATTTCTTTCTTTCTCCCTCTTCTTTTTCACCTTACCCCTTTTTTCAAAACCCACTGTCATGCCCTTACATAGTAGGTCAGGGACTAGCATACCAATTTCCATGTCACATGTATAATTTACTAAGAAAACTGTGAGGTTTTGTGGACCTATGATTTGTATCTGTCAACTACAGCCATTTATGAATCTTGGGTTTCCCCCAGGAAAATCATCCTTTCCCCTTAAGGGTGGGACATGATATCATTCAGTACACTGTTATATTTAAAACAGCTTAATGATATTTAACAACAACTTTTTTTTTTCCCAGTGTTTTAATCAATCTTAATTTCAAATTGATGGCTACATCTTTAGAACTCTGGAATAAATTAAGAAATTAAGTAGATTTTTTTCAGAAATTATTGTATCTATCTTTACTTCATGATACCAGCAGATTATTTGTTCTCATACACTTTAAACAAAATAGGTTAAATATTTAAGACTGATAGTCTAAATGAACATGCATAGTAGAGGCTGAGGATTAAATATTATGTGTCATTCCAGTGGTTTGTCTTTTAGCCCTACGTTTTATGTATTTTTAATGAAAATGGTATGGAAAAGGTTAGAAGTCGTGGTTTATTACTGCATCCTTTTGCTTTTTGCTTGGCCATTCATTGCAGCAGACTGCTGGAAGCCTGACGTTTCTTGCTGCACAGAAGAGAGTTTCTGGGTCGTGGAAAAGATGACACTGACTTCATGCCAGTTAATACACATGAAAAGGAAAAGTGCTGAGTGCAAAATTAACAACTAGAAGGTGATACTGGAATAAGCAGAAAAAACCTGGCTGGAGTTTCAGAATATTGCTTTTGACTTATATAATAGTTAAAGATAGCAGAGGTAGAATCAATTAGGCTGGAAGAAAAGTCAGGAGGTCTCCAGTTCACTAAGGTCAGGTATGAAATCAGTTTAGGTTGCTCAGCGGTTTATCCAGTATCCTTAATCAGATCTGGAAAAGCTTCCAGGGGTGCAGACTGCACAGACTGTCTCAGCAGCCTCTTCCAGTAGTGGGGGGAAAAAATTCGACTTATGATCATTGCTCATGCACCCACCAAGCACTGTTCTTATCAAGTCCCATCCTCAACCAGTCCTCCACCCCCTCAAAACTGGTCCTTCTGCAGGTCAATCAAGTCCACTAGATTCTGCTCACAGGACAGATGCTCCAGCCTCATGATGAATTCACTACAGTTTGTACATGTCTCTTCTCTACTGGGAGACCAAAACTGGATGCAGTATTCTAGATGTGGTCTAATAAGTTCTGAATAATGGAGGATAATCACTTTTCTCAGTCTATAAGCTGAGCTTCAATCTTCAATTCTCTGTGAAACTGGGCTATGTATTAGTATCAGGCTTCTTGCTTTCAGGATTTTAATAGGTAATGTCAAAGAGAGATGTAAAATGAGATATTAAAAAAAAAGAAGCTTGAATTTTCACACTGAAAATATATAGCGTTCACTGTTGTTATTTCATTTATTCCTAAGCAATGCATGATACACTACTGATTTACTTTAATACTTTGAATTGCTCTGTACTTTCAGCTATTCTCATTTTTCTATTTTTTTTTTCTCTCCTTCTGGGAATTTCCTGTTCCCATTTTTACACCACATCTTTACTTTTATTTATCTCCTGATGGTAATATTTTAGCATATTATTATTAACATATTATAGTATTTCACCCCTGAATATTTGGAAAAAAAAACCTAGTGTAAAAATTGAGATGAATATTTAATGTATTTTTTATCAACATTAATCTCTTTTTTGTGTGGGAATGCACAGAGATACAGAAATAAATATTAATTAAAATAACAAATAAGCAAAAAAAAAATCCAGCTAGAGTGGAAATAAATAGAAGTTTTGTTTACATTAGAGGGGCTGCTTGATTTTCAGATGTTAACCTCTGTTAGATGAGTTTTGTATCCAGGGCTACCAGGGGGAGCTCTTCTGCAGCAGCTGTGCAGGTGGAGCCTCTTCTAAATCTGACTCCCACCATCAGGAGCAGATGGATCTCTGAGGAAAAGTTCACTTCAAAAAGTGTTACATTTTTTTTAATCCTGACCCATCTTAATTGCTTGCCCAGAGGGTGCTTGCATGAAATGTCGTCAGCTCCCAGTATGCAATTTTCATTTTTTTCAGATATTTTGAATTTTATGTTTGTTTTTGTCTTGTTTTTTTCTCTTCAAAGAGGCCAGCTTCTGGAAATAAGTGTTTACAAAAGAAAGATTTTATGGCTATATTTACAATATGTTTTTTATTTGTAATAAATCATTTGAAGAAAGACCCACTCTTTCCTGCAAGAAAAAATCACGTAAAAATATGTAAGTAAAAGAAAAGGATCATGATAGTCACAATATAGATCATAATAGTCAGGTTCTAATAGAAATTTTAGTAAGTAGATTTTGGAATTTCCACAATTTTTTTAAAATCTTATTGATGTGAAAAATGTTTATTTTAAACAAAGAGGGTAGAATTAATTTCCAAAGTAATGAAATCTTTAAATAAGATTGAAATATAAAAAATCCTCCAGGCATGGGAGAACATGGGAAAGAGGAGAAAAAAGCAGATGCATTTTTTTTGTTGGTATAACAGTCCTCCATTTCCATCCAATAAAAAGATGCAAGTAAGTACCTGACATAGGCATTTTATATCATCCTTATATCCTTATTCAGCTGGACATAACACTCAACATTAGTGTTATTAGGCTTAAAATATGTCACTGTCCCCACTGTATGAGGTGTTCAAATATTGGCAATAAAATTGAAATAGATTTCCTTAGCTAGTGAGCCAAAAGCAAGCTAACAGATAATACGACACTAATACATAGTAAAAACTCTGTTAAGAAACATGGATGGTCCTCCCAAAATGTCTGAATAGCAGAAACGAATGTGCAATGATTTGCATGATCTCATTGCACAGGTGGATCATGCTAAAATGGATGCATATTTGTTTATTAGTATCAAATTGCATTCTGATAAAGTCAGATGGAAAATACAAGAAAAGAAATGTTATCCTTTTTAGAAGAACAAAGAGGACAATTAATCCAGCATAGGTAAAAGCCACTATAATTAGTAAATTTGAACAGAATCTAGAAATGGAGACCAATGAAAAAAGAGTGTAGATGTAAAACTGTATTAGAAAATATACAAGAACTATTATTTCAAATGGATCCTACAGTGAGGAAGAAGAAACCAGCAATTTGAACATTATATTCCACTTGGTGGTGGAGGTGTCTAGGAGCTGACAACTTACTGTAATACTCCAGCACAACTGTGATCAGAATGAAACCACCAATCTTAGAATCCAGAGAAGGACGAGGGTGAATATAGTAAACGGAAAGTATCTATGTAATAATTTGAACCATGTTATTATTCTTTCTTTTTCTGTAACAATTTGGTGTGAACTAGTAGGCTAAAACTCTGAAGATTTCAACCAAAATAATCATAACTATTTCTTGGCTTTGTCTAAACTACTGGGTATATACAGATTACCTAGGCATGTGTTTGAGGAATCCCTTATGGACAAATGCCTCTGAGTTATCCACCATAAATTATAACAGCCAAGGGCAACCAACAGAAAAAAGCCTAATTTATTTTTTTTTTTTAATGCTGCAGTATCTTAACTTCACCTTTGCTCATCTCCATCAGCCATCCAGACTGCATATCCTGTGAAGTCTTGACTTCTCTGTATGAAGAAAAACTTGTATGCCTCAAGGTCAGGACATAGGGACCTTATTTTTTTAGGACTACACCTATGTAGGAGTGAGGTGCAAATTTTTTCGTGTCTAGTGAAAGAGATGAGACAAACATCCACAATTAGGTCACGTTTCTCATTTTTTTCTGTCATGGGATTACAGGAACTCCCACAGTTGCCTTAGCTGAGTTTCCAGCTTCCATATCTGATCACTGTCCCTATGTCTTGGCACATTCTTAGTGAACTGAGACTTTTGATGGAGCTGTGTGATGCTGGAACAAGGAATAGTATTTATAGAGCTTTGGGGAGCAGAACAGTTTTAAGAATACTTAGAAATGGCAACAAAACCCTAAGCTATTCTGCTGAGGAAAAAATTACGTTTCTAAACTGCTGGTGAGTTCCATCAGATGAGAGCAGATTCCAAGAAGACCTCAAAAGGTGTATTTCAGATACAGGCATTCTAAATTTCTATCCCAACTACGCAGCTATGCTGCCACAACTCAAACGTGAAACAGGTAAAACTTTCTAGAACTAGAAGAAGCAACTGAATTACTTAACATGAAAGTTTAATCATTTTTTCAGGCACAGATCCCACATGAAAAATTTTAGTATTAATATTTAGACCCGGATATAAAATCTTCAAAACAAGAAGTCAGATATATGAAAATAGATCTAATTTTTAAAGGTCAAAAAAATATTTAAATATTTTAGAAGTAGAAAATTGCAAATTACAAAACCATTTCAGCTGCATCTAAAATATCTGCAGTCAGAAGTAGGGGGTTGTTGTTTCTCACTGAAATGACAAAAATCACCATAGAAAGCACGTGCAGTAAAGTCAACTATAAAATGACCTTTTGAATTTTAAGTGCAATTTGAATGGTAACCCATCTTCCTATCTAAGTATAAAGGCACCATTATTTTTAACATATTTCTAGAAGAAGCTGAATCTTCTTACATAGTTCAGGCTATCTGTATTTAATGGATAAGACTGACGTTTATAAAGAATTCCAGATAAGATTCTGTTGCCCTCACTATCCTCTCTATTCTGTATAAAGAATAGAAAAATTTACTTGGGCTATTGCACTGACTATAGTTTTTGGAAATTCTATCACAAGTTTAGTAGATACCCACCCCACTTGATTAAAAAAGGCACAAATATATCTCCAATGAAGACTGAATCCATCTTCAATTTAACATTGCAGAGTTTCTCAAATGGCTGGCACAATCATTGCTTCATGCAACCCAGAAAACTGACACTATTTAACATTATATAGTTAATTTTAAAAATGTCATAACATCCTTTGAAGCAACAGAGAATGAAAAATCCAGTCTGACATCTGTAATACATGCTCCTGATAATTTCTGGAATGTTCAGATTTTTCCTGTTATCTACTACAGTATCATAGAATGGTTTGCATACCACATTCATAATATTTGTAAATCCATTTGTGTAACATATTTTGCATTTATTTTGCAATATATGGGATTACACCATTATTTTTGATAAAACAGTGTTAGGAATCTGGAACAAGTATTTATACTGAAGTTGTCAGAAACTCAGTTTATTTAAAAATATAAGGGATCTAAGACATCAGATTAATGTTTCCTATAAATTTATACTATATTTTAAAATTATCTGTTTGCTTACTTTGTCTTATTCAAATACTGATTTATTTGAATTTCAGATTAGTGGACATACTAAAGCTAGTTATTCAGCTGGCAGATTGGCATATGAAAATCTATTTTACATATGAATAAATGTAATTACCAATTTCATCCAAATCTAAATTTATTATCTCAATTCTAACCAGCTTTTATATATATGTGATTACTTTTTAATTTCTGATATCATTATAATTCAATTTCTCCTCTTTCCCATCCAAAAATAGTCTATAGTCATTCTACGAGTTGGAAGTAATGTAAGTATTTTAGGGTTGCAATACATCTGCACCAGTATGGGCTGGGGACTGAACTGCTGGGAAGCAGCTTTGGGGAGAAGGACCTGGGTGTCCTGGTGGACAGCAAACCATCCACAAGCCCAGCAGTGTGCCTGTCTGCCCAAGAAGTCCAATGGTATCCTGGGGTACATGAGGAAGAGCATTGCCAGCAGGTCAGCAGAGGTGATCCTGCCCCCCTGTTCAGCCCTAGTGGGGCACATCTGGAGTGCTGTGTCCAGTTCTGGGCTCCTCAGGACAAGAGAAACCTGGAGATCCTGGAGCAGGTCCAGAGGAGGGTGACAAAGGTGGTTAAGGAACTTGAGCATTTCTCTTACAAGGGCAGGCTGAGGGAATGGGGCCTGTTCACCCTAGAGGAGATGACTGAGAGGGGACCACACCAATGTCTGTAAGTTTCTAAATGGAAGGGTTCAAGAGAATCGAGCCAGGCTCCTCTTGGTGGTGTCAACCAATAGGACAAGAGGCAATGGGCAGAAACTGATGCACAGGAAGTTCCACCTGAACACGAGGAAGAACTTTTCTACTGTGCAGAGACCATGTACTGGAAAAGATTATCCAGAGAATGTGTGGAGTCTCCCTCACTGGAGATATTTAAGAACCATCTGAGTGCAATCCTGTGCCATGTGCTCTGGGATTCCCGTGCTTGAGAAGGGAGGTTGGACCACATGATCCACTGTGGATACTTCCCATCTTAGCTATTCTGCAATTCTGTGATTCTGTGGTATGACCACATTACAACAGTCCCACAAAATAAAAACCATGCATTATCAGTTTGAGCTATAATGCTAGTTTAGAGCTCACTATCTCTGGGATATTCAACAATTCAAAGCAGATAGAATGCTGTTGAACATAATTTTGAGATTTTTTTTCCTTGTGAGGGAGATATAGTTAGGTGGTTTCTGCTTTCAGGCTTTCATACTGTTCAATTGATACAATATGTCCATGATGCAAACTGACCAAGCTTTTAGAAAGTCAGACAAGATTATTGGCAACCATGTGCCACAGTGGTAGAAGTATCAATACTTTTTCCTTGCCTTTCATAGTCCTAAGCCAAGAACAATTTGGCTGCAGTGGTGAAAATGACCAATTGCAATTGTGATAAAAATGGATGATTATTTTTAGTACAATATATACGCATTTAATTTATAGTTTAGTGTTTTTTTCCAAGATGTTAAATAAACCCTCCTAGCAACTGGTTATCTGGGGTTTTTTTTATCTTTTTGTTTTAAATAAAATGCAAGTCTTCAATAACCTTACTGAGAAACCAGGAAAGGAGTAGTATATCTATTTTCATTTGATTTCAAGACCCTAAATAATACAACAAGTGATAAATGGGACAATATGCATTCATTGTGGGCAGCAGGCTGACATATAGAATGCATTATTATACTTTGGAGAGATGGTTTCTGTGTGCTAATGATATTTCAATTTCTTTGATGTAAGATAGATGCAGTTTAAGTTGCACTCCAGAACTTGTACCTCTCTTGAGACCCATTTTAAATTATGAACTGCTTTGCCATCAATATCTGAAAAATGAGGACAAGATTCAAGCTCTTATGGCACATTATTTTTGGACTTCTCCTCTGGAGCTATCCTTGTCACAAATACCTGTATGTAACTTCCAAAAATATGTAGTGTTCATTGCTTTTGGAGACCTCATATTTCTACTTGAAGTTATGGCATAATTACATATTTTCTGCCTGACAGTTATAAGGTCATTTTGTTATTGTTAATAAGTACTTTACTATTGATTCATCCTTAGGAAAGCAACAGGCAAGCCCTATTGCACTCCAGCCATATGCAAAGAAATTACACTATTTCTAACCCAGCTGAGTCCTACGCTAAGCTGATGCCTTATATCTGCTTATATCACCAGTCCTGTGAATTCTGATGTGGGGCACCCAGTCCAGCCTTTAGTCCAAACTCTACGCAGCTCTGCTGCCCAAATGTAGCTCGTGTGTGCTCACACTGTAGGATGGCTACAGAACAGGTAAATGCTATCTCTTGTCTCTTCAACTGAGTCCATCTCTCCGGCTATAGAATTCCTGCTTCCAGCCAATTTAAACCCTGCTGTAGGTGGACCTTCTCACCCTCCATTCCAGGTTATTTTAGTGTCACAAATTACTACTGCTGAGAAGTTGCAATTTGAATTTTCCCATCAAGCACTAAACAACCAGTCCAGCTGAAATAAATCATAAATCAATCAATCTGTTGTCACAGGATGTCATATTGCCAATTTTGTCTATGCCTAGAGACAAAACTGTCAATCCATTTAAAGAATAAACCTTGCCAAATTTAAAACATTAAAGTGCTATTTGCAACATCTAAATTCCAAGAAGATAGCTCTGTTACATCATCATGGTCTTTTTGTCTTATGTTTAAAGTCATATAATGTCATATGATGACAGGAGGTCAGCAAATTTACAGCACCTATGCAGTGCATATGCCACATTCCCTTTACGTCTGTTAAGGGTTGAGGAGAGGTTTTCTGACTCCACAATTTAGCCATTGACCAGAAAGGGAGAAATAACAAACTGCCCAGTGCTACAACACTATTACAAAAGAAGGAAGAAATCCTGAGAGTTCTGGAATTCCAGCTCTGACACAGTTGTTGGTATGTTCCAATCCTTTTAAGATAAAGTCCAGATTTCATCTCTATGGTTAGTTAATAACATATGACACAAATGAAGCAAATAAATTACGAGATTCTAGTACATTAGCAAAATAGTTTGAATTTTTTCCTTGAAAGGTGGTGCAAGCTACTCTGAGGTTCATCCCTGACCCAGAGGTATCTTTAGACTTGACATTGATTTTACATCCCCTTGGATTTTTACACTTATTTCCTATTCTTCTGTTTATTCTCTATTCAGGCTGATGCACACTATGTCATTTCTAACTCTGCTATACTCCTCTCTGAGATCATTGAGATCCCCAGTGATACTCTTTCTGCCCTCTAGCCCTGCATCTCATTCCCTGACAGCACACCAAACCTGCAGGTCTTTGCAATAAAAGGGATTCTTCATCAAAGTAGTGGAGGAACTGCCACATTAAGCACAGCATCATCATCCTACTGACAGTACCTAATAATACAATACATAAATGGTAGGTACATAGAATCCCAATAATATTTTAATATATATTTCCGGTAAAAGAAGCTACTTTTGAAAAATGAGTAATTTTTGTTCTGGTGACAAGCATATCTTTCTGAATTTTCAGGAACTTTCTCTTCCATTCTTCTGAGAACAAGTCTAAAACACAAAACAACCAACCAGAAATACAAAACACACAAAAATATACTACAGAACATTGTGTCTGCTTATTTTAGTGAATTGAATGCTAATAGTCAGTGCAAAGTACAAAGTCCCAGACTTGAGTTTTTCTTCTTCTCCTGTCTAGGTGTGTTTGAGTACCTCAATAATCTGTCAAGAATTCCAAATAGATTGGAAGTTATAATTTAAAGGTGCTGAATTCATCAAAACTCTTTTTTGAAATTATGGAAAATAATCAATTAAATACATATGTAATTCTGGTCACTGTGAAAAGACTCCATGAGTTAGCTTTCCACTCCAGATCTCAGGGAAGCTTTTTATATATCAGAGGTAATCGCTGTATAACACATAGAACTTATTGCCAAGAGAGACCAGGTGTTGTAGCTGTAGGGGGAAGTAAAAACCCAAAACAGTGTCTCTGATGAAGGCTTACTGGATCATAATCTAATGATAGTAAATGAAGACCTAACTGACATTTATACTCCTCCAAATGTCTGGAGTCTCAGATGTTCTGTGTAAGTTTATCACTATTCACAGATTAGCAAATCCAAAAGATGATAGCACAATTCAGTTCACATCTGAAGTGCTACAGAAGCACACATGAAAAAAACCTCTTAATTTCTCACTTAAGGAGGAGCTGATTCTTGAAGGGTCTGTTATGTGGCATGTCAAACAAGAATTATGTAAAATACGATTTAAAAAAACATAATTATGCTTGTATACAAATATAACACATTTCTACATGTAGCTATTTAACCCCTGTTTGCAGATTTGATGACTGACAAATTGGGGTATTTGAACAGTTCTCCTGATACATTTCATAATGTGATTTCAATAAGAAAGAACCCAGGGTTCTTACTCTTCTCTTGTTCATATTTTATTCTAGTATCTGGTGGGAAAGATGGAAGGTAGACTTGTAAACTGTAAGAAGTGGTGATATTTTCCTAGCTGCCTTCTGTTTCTAAACTTCCAGTATATTTGGACTTGAATAATTTCTTCTTTAGGTATTGATTTATTGAAACTTGTTCAATGTTTCTTAATTCCTCATTCCTCCATGCTTCAGTATTGTTTTGAAACATGAATATAGTTAAAACTGTATTAGTATTCATGGCTATCAACTTTTTCATGAGAACTTGATCTTTAGATTGTTAAATGCCATTGGAAATTCACTAATGCTAGCAAAAGACCTTCAGTACCTTGAAAGATTACATCCCAAACATACACTAATACAACAAATTCAGTTGTAATAACTATCATTCTCATAACACTACATTTTCTATCATGCAGAAAAGCCAACGGTAGACAGAAGAAGCATACAAACAGATGTGTTTTACTTTGGCAGGTTTAAGAAGTATCCAGCATCTTTTTCTGCATGCTAGAAAGTGCAAAGGATGTTTCTTGCTTACTTTCTCTGTCTTTGGTGAAGGACATCCAATCTAGTAAGCCATTTAGGTAAATGCACATAAGGCATTCACAAGGGTGTATCTCTCTTCTGAAGGAAGACTGTGCATGGTCATATGATTTTTGTAGAAGGACGTCCTGTGGCCAACATATCACCACAAAGAGTGCATGCCAGGTAATAACAGGGCCTGTCAGAAAGAAAAATTCCATGAATAAATACAATCTCAGCAGTAGCTCAGTAGATGTAGCATATAATCCCACACTCCAATAACTGAAGCAGAATAAAAAGCCCTGCAAATGCAGGCATCTGCAGGGCACAGGAAATGGGAGCTGAGCAGAACTTATGCACAGAATTGAAGACTGTTCAAGTCCACAAAGGATTGCAACCCAGAGTATACCAGAAATCACACTAAAGCTTAGTGCTGTTTCCCTGTGGAGTCTTGACAATTCAAGCTTCCCTGAAGGTTAAAATTGCACACTTATGGTCTCAAAATACATGCAACATGCTATTTACTATGTTGTCGTATTTAAATCTGTTCACTCAGATAGTAATTTAGATACTGGAAATGTTTTCTTTCAGGGTCTGTATGACCAATAATGAGGTCTTAGATGATCTAAAACGATGCACACATGTAGTGCACATCACCAGCTTTCTACAGAAACATAAAGATCCAAAAAACAAACAAAAGCCCACCCTCGTAGAAAGTCTGAGAACATGCAGAGCTCACTGTGAGCTTGGCTCCTGTTCTCCACCACTGCTGTGACTGGTGTTATTACCTTGCATGGTGTAACACCCCTCTGCCTTCCAGGCTGCGTGGGCTTTGGACTGAGTTCATGATCATGCTATGTGAGTATCACATCATTTCCACTGTGTGCAACCTGCAAGTATCACAGAAGGTAGATCCAGACTAGTGAGTGCATGTCAATGGCTTCAGGTTCTCCTGGCATCTCCTGGCTGCCAGCCTCACCTCCATAGTGCTCCAACTCTGCCCACATATTGAGAACACAACACAACTGATGACTCAACTTGCACCAGGCTGAATAATTGAAACAAAGTCTGAGATGACAAAAACTTTCATCCCAAGATTTAAAGGAAGCTAACAAACAGGAAAGTCACACAGTCTCTGTTCTTGAAAGAATTTCACTGAAGTAATGAAGGAAATGCCTATCTTATTAGCAAGTTGTAATTCCATGATGAATAAGCTTTTCCAGGCCACCCACAGGAGATGGACTATTGAGAAATGTAATGTAATGGGCAAGTGCAAGACTAGAAATGATCAAACAGCTACAATTTTAATGACCATAATAATAAATTCCTGTGTTTATGTATAAGGTACTTATTTTTTTTTACATAACAAAATTTTTAGCATAAGAAAACCATTTTTTGATGATGGATCCTGGCCAAGGTGTGCCTGGAAAATTGGAAACTGCTTTGAAAGGCCAAGGATGATGATGGTCCTCTACTCCTAAGCTGCTATTACACAGCTTTTGGGTTCCTATCTGTCATATCTTTGAAAGACCAGTCAACACCTTATCCCTGAATACCCATTGCCTTGAGATAGCATCCTCCCAAAGGGATGTGAAAGAGCAAGTTTCAAAACATTTTTACAAAAAATATGAACAATTCCTTTATCCTCAAAATTCCTTTAGTCCTTTGATTACAGAGCAGAATATATCTGCCAGATGCATATACCAAGATATCTCAGAACAGACAGTCTGATAATCATCCTGGAAATCTGTGTTAGGATTCAGCTCACAGGGAAATGTAGATTTTTAATATCTCCTCAAACAGCCAAACATGTGCTATATAGTTGCAGATGGAAGGTTCTTTTCTGAGGCAAACACCAGGGGAGCACTTACCTTGAGATTTTCTCTCCAGAGAGATCTTGTTACCTTAAATAACTTGGTTCACATTCACCAAATAGGCAAGTACCTATCAAGTTAGTGATAAGTAACATATATCTTGAAAGATGTCACAGGTGCCACAGTAGTAGATTTAGGCACCTAATGAAGGAGAAATAGGAATTATTTTGCATAATCTGGGATGAAGGGACAAGGTTCATGCTGCTGTCTTTCAACATCTGTCAAATATCAGCCATTTGACTGCAGTAGAGCACTGAAAAACACAAATCACTTAGCACTAAGTCACTTTCTTTACATTTGCAAGCCTGAGGTGACAGGATTAAGTAAATATGATATATTTTCTATGATTTTTTCTCATAAAAATGATTACATTATTGTAATTTTTATTCATGCTCTGGGGTTATTCTACTTGCTTGCCAGGACTAGAAACATATCCCTTTTTTTTTCCTGTGTTGTAGCAAACAGCCCCAGCTCAGACAGCTGCTCACTCAGACTGTATTGACTGTATTGGCCCACTATTGATACCAGTTAAATGGGGTTTTTTTCCCACAAAGAATTTCTTGCTTAAGTAATTTTTCCCTATTTTTGCAAACAGCAGATAGGAGAAACTAGGATTCAAAGCATCATATCAAGGATTTTTTGGTTATAATTTAAATGTTTTTCTTGTGATTTATTTCTGGGTGATAAATATGTGCTTAAAAAAAATGAAATTCAATTTATATCTGAACAATATTAACCATTATCTTTTCTTTGAAAATCCTTGATTTTCTATCAAATCAAACCACCTATGCATAAGAAAAAATCATTAATAAGTTTCGTTCTAATAAATATTATCCTTCAAGAAATAAGCTACAAAAGGTTTTCTGATTGTGCTTTTGCCTTCCAATTCTGCCCCACATCCCATCGGGAGGAACAAGCGTCTGCATGATGCTGAGTTACCTGCTTAGGTTAAACCATACCAGTTTTGGGGTTGTTTTTTAAATTTTCCTAACTCTAAGATTTCACTGATTTATATTGCAATGAACTGCTATTCAGAACAAATATGATTTGTTAGGCAACAAGTTTTAAAAAGAGTTACATAGTTTTAATTCTGTTTTTTTGCAGAAAATCTAGTTTTACTTATAGACACAAACTCTTTAAAATCATCCATGGGTATAAATACATAATGGAAATTATCCTGGCATGACTGTTGCAAAATGCTGCTACATTGAATGGATAATCTGAGCTTATTTTGTTCTGTAAGAATCTAGTCATGTAGGTTTTTGTTTCCACTGGCTCAGTTTGAAAATATATCTGGATTGTTTCCTTACAGGAAATTACAGAATCAAAGATCAAGAAGTTCTGATCTTTCAGTTCTCCATCCCATAAACATAGTCAGTATTCACAAATGTGTTTTGAGCATTCTCATGTCTTTGGGAACATGAAGTACAGATGTGGAGGGGGACAAATCGCAACCTAATGTAGCCAATAGCACAGAAACTCACAGAAGGCAATTTCTACCAATAGCTCAAGTCCCCAGACTAATAACGATTTTCCTTTGCTGTTGCATTGCATTCTTTGCCAGAGAGCAGTCAGCAGTCTTGCTTCTGCTTACTGACATTCCTGACACATCATTTCCTCTTGCTTCTGACAGAAAGGTGGCCACACACCTCTGTCCACACCACTGCTTCATCCAGATTTCACTTATTTGTACAGTGCCTAGGGCAGTGGAGCTCCATTCTCAATCATTTGTAAATAAATAAATAAAGTAATATTCTCTCATATTTATCACTGTGTCAAGTATTCCTAGAAACTGAATAGAATTTTAAAATCATTATTTCCTCTTTGTGTTATGGCAGCAGCAAAGAGCATCCCTCATGCAATACGAAGTGTTGAGCATTCTGAAAATATCATGCAATGCTGGACTTGATAAAGTGTTTGGAGGATTCAAAATAAGTGGAAGAAAAATACATAAAGCAAAAGGATAATGAGGTTATGTAGAGAGAAAATATTATTATTTGTGACAAATTATGACTTGCTAGGTATAGCACCCATTATTAGAAAATGTTCATGGGCATTTTAAGCTCTTGTGACTTGTATTTGCAGAAAACAATTTGGAATGTTGTATTTTGATTATGATAACCAAATTTCCCACTGAGTTAATTAGTTACAAAGTCAGATCATCACAGAACAGAAGTGGTACATAGAAACACACAGGAAGGCATTTCAGAGTCTGCATTACCACTTTTTTGTGAAATAATAATGTATGGTTTTCCAGAAATAAACACCTCAAATTTTTGAAATTTTGCCACCTCCTTTTCAAGGAAAAAATGCAAAAAAGGGAAACATTTGATCAATATTTTTCTCATTTTCATTTGTTTTCTCAAGAATTGAACAAATAAAGTTGAAAAGGCAAGGCTGATTGGATTTTATGTATCAGTTATTCTGTCAGGTTCATTTGCATATTCATTTTTCCTTAAAAAACAATACATTAATTCAATATTTAGTTTAAATTTCTATTTATTCCCTATGGAACTGAATGAGATGGCTGTACCTGTTGTAGACGAGCCTCCATATGAATTGGTAGTGTACTACTCATTCAAAAATTTGTTTACCTGCAGCTATTTGATATATCCACCATATCCCAATTTTTTAAACAAATTAATTTGTCTCACTTATTTTTCTCTGATTATGCATTTTCACTTCATGCAAAAAAGGAAATTTATAAATATTAATTTTAATAATGGGATTTATATTTAATTTAAAATAATGTAAACATTTATTTGATTTTTTTAAAAAAGTCTCTAGAGACTTTTAAAAGCTGATTTTAGTGTCAAATCAGTGGATTCCTGATGCAAACTAGTTTGAAGGTACTGTATTATACTTCTGGAAATACTGCATGAAGAATTAGTTATTATTCTTAAATTATTTACAAGATAAACTATTTATGGACTTCCATTACTCTGAGCAGTCTAGTCTGGAAATTTCTGGTGTGTGTTTTTTTATTAACGCACTAGAACAATCAAATGTTGTAATGGAACTGATCCACACATAGTATTTTATTAATTATTTTTTAGTAGAATCCTTGCCAGCTGGAAAGTTCTCAATGAACCCATATTTTATCAGGCACTGAACACAGCTCACAAATTCCTTTCCAAGCTACTCACTTCACAAAACAGTGTTCTAAGTGGAGTGCTGCCCTCATCAAACTTGAAAAACACAAGTTCACTGAAATTGCTTTAACTTTATTAAATTATTCCAGATGGTTAAACTGAGATTATCCTGTTTTATTCTTGAAATCTCCTGGTACCTGTGGTAACAGTTATGCTACAAAGCCATTTAATTTATCAGAAAATGCTGTAACACAAGAATTGCCAACAGTTGTGACTGTTGTAAAAAATATAATTCATTTCTTTCATATTACAGTATAAGTGGGAAGAAGTTTTCCAATATGCAGACAAAAAAAAAATCTTGCTTATAACAAGCTGATGCTTTGCAAGAATGGATTAACACAGTAGAACAATGAAAAAATTTATTTTTTCATATAGGAACTGGAATAATGGGTGGAATAGATAACCTTGGAAATGTTTTATCCCTGATGAATATAAAGATTCATTCTCTAAATCATAATTATTGATTTTATTTTTTTTCTCCCATCTATTATAAGTTAGCTGTGTGAGGGACAAGCCAAACAGCAAAACTCATAACAAGTAAATGACAATATTTTTTTTCTTGAACCATTCATTAGCTCCTGTATTTTGGTTTTCCTCAAATTTTAACATAAAATCCTATGTTTACAAATTATTTTGAGATCCCCATAAGAAAGAACTCTATCAGGACATTATTTACAGCACCAAAGCCATACAAATGCTATTCCATGGCTGGTTTCTTGTCAACAGACTGAACTCTACCAAATAATTTAGAATATATCACAGCATCAGTTTTTACATAGAAATCCTCACTGGAGTCAACTTCTGATATAAAAATGATTATATTATTTGGATTTTTTCACTAAGGCAAAATAAATTTTTCTAGGAATTTAAAGAACAGATATGGATCCGGATGTAATTATTAAATGGAGACTAGAGTGAGTATAAAGGTTAACAGGGCTACTTTAAACCTTCAAATGGTGCAGTCCCAATTACTTAACAAACTTGTGCTAATCTGCTACAGTTGATTCTTACTTGGATAGGACAAGTGGCAGTGAGTGCAACTTGTACTATGCAGTTTCATAGTGATAAAAGAGGGGTTTTTTTTACAGTGAGAAGGTGACTGAATAGGGTATCAGACACTCTCATCTAGACTCCCTGCCCCTTGACATGTTGGACCATTGTTGATCATTCAAGGACTATTTTATGATTCTGTGTTCTAATACAAAACTGATTGTGTTTCATACCTGCTGCATGTAATTCTGGAAGGTAGAATTTTCATTGCACTTATTTATTAGTATGGTTAGACATAGATGTACTTTGATGAATCTCTCAGATGATAAAATTATTGTCAATAGGTTTTCAAAATGGGAAGAAAATATTTTATGACAGTTATTTTAATGAATTTTGATTTGCCCTTCTATGTTTGTGGGTTTGGTTCTATCCTATTTTTCAAGACCAGAAAATCCCTAAAACCACTGGAAGCATGTCTAAATAATGGGCAGTCCCAGTGCAGTTCAGTCTGCCATGTCATATTTTCATTTTCAGATGACAAACACTACTACAATGCCATCTGAGAAACATATTTTCGCCACAGCAGCATCTGGTTCTTTTGGCAGACTCTTCAGGCAGTTCCACTGACATCTTCTGCACTGCCTGAACATCTCTCATATCATTCTGTTGATCATTTGTCTGGGTTACTGTGCTCTTCTTTTAAAACCTTCATTTGTTCAATACATTAATTTATTAATTAGCTAATTACTGTACACAAGATGACATCTTTATAATCACTCAATTAAAAATCAATGATTACACATTTCTGCAGGGTGTCCAGTTTGATTCTTGTGTGACTCAGCATAAGAATTAAAGTCTCAATAAATTCTTTAAGAGGAGTGAATTTTAAGAGACGTTAAAACACCACATTTTCTGGTACGTGTACTTTTTTTTTAATAACAGTCTTAATAATTCCATTACTAATAAAAACAAGGCCTTTTCATCTTCAAAAGATAACTCAAATGTAAGTACATATCATAGGAAATCTCCTTAAATACTTTAAGGATAACATTACAACAAAATATAGTTATCATTATGGGTATTTATGATTACAACACTGAATGCCTGCAATACTGACAGCAACCAAGAAATGAAAACAGATAAAACTAAACAAAACAAGAAGACTAGAAGGAACAGAAAAAACAATACTGCCATAAAGAAAACTTATGGATTTAAATCAAATACCCACCACACTTTGTGTCCTGTCTCTACAAGTAGCAAAAATGTAGATGTCTGGAATGTAGGAATGATGCAAGCACTCCATGTATCTCCTCCAGGTACATCCTAAATTGTTCAGGAATTTCTGAAATTTAACAATATTTCTAAGTTGTCAGCAATTCTCGACAAATTTTTCCTTCACAGATAATTTGAATTCTCTTTTGTACTTGAACATCAATGATTTGCTAATATGACCCAATTCATTACAGCTACAGCAAAGATTGTGTAACACATTTTCTGATGTGACTCTATAATTAAGTTATACAAAAAGGGGAAAAAAAAGCAATCAAATAATAGTTTCTTAAATATGTGGGCATTTGGGAAGTTTGAGATGAAATGAAAATAACATGAAATCTTACTGTAGCAATCTGTTCATACAGTAATCCACTGCAAAGATCATCATAATTTAAGTCCAAAACCCACTGTTACTACAAGTATTTGCACACTTGAAATTTACTCCTACCTATATAAAAATGCAGCAAAGTTAAGTAAAATCATACTTTGGAATTCATGATTAATCATAGAACTATAGAATCATAGACTATTCTTGAGCAGGAAGGCACCACAAGGATCACCAAAATCCATCTTTGTAGTTGGTATTTCTGTGTGGGCTGCTTACTGGCAAGCAGTTGTTCCCAGACCAACTAAAACAGTTCGTGGATTTCTCATTCTCCAGGCTGTGTGTGGTTTAAGGCTAGGAATAAAGGAGGGCTCTGGCATGGGTTTAGGAAGGTGTTTATTCAGTGCTGTCCATGTGCCAGAACAGAGCTTTGGGCCCCTGTGCCTCCTTTACCAGGTCGCAGCCTGGGAGGAGCACACTCTGGGCCAATGAGGGAAGGAAGGGGGTGGGGTCCAGGACAGGGTGATACCCGGCGATATTTTGGGAATAGGGGTTGGGGGTGTTTTGGAAGGGGCTCAAGAAGGAATCTACCAAATACAGGCAAATAAACAAAATACAGATACAACTTTGAAAACCTCAATCATGCACCGCAACACATCTTCTGGTCCTGCACAGCACCACCCCCAAGAGTCACACCACATGCCCAAGAGGATTGTCCAAACTCCTCTTGAACTCTGTCAGACTGGTGCTGTGACCACTTCTCTGGGGAGCTGTTCCAGTGCCCAACCACCCTCTGGGCGAGGAACTTTTTCCTAAGATCCAACCTAAACATCTCCTGACACAGTTTCTTGCTATTCCCTTGTGTCCTACCACAGGTCACCAGACAGAAGGGGTCAGTGCCTGCCCCTCCACTTCCCCTACAAGGAAACTGCAGACCCTCAATGAGGTCTTCCCTCAGTCTCTTCTTCTTCTGACTGAAAGAACCCAAGTGACCTCAGTCATTCTTTATGCAGCTTCCCCTCAAGGCCCTTCACCATCTTCACAGGCCCTTACCTTGGGATGCTCTCTAATAGCTTTATATCCATCTTACACAGTGGTGCCCAAAACTGCACACAGGGCTCAAGGTGAGGCTGCACCAATGCAGTGTGGAGGGGGAAATATGAAATGTGGAAATATTTAGGTTTAAGAAATAATGGAAAGCAGTCTAAACTGGAAGCTACCTATCTTCCTTAGGTTCATTGTTGTTTTTGTTGTTGTTTGTTTGTTTGCTTGTTTTTTGATAAAACACCGTAGTGTGTTTGATGTACCACTGTTGCATAATCTAGTCTTGAAGGGAAACAGCTTCCTTTTTACTTTATATTTAGTAAATAATAAAAATCGTATTTTAAAATACTTTTGATTATTACTTTGTGACTGGTCTGTATATTTTTTTTGAAATGCATAATTCTGCTTTGAGAGGCACTTGCCTTTTTCCTGTAAATACACATATTTTGGGGGTAGACATCAAGGATTTATGACTTGATATTGTGTAATAAGAAGTATTATATAACAGTGTAATAAATGAATTTTCAACAGTAGATATTGGTGCATATGTGCAAAAAGAAATGGATCATTAAATATTTCTGAAATATGCTGATTATATTACTGTGAATTGAAGTAACTGGACAAGATAAATAAGTGAATTTAGCAAAGTTTGTTCACAGTAAAATAATTTCTTTTGTTCTCTTCTACTGTTGTTATTTCCAATTTTTTTCCACAAGCTTCTTTTATCCACCAACTGTTCCTTTGTCACTTCTACTGTCTTTCTCATAATTTTCATTATTAATGTTTCTTCAAAATTTATTCCAACCCCCAACTAAACCTGAAGTACATATTTTAATCTGCAAGTTATTATGTCTACATGTTATAAGCAGTAAACATTATTCCCTGCTAATTCCCTCAAATATGTTTTTTCTACTATTTCTGAACATAGTCATCTTCCTTTTCATAAATTTAGAAAGCAGTACATGAACTTGCAATTCCTAGAGGGGCAAAATTCCCATAAGAGATAATAAATGTTGTGAACAAATAGCATTTTCAAGTTTGGGCCCACTATGTGTATGTAAGAACAATTTAATGTAATTTGCTATCACTTTTCCTTGTTATTTTTGCAAATTGCCTGTCACTGATTACCTATTAGAGATAATATATCAAATTCTTCCTTTATTTGCTCTCTGTCCCTTGTCCTGTGGCTAATATGGAAAACGTTATACTTAGACTGACCTTTGGATGGTTGTAGCAGTAGCATTGTGCTGCTGAATTGATGTATTTTAGGAGCAATTACAGGAATGTTAGTAATAGCATCTTGTTCAGAAAATGGTACAACAGTTATTCTGCAGCTGAATTTTAGGAAGAAGATGGCAATTTTATAAAAGGAGACTAATAATACCTAATGTTAAAAAAAAATAAATTGGAAGATTTTCACTGAAAGGTAAACCTTTTAATCCTAGCTTTACTC
The DNA here is from genome assembly GCA_024734555.1 of Trochalopteron elliotii. Classification (NCBI taxonomy): domain Eukaryota; kingdom Metazoa; phylum Chordata; class Aves; order Passeriformes; family Leiothrichidae; genus Trochalopteron; species Trochalopteron elliotii. Next base: position 821,034 of record JANPWX010000019.1, read on the forward strand.
GCTCTGTTCTGAACTAATTTATACCAGCTGCAAAGAATCAAACACAAAATTCTTTGCTCTTTCAAACTTTGTGATGTGTTCTTTATTCCAACTACTAGCATTGCTACTATCTGTTCTTATACTAGAATCATAGAATAGTTTGCATTGGAGGGGACATTAAAGATCAAATAATTCCAAGGCCTGCATCATGGGCAGGGATACCATTACTCAGGGTGTAGCGATGTGAGTTTCAGGTTTTTGAATTTGTATTTGTATTTTTGTTATTTGTCTGTACTTGGTATGTTCCTTCCACGCCCCCCATTCCTACCCCTGTGGTTCCTCCTGATGTAACCCGTCCCTGTTCCATTCCCCGTTGGGTCAATGTTTCCGCACCCAGGCCCGAGCTGGGGAAAAGGGGCACGTGAGGCTCACGCTGTCTCTCTCCACTCTCTCACCATGCTTCCCCCATGCTGAGAAGGGGCTCTGGCAAAGCCCCTTCCACATCGCTGCACTGAATAAACATCCTTATTAACCCAAGAGAGAGCACATTTCCTTCATCCAAGCCTGAACCCACGCACAGCCTGCTGAGCTGAAGGACCCACACGAACCGTTTCTGTGGTCTGGGGATTCCTGCTAGCCGGCATTAGCACCCCACCAAGAAAGAAACATCTAAATCAGTGTTTAGTCAGGGTGCCATCCAATCTGTACTTAAACAATTCCTGTGATGGAGCAGCCACAAGCTCTCTGGGCAGTCTGTGTCAGTGTCAACAACAACACCACCAGCAACACCAGCAGCGATAGCAGCAGCAGGAACAGCAACAACAGCAATAAACAAGTTGTTGTTCAAATTTTTTTACACAACAACATCTGGAACCAAATTAATTAGGAAGCTAGTTGCTCTCTCAAGTCTAGTGTTCTTTCAGCTGGGAGAAATGCAAACCTTTAATGGCCTACCTACTGTGAACCCTGTTTTACAAAGTGATGTCCTGTCATTTCTTTGTGCTAATGTTATAGAAGAGGAACAGGATTTAAACTCTCCTCACTTGCAATTGCAGGACATAATTTGTTGGACTCCATAATCTTAAGGGTCTTTTCCAATATAGTTGATTCTGTAATTCTGTGATTCTTAAGAAATGACAACCAACAGAGAGATCAAGAAAAACATGAAGGGAAAGGACATTTAAAGGATGAAATAAAATTATCAGGCTTTTTTTTGCACAACCCTTTTAAGTATACTCTGTAGCAGCAAGCTACACTTTTCCTATAAATGGCTGGGGAGCTGTTCATAATGGAGTAAATAGACAATTTAATAGAGTAGGTTGTCTTTTCCCTTGTACAATGCTTCTACAGTGGAAAAAATATTTACAAACATGGTGATAACATGTTTATAGCTCTGATATATTGCTCTTGAAGTTATAAAGATCTAACATACAAAGATGTTCTATCCTACTAAATATTTTATTGAAGAATTTTTACTAGATTGCACATTTATCCATCTTTCAAAGAACATTGAAATAATCAGCTTTTCTTATGAGCATTTTTTTAAAGAAAGTGGTAAAAAACTGAAGAAAGTATTAGAAAAGTTTTAATTTCTTTCCTCCTGAGACATCATATTTATAGAGTATCAAATGTACCTCAAATAGCACTGAATTCACCTTACTACTGCCAGCTATGGACATTACACTAACTACATGGATTTTTTTTTTTAAGGAAAGAAAAAATGCAGAGAGACAGTATTGCATACCATTAATTTCACTCTACTACTAGCAAAAAAAATGCTGGTGGAACACAGTTATTCTAACGTATATGGCACCATAATTCTATCAGAAGAATTAGCCTACAATGGTTACAAAAAAAATTTCCATTTACAGTGACAGAATTATTATAAAGATGTAATGAGGTTGATTTTCACCAAAATTTGAATATATTTCTAGCCTAACACTAAGACTTAGATTCCTTTATTAAAAAAGAAAAAAAAAAGAAAATATGCTTCTTACTATCACAATAACAATACTGAACAAGATTTTGGTAGAAATGCAAAGAATTACACACTGATTTTTAATTTGCATCAACAAAATGAAGGGCAACATATACTTGACTATCATATGAGTGAAAGCTATTGAATAACTATGGTTTAATGAATTATCATGCATCAGCTAAGCTCTAATAGCTGCCTGCCTCAATTACTCCACTTCAGTTCTGAAATAATTTTCTTTATCTAAAAGCATCATTATGTTGAGTCAGTGAGCAACAGTACTGTGTTAACAGGAATATGTTAAAGAAATCACATTTTGCCACGTGACCAAACAGTTAATAAGTTGTAAATTACACAAGCAATAATTATTGAGTATTAATATTCATAAGACAGATAAGAACTTCTATGCAACTAAATATTTAGTAAAACTATAGAAAAATGTTTGTGTTTATTATGTTTACAAAATAACAGGACAGAAATTTCCTGAGAGAAAAACTTTGAATGTATCCAGTTGTGTACTACCCATGTGAATAAACATGCTTTTTAAATCAACAGAACTGGAAAAGTGAAAAGTTATCATTGAAGTGATCATTAAATCAGGATGTGCATTATATATTTTTACCAACAGCAATAACAACTGACAAATATTTACAGTGCGGTAACTTTGTCTGATCATCAAGAAATAGGTCCATTACTTTCAATATTCTTTTAAATGCATATCCTTTAAAAAGGGATATGGTTTACAACCTTTCTGTCCCCCTTTTCCCTTGGAAGGAAAAACCACAATTATATGAACTGTACCCACTATCCTGTCTTTCATGCAGGGAGAAAATCTTTTGCTGAGCAATGATTTATCAAGTGTAGGCTGTCCAAAACCACAATGACATTTTACTTCAAGTATGATTTATGAGCACCAACACTTTTGGAAAGCTTCCTAAGTTTCATAGTTTGTACCTTTCTACAACATCTGCGTAATGTCCCCAATTTTTAAAATTAGTATGCCAGTAGGGTATTACAGAAAACTTAAACCAAACCCCTTTTGCTTTAAAATTATTAAAATTATATTTTAAATTTTGTTAAGATTTTGATACTTTGCTGAAAACTCAAAGTGTTGAAGGACACATTTTCTGGATTGTATTGGAGGAATAGATTAAAACGGGGGACAGATAAGGTTGAGGTACTGGATATGTTCTTTGCCTCAACAAAGGGGTGCAAAGGAAAAACTTCCTCCTACAAGGTGTCCTTGGCCCTTGTGTAAAAGGCAGGATTCAAGGAAGAGATCTGGTAGCAGTGAATGAGGTAAGAGTCAAAGATCACTTTGGAGCACTTGAACCCTGTAAGTCTATGGGATGGCTACCTTATATCCAAGGTTGATAAGAGCTGGCCTGTGTCATTGCAGAGCAACTTTACCATTTTGAAAAGTTATTTTTATCAGGGGATTCTCCAGTTAGTGGGAGAATGCAAACATTTTACCCATCTACTAAAAACCTTGGAGGTAATTTAGAGAACTACAGGCTGGTCAGCCTCACCACAGTCCCTGAAGAAATCAAGGAATTGATCCTTTTGAAATTTCTGGGTTCTTCGAAAAGAAAAATCTGGTTAGGAATAGCCACCATGAACACATCAAGAACAAATCACTCCTGACCAACTGAATTGCTTTCTATGGTATGCCTGGATTTCTAGATAGGAGGAGGGCACTGGATACAATTTTTTTAGTCTTTAGGATGCCTATTGTCACTCCGTCCCACCAGTATTCCTGTGTCCAGATAGGGATCTTGTCTGGATACATGGACAACGAGTTAGGAAAAGGAAAAAGGAAAAAAAAAGTATTTAACCTATTCTACTCAGTGTAATGTTTAATGTTTAACCAGCCTAGATTCTGGTTACAAGAGCAGTGTCACAGAGGTCTGTCCTGGGGTTGATCCCATTTAATGTCTTTATAAAAGACTGAGCAGAGTGTCACTGTGCCCTTAAGTTTGCAGATGGTACCAAACTGGTAGGTTAGACTAGTCACTGCACTCAAGGACAGGAGTGCCATCAAGAAGATCTAGACAGGCTGGATGAGGGGATGGCTCAACAGGAGCTGTGGGTTGTCCTCAATGGGACATCTTGTGCGTGGCAAGAAAGAATCCCTGACAGCATTACAGGGTAGGGTCTGATGGCCTGGAAAGCAGCTCCACTCAAAAGGCCCTGGGCATCTTGCCAGACAGCAAGCTGGTCATCACCCAGCAGTGTGCACTGGCAGCAAAGACAGCCAAGAGCCTCCTGTGCTGTGTTAACAGAAGTGCAGCTGGTACATCAAGGGAAATGATTGTTTTTCTTTAGTCAGCTTTCATTAGACTGCATCTAGAATCCTGTGTCTAATTTTTCATTGCAAACAGAAAGAAATCAGTAATCAAAGGACAGTAAAGTGGAAAGCCACTGTGCTGACCTAGATACTTTCCTTCTGAGGAGAGGCTGATTGAGTATTGAGAAGGGATGACTATGGGAAGACCTCTAAAAAGTCATTAAACATCTGTAGGGAGGTCATCAAGATAAGAAAGTATCTTTGCAGGGACAGAGATGATAGGCATAAGTTAAAAGAGGAAAGGTTCAGACTATATAAAAACTTCTATGTAATGATCACAGGCAAGTAATGAACACAGTCGTGAATTAGTACAACTTGTCTAGAGAGTCTGTGCAGTCTCCAGCCCAGGACATCCTTGTTTGACTTTATGGCTGACCCTGCTTTGAGCTGGAGGTGGGATTAACAGCCTCCCATGGTCTGTGTCACTCTTTATTGTATGTTTCTCTATATTTCCATAGATTAGATTAAAGAAATGCTGTAATACTCATTTTACTGTCAGGAATGAAAACTGTCCTTCAGTTCTTGTACTACATAAAAGTAGTCTCAAAGCAGTTAAGCAGGAAACCTTAACAGCCCTGAAAAAGCCCCACACAGAACTCCCTTGTGTAAACCCAGACTAGGGCCTTCAATCCCAATCTGAGTTATTTTGTGGGAAAAATGTACAGTTTCCTTATATATTGCTTTTTAACATGATTTCTATGGGCTACAGTAAAGCATTAGCAAAGTATAATTTCAAATACTTTACCAGTGAATTCTACCTTCTTCAGTGGATAGGACAAACTCTCACTTCAAATTCAGAGCAGCTTCATAAGTAGTGCAGAACAGAGATAAGGTTTAGCTAATTCAAAGAGCTTATGTTATATGAATAGCTACCTTCAATTTTCTTCTCATAATTACCTCTGTTAGCTTGCAATCAGGTATACAAAGTAAAAAGCAGAATTAATGAGATTGCTCTTTTGCACATTTAAAAATCTTCCATCAAATATGCATTATAATTTTCTAATGACCTAGTAAGAAATTCAGTATTTAAGCTCTACTATCATTCTTTATTTATCATATCCAGCTGTTAATGCTTTGATTGAAAGATTCTTGGTGAATTTGAATCATATTTTGCTTTGAATATAGAATAGCTTGTATTTAAATCAGAAGACAACCAAAGGACAATCATTGAAAAAAAAAAACCCTCAAAATTCTGTGACAGTAAGGAAATCAGTATATAGCACTCCCATGGGGTTCCAAATAGTGGATATAATTTAAGAAAAAACACAGTAAGCATAGGCTTGCTTGTACTGTGCCTGTGACAGCATGGTTCTGCCCTACATCTGCCACACTTGGATATGTCAAAGACAGTAATTTGAGATTGGCTTTGAGTACGCCATATGAAAAATTAAGATCTCAGTGAAATACATTTGAAGTTTTTAAATAGGGTTCAATAGTATAGATAAGGATAGTAAATTTAGAATTCATTCACCCATTTATACAGGTTTTTACTAATAATGAAATCTTTTTGTCTAGCTCTCCATGAGGTTTGGAATGGCACTGAAGAGGACCAAACATTTTTAGGAAAATGGGTCTTTCATTTCCTAGCATAAGAATGGAGTCACTGAATGCTCTGATAATTAGTCTAGTATATATGTGAAGAGAAACAGAAGATGACATTTGCATTTATTATCTTAATCTCTCTTCACTGTAATTTGCTCTCTTCAAGGAAAAAAATGCCTAAAGCAAAGGAGAAAAAAAACCCCAGCAATTTTTATGCTTATATTCCAATGTCCATAGTGTTAAATAATTTGAAATCCTTTTAAATCTGACCAACAATGTCCTCAGCATCCAGAGATTGTTCACATGGAAAAGAAAAATTGTCAAGTTTCTTCAGAACTTTGGAGAAGTTTCTTTCTGTCGACAAGTGATGTTACCACCCAGAAAAGCCTCAGATGGGAACATGCTCAAAGTCTCATCAAAGATGTAGGGATAGGCTGTTGACTCTTTTGGAGGCAGAGTAAAAAGGACTTTGACTAGAGAAGTATGGGCAACATCTTCACTCCTTGATCACAAATTCAGGGATTATTTCAGCCTGGTCAACATGTGTCATTACAATAATCTGAATCCTATTGTACCTGTTTCCAAGGTAGCATCACAGCTGCTTTTTGTTAAAATCAGTGATTACTTTTTGGGTTTTTCCCCTTTATCTTCTTTGCATGCACACCTTCTTTACATGTACATCACATGGTGTCTTAAAGAAGTGATGATCCTGACCCTTTTATACACTTCTACTGATTTTTTTGTCTGCTTATGCCTTTTTTTCTCGATAAAATAAAATATAAAGTTGGTACCAAAAAAATCTTATATTATCTGTTTTCATTTTTGCAGTTTGCTCTGTTTAAATTTCTAAAAATCAACTACTTACTATACCTTATTCTATGTGAATAACTAGGCACGGCTTGAGGGTAAACAACTCAGTGGAGAAAGAAGGGACATTCTTATGTAACAGATGTTGCAATGATAACCTCCTTCTACTCTTTCAAAGTGTTGAAGCTTTAAAGGATATTTTTAGACAAGATGGTTATTTTGTTTGAAGTAGATGGAGTTCTTGTATGTTCTTTTCATATGGCAGAATCAAGAACTGGGGAGCTTCCAGTACAGAGCAGTAGCCAAGCAGCTAAACAAGTCTTATTTTTGATCACTCCAAGTAGAACCATAAGAGCCAAGGACTGAAATAAGTCACATAGGAAATAAATTGTTGTTAACATGAGGTAGAGGTGCTATGTAATATTTGGGATGCACAGCCACTTTCCAAGATGGACAAGACATTAGTCAGTGTCTTAAAGTACACCATTTACCTGAATTGCCAGAGTATGAATATTATTATCAAAAAAAGATTTATTGCTAATAAATGCTTTCAAATTTCTAGTAGGAAGTCAATTTAATTATTTAAATTAATTTAAGCTAATTTAATTGAATTTATTTATTTTGAAATATGTAATTATATTGTGATTTGACACATCATGAAATATCACCTAGTAAAAATATTAAAAGGCACAGAATTATTTTAAATAGAAAATTTAAACCATTAACCATTATTGGTTTAATGCAGCAGATGTTCTAACACAGCTGTATATTTGAAATTGTTGCCAGCTTCTAGTTTATAATTCCCCCTGGTTTAGATATCAAATACAAATATATACTTTGACAGATCAGACCACCTTTCCTTGTACCAGGCTGTTCTTTTTTAGGATTGCACATCCAGTCATACAGATAGAAAAGTAAAATTTCGTAAGCCAGGGTCATATAATCAAAGTAGCATCATTTTGTTCCTCTCGATTTCATTATAAAATCAATAAAAACTTCAAAACATACACAGAGGGGAAAAAAACCAACAAACTCTATAGAAATGAAAACAGAAAGTAAGTTATTTTGACTTCAGTTACTAAAGTAGTGAGGTACTTCCATTATGTTTCTTTCACTGTCTTGGCTTCACGCCATAATCTCCTCAGATATTTCTGTTCTCCATTTCCTTCTTTCCAGCCTGAAGGTCAATTCTGCTGGTCAAACCTATCAGGTATTCTGCTTCTTCACTTATATAGCCGCACCACACAGTGAGCTGCTCTATGTTCCCTGCAACGGCAGAAACAACCACACTAGAACTGCAGCACTTAGTAATGAAAGTTAAAAGTATTTAGATAGTCCAAATACAGTTGTATTGTACACCCAGGACTAAGAAACCAGGGAGTGAGACCTACAATGTGCAGCATTTTGAGCTTACACTGTGCAAAGCAGTGCAGCCTCACAGCCACTGAAGTGTTTGGGTTCATTAAAAGGATATTTTCCCTTTCCCAAAGATTTTTGTTCTTGCCTTACACCAAAGAAGGTTTGGCATAGAACTGTATAAATATGAACTATAGTTATCATCCATAGGATTTTATATTCAACCTATGATTACAGAATCACAGAATCACAGAATGTGTAGGTTGGAAGAGACCTTCAAGATCATCGAGTCCAACCCAGCCCTAACACCTCAACTAGATCATGGCATCAAGTGCCACATCTAGTCTCTTTTTAAACACATCCAGGGATGGTGACTCCACCACCTCCCCAGGCAGACTATTCCAGTATTTAATCACTCTTTCAGTGAAAAACTTCTTCCTAATATCCAACCTATATTTCCCTTGATGCACCTTAGGACTGTGTCCTCTCATTCTGTCAATTGCTGCCTGGAGAAAGAAACCAACCTGACTACAGCCAACTTTCAGGAAGTTATAGAGAGTGATAAGGTCACCTCTGAGTCTCCTTTTCTCCAGGCTAAACAACCCCAGCTCCCTCAGTTGTTCTTCATATGGCTTGTGTTCCAAGCCCTTCACCAGCTTGGTTGCCCTCCTCTGGACATGTTCAAGCATCTCAACGTCCTTCCTAAACTGAGGGGCCAGAACTGGACACAGCACTCGAGGTGTGGCCTCATCAGTGTCAAGTACAGGGGAAGAATGACCTCCCTGTTCCTGCTGGCCACACCATTCCTGATACAGGCCAGGATGCCATTGGCCCTCTTGGCCACCTGGGCACACTGCTGGCTCATGTTCAGCTGGCTGCTGACTAGAACCCCCAGGTCCCTTTCCTCCTGGGCACTGTCCAGCCACACCATCCCCAGCCTGTAACACTGGAGGGGGTTATTGTGGCCAAAGTGTAGGACTCGACACTTGGACTTATTAAACTTCATCTTGTTAGACTCTGCCCATCGATCCGGCCACTCCAGGTCTCTCTGCAGAGCCATCCTATCTTCCAAGTGGTCGACACACGCTCCCAGCTTAGTGTCGTCCGCAAATTTACTAATGAAAGATTTTATACTTGATTGCAAAAATAGTGCAAAGCTAAGTCTTTAAAAATTAGAGGTAAGGGATTACAATACCTTTTCTAGACAGGAGATCAGCATGGTTAAAGTAGTTGTATAAATTCTAACCCTATATAAGCCTGAGCTGTGCTTTACTTATATTCTGAAGACATGGCAATAAAATAATCTAATAAAATTTCTTTCCTCAAATTGATTAGACATAGGAAAGTTAAACAATAGTAAGTATTTTGCAGAGTAATTTCAGATGATAAAGAAATGCATGGCAAAGTCCAGCTTTGAAGATTATATATGCTTGTGTTGTGGTGTGCATTTTGGGTTTTCCAAAATTCTGTATGTTTTTGTTATTCATTTTATAATGATTTATCCCTACACCCCCCCAGTGCTCAAATCCCTTTGGCTTTTCCTGGTAGTGGGTCTTGTCAATCACCCTGTAATCACTCCCTAAAGCCTGGAAGATTCTGGTGAAGATACTCAGTGATTTGGCAAGATCTTTAGCTCCCGCCTTCTTTCATTGTTCTGTTAAGTGTCCACTGTTCTAGGTCATCCTCCCCCTGCAGTTAATTGGCTCTAAGTTCTTCCTTGCTGGGTGCATGCCCATGGTACTTAACCTGTAACCTGAAGCCCAGACCCACTTCAGGTGGGTCACTGGGTGGAATAAACCTGGGTGCTTCCCACGTGAGAGTTCTCCTTCTTTTCACACCCTTGCCACGCTTCAGCCAGAGGTTCAGACCCACAAGACTCCTATATATGGACTCGGTGCCGAGCTAGCCGGTAAGCTGCGCCGAACACCCGCATGCTTGATGACCATCTTGTACCACAGCTAAGAGAATGTTTTGAGAAATTCTAAACCAAACACAAAATAAGAAATTAGTTTTAGTCTTATTTGATGTTTTCTTCATTGGGAAGTAGACAAGGTGGATGGAACAAGAGTGTTTGTGTTGCTAACTCTGTAAGGGAGAACATAATCCTCTATTTTGTCAGAATGCAGCTAATTATTATTTGAAGACTGCCTAAGTATCAAAAGTGATCTCAAGAAAATGTCAAATGTACAGCCAATTCTATCGAGTTTGTAAACAAAAATAAATTGCTAGATCAAGCCAATCTGCAAAGATAAATCTGTGAGTCTAAGAAAATATAGCTTATTCCTCATTAAGGCAAAGGTTTGCCTTTAGCATCAGAGTAGGGTAGGATCCCATCTTTTTTTTTTTTTTGCCAAGAGGTGTGCAGTGGAGCTATACCTCTTTTTCATAGAATTAAAGAATGGTTGAGGTTGGAAGACACAACCACAGGGCATCTAGTTCAGTCTCTCTGCTCAAGCAGGCACATCTAGAGCAGGTTCCCTATCCAAATGGCTTTGGGGTATCTTCAAGGAGATACTACAGCCTCACTGAGCAACCTGCTCGGTCACTCTTGAAATCTTTCAATTTTCATGATCAAAGGGAACCTCTTTTGTTTCAATTTGTGCCTCTTGCCTGTCACTGGACACCACAGAGAAGAGCCTTGCTCTGTTGTCTTTGTAGAATCCCTGAAGGAATTCATGGACATTGAGAAGTTCCCCAGAGACTTCTCTTCTCCAATCTGAACAGTCCCAGTTCTCTCAGCCTTTCAACATATGAGATATCATCTAGTCCCTTCATCATCTTAGAATGATGAAGTGCTTAGGATTTTTGCTCGATTCTCTTTTTAACCCATGAGAAGGATATATACACAAAGACATCCAAATGTGTAAAAGTCTTAGTTTGCCTCTGACTCTTGGAAGTCTACTGAAAACCCAACTTGTTATATTAGACACAGTTTAACATTTTCTATGGCAATTAATACTGCTGATAAAGATTTGACAGTGAATTAAAGGAATAATGCATATGATTATGATTAGTATGTACAAGTGAGGCAGCTGACTGAAATTTTTCAATGTGTCCAGGCACTGCTGTCTCTGTGTTTGCAAATTATTTACAGCACTTTGATGATAAAAGCTGTGTAGGCAATAATTTTGTTAATTTGAAAAATTTCCACAGGCGTGAAGTTTTCTTTGTGAGCTACTAGAGAGTGGGCTATCTTACTGAAATTCTCACCCATGACATGTAAAGAAACAAGCTCCAAAATGCCGTTCATATTTATTTACTTAAAAATAAATCGATCATTAAGCTATTATGCATCTTATTGGAAAAGTCGTGGCAATGTGGTGAAGTTCTGGCTAGCTGCAGAAGGAGAAATATAACACTCATTTTTAAAAATAAGGAAAAAGGAAGATACAGGGAACTACAGGTCAGTCAGCCTTGCTTCTATGCCCAGCAAGATCATGGAGCAGATCCTCCTGGATCCTCCATGTGAAGGTACATAGAAAATTAGGAGGTGGTTGGTGACAACCATCATGGTTTCAATAAGAAAAAATCATGCCTGAAAAATTTGTCAACCTTCTCTGATGGGTAGATTCTTACAGTGATAGTAGATAAGGGAAGAGCAACAGACATCATCTACCCGGTCTTGTGAATAGCATTTTACATTTTCCACATGACATTCTTGTTTCTAAGCTGGAGACACATGGGTTTGACAAACAGATCACTTTGCTGCTAAAAGGAATTGTTTGGATGGTGTCACTCAATGGCTCAATGTCCAAGTGGAGACCATTGATGAGTGGTATTTCTTAGGACCTGGTGCTGTTTAAAATCTTTGTTGGTGATATGGACAATGGGATTGACTGCACATCCAGCAAAAAATGGTGTAGCCAGCAGGTCAGCAGAGGTGATTCTTCTCCTCTACTCTGCTCTTGTGAGACTCTCCCTGGAATTCTGTGCCCAGCTCTGGGAGCCTCTACGATATGAAGGAATTGGACATGTTGGAGTGAGTCCTGAGGAGGAACATGAAGATGGTCAAAAGGCTGGAGCATCTCTTCTATGAAAATATGCTGAAAGATTTGTGATTGTTTAATCTGACATAAAGGAAGATTTTATAACAACTGTCCAGTACATAAAAGAGGCCTACGAGAGAGCTGGAGCGGGTGTTTTACAAGGACAAGTAATGATAGGATGAAGTGGCTTTAAACTGAGGGTACATTTAGATTAGATACTAGAAAAAATACTTTACTGTGAGGTTGGGACACTGGAACAGGTTTCCCAGAGAAGCTGTGGATGCCCCACCCCTGAATGTGTCAAGGCTAGGTTGGGTGGGCCTTTGAGCAACCTGATCTTGGGGACGGCCAAGGGCACAGGGGGTGGAACAAATGTCCCTTCCAACCCCAAACATTCTATGATGCTACCCATGATTTTCTATCTTCTATTTCTTTATAGCATTTGGTTTAATAAATAGTGTTTAAATGAATACGGAGTCTGAATGCCTGTCTTACTGAGGTCATGATTAACACTAACACTGGTACATTGCAATAGTTTTAAGTCTCATCTCTGGATTTGGTCAGCTGCATTCTTGATTGATCTACAGCAATGTACATCCATTGCAATGTGGTAGTAAGATGCAACAGAACAGAAAAAGTTAATGCATAAGATACTGTTTAATGGCTCCACATTAAATATATATTTTCAGATGTTTTCATATTTTTTCCCATTACATGTCAAAAGAAAGTACTTCATATTAAATTCTTCATATTTTTTCATCATTGTTCTGCAGCTAAATGACAATTTGACCAACTATATCATGGTTATTTATAGATTTGAATGGCTATTAAGGACTCATTTATAAGTTGTGAATATTAACAGCCCAGTGAGAATTAGCCTACAATCACACCTATGAATATGTATGCATTATTGTAATATTCATCCTTCACTAGGCTTGAGAGAAGGAATGGTAGAAATAAAGCACACAGTAAGTGCTAAATTCATAAAAGGTTATTTTTTCAATTTCTATGTAAATAGACTGCTCTCTGTGGAGAAAATGTGTGGAACAAGGATGGACAAGGAAATGCAAACTACCTGTTCATGACTAATATCCTGGGGTCAAAGGCTTTTAAAAGTAATTACCTTCACAGTTTCAGGGCAGCAGTCAGCTCTTGGCTATGTTAATGGAAATATTCCCACAGAATGGAAATTTGGGTGGTGGGATCTGCTCAAAATTGAGGTGCACTTTACACTGATAAGTCAGCATTTCAATAAATTTCACAGATTCAATTTCGATTTTTAATTATTTTCACTTTTTCTGAAGAAAAGGGTGGATGATCATACCAAGTTCAAATTAATTTATTTATTATTAAGTGGCCCTGAATGTATTTGTGTATGTGTGAATAAGGGGAATGAAACTCTGCAGGAGAAAAGTTGTCACTGGAAGGGCAGTTACTTCTTTTTGTATTAGCCATCTCTAGATGATATGAACACAGAATTAAATTAAAATTAGTTAAATTAAAATTATTAAAAGTGGCTAATATAAATTAAACTCTTGCATTTAGGAATTAAATATTGCTTATATTCTTCCCTGTCAGTCATTCAACATTAAAGCTTTAAGCAGCCTGATATTTATCAGATCCTGATACTATCGCTTTCAATTTCTACATGCTGAATCTCTTGGAATTACAGGTTCTCAGATTTTGACTCTGACATTGTAGCTTGAATTATGTCTCCTCATTTTCCAAAGTAGAATTGCAAGTCTATGGTTTTTGTGTTTAAATAATCCATTGGCAGTTTGTTTGTTCTTTTAAAATCCTATTGCTCCTTGGAAGTCTCCATTCTTCCATAGGGCAGCTCTATCTAACTTTTCTCTTCACAGAAACCAATTTTTGGTCTATATGACTTCAGTCAATCCTTCCTGGACTTCCTCCACTTAGCTTTATTCTGAAAATATCTGGCTTTAAAGGGATGCACTAAGGTGTGTCATTGCAGTGGGATAATCTATTTAACACTATTTTATAAATGTGGCCATATCCCAGTACCATATAAGACGATTATAACAGATAAAACTGAGATTATGAGTCAGCTACCAAATTCCAGTATATCTAAATCTAGCCAAATGTTATAATGTTTCTCAGATATATTGCTTAAAGATGGAACTATCTGCTAACTATTTCTATTCTGTATTAAGACGGAAGCAGGGCTATGTTTACTTTGCTTTGAAGACTTCTCTGGTTTCAGTAAGTAAAGAGTATATTTCATGAATATAGGAGAAATATTTAAAGTCTGAAGGGTTGGAAGCTGTATTCAATATTTTAAGAAATTTCTGACAATATCTTTTATTCACGGGAAATTATTTTTAAGAAGTGTGAAGGTACCAGATGACTGAAAAAGTAAGATGACATTCAAAAGGGGTTGAGGGAACAAACTTTGTAACTGTATGGTGAGCAGGTCATTAATGATCATAGACTAGCAAATGAGAAAATCGTAAATTTTTCAAAAGAAGTTACATAAATATATAAGAGCCAGACATATAAGATACCTCAAACATTACCCATAAACTCTGATGAACATCTTTTTATTGTAAAGGACATGAGAATTAGAGTATTTGATTGGAACTAGAAAAGGGGAGGAAGAATATTAATCAAAGTAATTGCTTTAACTGCACCACTGTGATAATTTTATAGTGGTGGGTCTGGAGTTGAATTGATGATAGAAATCCTTGCCTTTTGCTCAGGCCACTGGTAATGGGCAGTACCTTTACTGAGGTACCAAAACCCACTCTCGTTCACAAGTTCTTTAATAATGGCTGATTCAGACTATCATGGAATTGATTTTTTATTGAATAGGCATAAAACTAACAGACATAAGACTTATACTAATACTACACAGGAATAAAGACAAAAATAAAACTACTAGTAGGTATATACAGCATGAGGTTAAAGGTACCTATTAATTTTACAGCTAGCAAAGAAATAATATAATTTAGGATTCAATGTATCTTACCATCCAGTTGGTGGGGCATACACTGAGATCCTTTCTCTCAATCCCCAGGAAAGTAACCACAGAATCTGTGTCAGAACTCCAGGGAGAAGTCTCAAATGCTTCAGGGTGTAAGAGGTTTCTGCCTCTGTGATAACTCTTGTGTTTATAGTTTGTAAAAAAATGTCTCTCAGTCAAGAACATTTCTTTTATCTCTTCCCACATCTGCTCTTCAGATTAAGATGTTGATTCTTAGCTGAGGCCTGAGCCCTTATGGTGCCAGAGATGAGCCCTTGCTGGACCTTTCAGCCTGGGTTCTCTCTTTATGCACCAACTATCTGTGGTAGAGAGGAAGGGGCCAGGGGTGGTAGATGACATCCTGCCACATATGGACAGTGATAGATAAAATTCCCAGTTGAAAATGGCAAGGCCAGTCATAAATTTTGCTAGGAAAAAACCTTGCAAAATACTAAGCAGTGTCTGTATAAAATCTATTTATTTTAAGCTCATAATTGTTTTGTTTTAATGTAGAGATTATTGAGAAATTATTCCAGTAAAAAATTCCATTGCCCAGCAATGGAATGGAGATGAAATTAAGACTACATTGAATTAGTGAGGATGTCACTGTTTTTCCTCTACCTTATTCTGAAAATAAAGAGTGCTGTGTACTGTCATGTAAAAGAGGCCTAACCAGACCAGCCATTGGTTTAAGTCAAAGTAAGCCTCCATTTTCATATTCATATAATAATCTTTTCCCTACATTTTAGCAATATTTTGGCTATCTGCTTATCCTTTATTATCTCCTGCTGCTTTCTTCACTGTCAGTCTAGTAAATTGGAAAAGGGAAAATAATTGATAAATACTCAAAAAAAATGCATAATACTTTTTATTTTTACTAGTAACCTTGCCATTCCCAATTATCACAGCTGACATATTAATTCAAGGGAATAAAACAAAACCAAACACAAGGTACTTCTCTCTACCAGTTTTGCAAGATAGTTACAGAAAGCATCTCTCAGACCATATGGATTTTTTTTTCTTCATTAGGTACATGCCATGAACTCAAAAACCTGTAAATATGTCGGAAAACTTTTTAGATAATATACACAGATGAAAGAGCAGGTGACACCCAAGACACAGCTAATAGCTGTAAAACTTCAAGTGTATTAAAATGGCACTCAGTACAGATAAATATGAATTATATTGAAAACAAAACCCTAAAATATCAGAGCAAAAGCAGGGAAAATACTTCGTTAATTTAAGTCCACTTAATAGTTCAGGTTCCTTCCTAGGCAGAAACAGATTGCACTAATAGAGTGAACAAAAGTACTCTTACTAACTTTGTCACTACCATTTATCATTTTCAGCCATCTGCAAACCACTTAGCCATCTGCGTCTTCAGGTCCATCGATTTAAAAAATGGAAACACAATAATACAAACATTTTACAAAGTTAAATATCGTGAGGAAAAAATATTCATTACATGTAGAATGTCTGTTTGGTTTAATTTGTTTTTTGTTTTTGTTTTTGTTTTTGTTTTTGTTTTTGGTTTTGGTTTTGGTTTTGGTTTTGGTTTTGGTTTTGGTTTTGGTTTTGGTTTTGGTTTTGGTTTTGGTTTGTTTTGNNTTGGTTTTGGTTTTGGTTTTGGTTTTGGTTTTGGTTTTGGTTTTGGTTTGGTTTTGTTTTGCTTTTTTTGTCTTTAAAGAATCTTTCTAGAAGACATACAGTACAACTACTGAAAAAATTCTG
This sequence comes from Trochalopteron elliotii, assembly GCA_024734555.1. Classification (NCBI taxonomy): domain Eukaryota; kingdom Metazoa; phylum Chordata; class Aves; order Passeriformes; family Leiothrichidae; genus Trochalopteron; species Trochalopteron elliotii. Next base: position 837,740 of record JANPWX010000019.1, read on the forward strand.
TTAGACCTAGTCCTACTACAACAGAAGCAGTGCCTTGGGCTCAGCCTGAACTTAGGCTTAGGGTCTGGGTTCTCAAAAACAGAGCTACTTTTGCAGAATAGAGCTGGCATGGCACTACAAAAGTGAAGAGCAGGCTTCCAAAGATCCCTGGCCATGTGATGTTCTGCCCTGGAACCATGGCTGGGGCCTTGGCTAAAGCACAAGGGATGGATTGAGTTAGGGTTTAGAGAAAAAGAAAGCCTCTCTTTATTTTCTTGCAAGTTCTCTTGAGTAACTTTTGGGCTTGTCCTTATTAATGCTATTGATCTACTATTTGCAATTCTGTGACTTATTTTATTTATTGGGATAACATTTTTCAGCACAACAACACTTTTGCTTTAGAGTGCCTATGCTGTTAGTCTCATATGGCTTTTCACCATTCTCATGCACCCACACATTTATATTTTTTTTTGTTTAATTGTGATGCATGGGAAGTACATAACTGTAGTCTTTGAGTCTTGTCCCTGTTTCCTCTACATGTCTTGTTTGTGTTCTTTGGCTTATTTTAATAAAACTAAAACACAATTCTCAAGTGAGAAAATAATAGTTTCAATACTTGACAAATATTATCCAATTATATTGTAAACAGAAGTTTAAGAGCTGATCAGTGTTAATTATGATTAACATACTTCAGCCAATGCTAGCAAAATGATAAAGAGTCACAACCAATAGGACTTCTATGCTGCTCTATATGGAGAGTCTACTGAACTTGAGGTAAAACACAACATCTACAAAAGATCATCATCTTCATAATCTTTTTCATTGTCACTGCAGTGGTGAGAACTTGTAGTGGTGAATGCTCATGTGGGACCACGTTTCTCCTATCCCAGAAAGGGCACCTGGGAAGAGTTATCCCTTTTCTGTTTCCTCTATCTCCCTGTCTCTCTCCCCTTCTCTCTGTTAATTTTGTGGGGTTTGGGGTTTTTTTTGGTGTTAGAGTAACTTTCATCATCAAGTTGATGTATGCTGCCACTCCAGTCTCCATTAACAGACTTCTGCACAAGACTCTTGCAGTCTCCTTTGTGTAGGAGAAGAGAAATGCTCTTCAACAGCATTTTCCTCTGGGCAACAGTTAGATGTTTTCTAAATGTTAGCAGAAAAGTTAATCTTAGGGTTGACAGAAAGAGTAGAGCAAGTGGGAGTGGAGGTGAAATTGTGTTTTTAAAGGAATGCTTTGAAAGCTTTCCTAAATGTTTTAGTATTATTTCTCATTTTTTAAACATTTTTCATTCATTTTTTCCCCTACTTTCAGCCAGGTAAAGAGCTTAATGGTGTTTTCAAGTTTTGTGTAATTTTTCACGCTCTTTAGATAACTGCTTTTTAAACTCAGTGTCTGTTGTCTGGGAAAGAAATAGTATTACATTCACTGCAGTGTCTCCTAAAATCTTCATCTTTCTGAACTACAATGGCCTAAACAAACATCTATTAAAAATAATTTAAAATATAGTGTTGGTTTTATGAGTGCATATATAATTTTCTATGCAAACTACTAATGCAGAATCATAGAATCATAGAAGGAATCTTTAAGATCATACTTCCCATGGATGGGGACACCTGTCACTATCTGTGGGTGCTCATAGCTCCATCCAGCCGGATCTTGAAGTCTTCCAGGGATGAGGTATCCACAGCTTCTCTGGACAATCTGTTCCAGTGCCTCAATGCCCTCACAGTGCCTCAATACCCTCAACAGTAAAGAATTTTTTTTTCTAATATCTACTACAAACTTACCCTCTTTTAGTTTGAAGCCATTCCCTTTTGTCCTACATGTCCTTGTAAATAGACTCCATCTTTGTTGTGGGCTCCCTTAAGATACTGGAAGGCTCCAGTTACATCAGCCCTGAAGCCTTCTCTTTTCCAGAGACTGAACAAATCCAATTCTCTCAGCCTTTCTTTGTATGAGAGTTGCTCTAGCCTCCTAATCATCTTGGTGGCCTTCCCTGGGCTTGCTCCAACAGGTCCGTGTCTTTCTTGTACTGGGGATCGCAGAGCTTGGCATGGCACTTTTGGTGGAGACTACACCAGAATGGACTAGACGGGCAGATTCACCTTTCTTCACCTCCTGGCCATGCTGCTTTTGATGCTGCAGCCCAGGACATGTTTTGCTTTCTAGGCTGCAAGTGCACATTGCTGTCTCATGTCCAGGTTCTCATCCAGCAGCACTCCCAAGTCCTTTTTGACAGGGGTGTTGTTGATCTGTTCATCCCCCAGCCTGGATGGATACTCAGGGTTTCCCCAACTCACATAGAGCACCTTGTACTTGGTTTTCTTAAACTTCATGAGATTCCCATGGACTCACTTCTCGAGTTTGTCCAGGTCCCTCTGCATGGATTTCATCCTTCAGGTGTTATAACAGCTTTGTCTTGTTGACACTCAGCTTGGTAGGTGTCTTCTGCAAATTTGCTGAGGGTGCACTTGATCCCTTTATCCATGCAACTAATAAAGGTATCAAATAGTACTGGTCCCAGTACAAATTCCTGAGGGACACCAATTGTCATTGATGTCACTGGGACTCAGAGTTCTTGACCACTACCCACTGGGTGCAACTGTCCAATGAATTTCTTATCCATCTAACAGTCCCCTCATTGAATCCATCTTTCTCCAGTTTAGAGAGAAGAATGTTGTGAGGGGTCACGTTAAAGGCCTTACAGAAATCCAGAAAACTGATATCTGTGATGCTTCCCTTTTCCACCGATGCAATCACTCCATCATAGAAAGCCGTTAGGTTGGTCAGTCAGGACTTGACCTTGGTGAATCCCTGCTGGCTGTCTCAAGTCACCTCCCTGTGTTGCATGTGCCTTAGCATAGCTTCTAGCCAAACAACAGGAAATTTTTGTTAAAATGCCATGTCTTAGGATTTTTTTTCCATATTTACAGAAACACTGATTTTCAGTAGTGATGACAAGTCCTATTTTCTCATTTCTTTGACTGTTATTAGGTTGAAATTAGAGTACAGTTTCTTAAACACCTTGAGAAATGCTATCATGATATATTTCTGAAATTTCTCAATAATATATTCTCACCTAAAAAGGTTTTATTGCATTTATATTTGAGAAAAAGTCCACTACTTGGAGAATATCAGCATAGAGTGTAAGGCTCTTATTGCTTATCTTCATGGACATCATGTTTTACCTTTTCCTTCTGTAATTACAGTCTTACAAGTGTTCTCCAAAAAGAAACAAAGCTGTAAATTGAAGACTGTAGTAATGGAAACTTATAACATCCTGCTTTTTTCTGTGTATATCAACGAGTCAAACTCTTGAATTATATTTCAAGGTGACGAGGTTGACTCTTCCGCACAGTAATATAGATCCCCACAGAAAAAACTTAACTGAAGTCAAGACAATTACACCTTTTTAAATCAAGAGGAATTTATAATCAAAATTAAGTTCTCCTGCATACAAAATAAAGATTAACAAATGTAAAGGCTCTTTGGCAGCATGCAGAATAGTGACATGCTGAGAAATTTATCAGACCTTTATCAGAAATTTATCAGGGCTTTTGAGCTTTGAATAACAAAATCTAGCACAGGGTGAAAAATGTTGATTCTATAAGTACTCTATGGAAAAGTTTCATCAAAGGTAATTTGGATTATGCAAATGAATATGAGAATTCTGAATAAAGGATTGTCAGTATTTTGAATGCCAGTTTTGAATTTAGCTCTGTTACAGGAGTATATACCACAGGTCTTGTAGTACAGCATAATATAATCTATACAGTCTTTACATTAATCCTCTTCATTACTCATCTTCAAAAGTTTATGAGAACCTTACACTTCAGACAGACCTGTGTCATTTTAATTATCTAAAGGATAACTTTCCAGGATAACTGTATTCCTGTCCCTTAGAAAAATCAGGCATTTTGCTTTTAGTGCAATAATTGTATACAATTTTCCTAAAAAAATTTTGAAATTGACATCCATCTGGGATTTTTAATTTTTTTTTTTGTCATTATTTTTGTCATTTCACATATTTGTATCAACATTTTATACTAAATTTAGTTAGCTATTTTGTTAAATGCTAAATTCTTTTAAAAGTAGTTTGCTTTATTTAATTGTTAATAATTTTTGTTATTTAATAATTAATATTTAATTATTAATAAGTTGTTAATAATTTTTTTGTGTCACAAATGTGTGGTTTTAGCGAAGTATGTAGTAATTAGTAGAGCTATTGCTAGTTGATTTATTCATTATATGTGAGTAGAGAAGAGTAAGATTCCAAGACCATTGTACATTACTGTACAAAGCAAGACAAGGCTAATCACCCATCATGTTGCTGCAAGGAAAATTATTTTTCTTTTAATTTATTTATTAAAACACTCAAAGTATGTTTCCTCATAAAACATGCAGTACAAAGTGTACCTAAAGAAGCATATTTATCTGCTTTCAAAAAATGCAGAATCATTTCGTTATGACAGAGATAATTATTTTGATTAGTTTAGTAACATGACAATTTGAAACAAATTTCAGATGTACTGGTTTGATGCCCTCAGTCGAACAGATCCATTCATTTACTGAATAAGTTATACTGAGATTATTTATAAAGAACAATGGTATTTAATAGATTTTTATGCTTTAGTCATACATGAAGTTTTTGTGAGCTTTGCACCTTTTCCACTCACGAAGTCATTTGTTCAAACAAGACTTGAGTAGTTGGAGTACATCAAAAAATCACTTTTTCTTGTTCAGTCTTAAGTCACTGGAAAGCTGCATATTGCTGTTTCATCCCATTCTAACTCACCACTGTGCACAATAAGGTTTTCCACTCTCAAGAGATAACTTTTCTCTTAAATAATAAGTAAATAATAAGTTTGTATAACTGTGTTATCAACCTTTCACATTTATTACCAAAGCAATTTATGTGACATGTGGGATTTTTGTTGGATATTTAACATATTAATTTCTAACATATTTAGTTAACAAATTAAAAATTACACAGTGCTTGATCAAAACTGATTTTTGTTTGGATTTTTAATTCTCTACTTCCCCAGGTTAGTTCAGTAAAGCACAGAATCCTGTGGATAAATCTCAAAAATTGCAGAGGGAACCTTAATTCTCTGTAATATTAGGAGATTGTTTATGATGAAAGACAAATGTGTTCATATGAAATTGTCATCTATATTGTAGAGCACAAAATTGTTACTTCAGATTATGCACAACCAGGGTCTCTCTCCTTCTGAATTCACCAGTAGAGTAAAATTAACAGAAGTTAACTCACTGAACTTCCTTTAAGTACTATCAGTGATTTCATAACTTGCTTTTGAAGGCCAGAAAAAAACCCAAAAATTAAAATAAGAAGAAATAAACTTAAAATTATAATAGAAATTTTAAAAGGTTCTTTTTTAAGATATGTTCTTTTAAAAATCTTTCAGTGTCTCTATGGACACTAGACAATCTAGCACTGTAGTGTTTTGATAGCTATTCCATATGAAATTGTGTGCTTTGCTTTACATACTTATCCATTCTAAGCATCCCGTTACATAGAACTGACTGATAACTTCCCCACCTGTTAAGGAAATGCAGAGATAATAATAGTAATAGCAATAAAAAATTTAATGAGATAACATTGCAGGGATTTATCATTATAAATGATAAATTTTAAATGAGCATTTTAAATTCTCTGAACAAAATTACCCCAAACAGTCTACAAACTACTTATTTTACTTAGCACTCTAACCATTCCTGACTATAGTCAGTCAGTTTGGTGTGAAAAATAGAGGAGGAAAAAAAGGAATGTTGCTGTTCTCTATTATTTTCCTGATCCACTGCTCAAATTTTTGGGGAATGGGAGAAGGAGGAAGTGAATTTTCCAGATTTATATCTGACAGGAAAATTTGTTTAATGTGACACCATAGGCATTCTAGTAAATATGGAACTGAAAAAAATAAACATTTCGAATTTCCTTGAAGAAACAAGAATTTGGATCCTTTGCTACAGAGGGAATGCTTAGAACCATGCTACTTTCTAATCAACATAATTGATAATTAATGAAGAAATATTGCCTAGATATCTCAAACCAAATCTTTACTGTATTTCAAGGACTCATGCTTAATACATTCCTGGGTTAAACAAACGTTCAAAAATTTTGCAGTAAACCTTCTAATCACTTTATTGTCTTTCAATGTTTTCAGTAGAAAGGATGAAGTTGATCTGAAATTATGCATTCCTTTTTCCCAGTCACAGAAAGCAAAGATTTTCCTGATATCTTATATTATGAAATTGTGTAGATACCTCTCTGCAAGGGATGACAAGCCATGTGATCAACATAGTCACCAGCTTCTTGTGAGTAATTCATTTTTCTCTGATATATTTTTCTCCAGATCAACGCTAAATTGTTTGTTTTAAGTGTCCATATTTATTGAAATAAAACATATTTCTTGATATATTCAGTACAAATTAATTCTTTCTGCGTAATTTTATCCACTATTTTGTAAAGCAACTCTTTTGCTATGAGGACATGATTTAAATTATAAAATTTCTTATTTCAGAGTTTGAAAACGTTCATATGTAGCCCTGTCTGTAGCCCTGTCAAGACAGATATTTTTCTTGTCTTACTTTTTACTATAATAAGTAAATTAATCTTGCTCTTGGACATAATTTAGTGGACATCTTTTGTTATCCCATAACGTCCAACTTTTTGCCTCAAGTACCTTCCCTGTTCAATGAATTCCCTTCTTTGCTTTTCCCTGTGTTGTCTCCAGTGGGCTAGTTCTCCAGATGTGATCCAGAAATGAATGCAGAATGTGCCAAATCAATGAGGAAGTACAGTTCTGTTAACTAGGGTGGGACATTTGCTCATGCAAGAAATTTTTTCTTCATGATTTTCTGCAGCAGACATTTCCTTTGTTTATTTTCTTTCTTAGCACAGACAAAAAAAAAATGCATCTGTCTATGGTCTCTGTACTTTTTAATTTTTCTTCTACTCTTACAAAACACATTGTAAGTGTCATTCTTCAGTTGCCACTATGGAGGAAGTCGAGAGGAATGGAGATACTGTCATAAAAGTTCAGAGCTTACAGGATCATACCTACATGAAGCAAAACATAAGCTCTGTCTTCTCAGAAAAGGTTACTCAGTGAAGGAAGATTAAAGAAAACAAAACAACCTCACAAAAACTCAATAGCATTCTGTCTCATGTGCTAGTGCTGTGGTAATGGTTTACATGAATCTTTTAATCTTTTCTAAGCAAAAAAATAAAGTATACTAACACTATTGTGTTGCTTTTTTGGAAGCAGACTTTGTTGGTTTTAAAATGTTGCAATCTTACCGGTGTCAAATAAAAATCTTAACATAGGATATTGGATAAAAGTCAATGTATTCTTTGACCTGTGTGTCCTTTAGTCAGTTCACTGTTGAGAGACCATTAGCAAAGGACAATGCAGACACTTCCATAATTCTGTGTACCACATCAGCCTTTTTTGCATATATATATATGGAGTCTTTCCAGGAAAGGCTTTGTCATCGTGCCATCTGCTGAGTGGGCTGTGGGATTTAACTGTGAGAGCTGATAGATGTATTCCATACACATTGCAATTAAGGCATGCGTGGGATTTCCCCACCGAGGAATACCAGTGACTCAGGACTTCTACCTGATGACTTTTCATCTGTTCTTCAGTGATGAGTTTGGCTTGGGGAAAATCAAACACTGAAACAGCCATCAAAACCAGCCTGTGTGTTTTCTAAAGTGGTGTCTATGTAGGCTGCTAGTTTAAGAGCAATTGGTGAAATACCTTTCTTTCTTCTTTTTTTCTCATGGAGAAAAGGAACTTACCTGCAAGATCACCCAAATAGAAAGCAGGAAAAAGTAACATGTTCAGTCAATAATATGTGGGGGATTTTGACTCTTAGACCTATAAATCCTCCATGAGACAGTTTATGTCTATTTTATTTCTAATTTGATGTGATGTAACTACTTCTGGTAAAAATCTTACAGTTTAAATATATTTTCTCAACACTCTTTGCTAATTATAGGCTGTAAAATGTGGTAAAGTGATTGTGGCTGATTTATCTTCCTGATGACAGCAGCAAGGAACTTTATTTTCCACCTGCACTCATATCAAACATGTACAATTCTGTGTTGCCCTAAATGTAATCCCCAAGTTAAATAAGATGTTATAATAAGACATTGCCTACATATAATACCAAAGTTAAGTAAGACAAGAACATCTTCCTCAGACTGATTTTACTCTGTCAATTGAACCCTAACGCTTCCTGTCTTAAGGGAATTGTAGAGACAAAGACTTATAGAATGGTTATGATTAGAAGGAACTGAAAAGATCATCTAGCTCCATTCTTTCTGCCATGGGCAATGGCACCTTTCAGTAGACCAGGCTGCTCAGAGCTCCATCCAACCTGGCCCTGAACCCTTGAGGGATGAGGCATCCATAACTTTTCTGGGCAATTTGTTGCTGTGAAGAACAGGTCCTTTGATTTTTTATTATTCTACTCACAATAACATGTTTGGAGATTGCAAACCTCTTTCATGTGGGCATTAGATTAAATGTAGAGAATGAATAACCTTATTTAAAGAGAAAAATAATCAAATAGCCATTTTGTTTTGAGACAAAACTCCCATCAAAAGACTTCAGGCCCCTCCAATATAACTGGCACATTTTTCATACTCTGAGGCTCTCTGTTGTTACTAGAAAAGTAAGACTCAAAGTTCAACAGCTTAAAGAAACAGGAAAAATACATGTCTTCATTCACCTTACAAGTACTGTACAAGATTCCCTAGAGGTGGTTTTCTTCTGCCATTTTTGCTGTACACCAGGATTTATTCATAGACTGGTCTAATATATTACGTAAATAATCTTACCAGAATAATTTATTCCACCTACAAAATTTGAGGAAGAATTTCGGAATTTAATAAAAATTCTTGTAATACAGCATGTGAATTCAGTTCACTACTCTGACACATAGTGTTTAATAACCTGGTTTTCATCTAAAAACTCTTAAAATGAACTTTAAATGGTTTTAAGGTTTATTATTTTTTCCTAAAAGCAAATGCTCTCAATTATTTAGAAAAAAAACATTCCATGTATACTGTATGGAAGCCTCTCTCTCTAGGACTATGTCAAACTTATGTACTTGACTTTATATAACATTAGGCAGTTTTCACATGCTATCAACTCAAGAGCAAAATAAGAAGCTGGGTGGTGGAAATAGACAGAGGTACACTATAGTCACAACAGTAAAATGATGGAAAAAAATTGTCAGTCTGACACAGTTTGTTTTTGTCTCCTTTTTTTCCTTTTGTTTTGGTTTTTCATTTTTTTCTTTTTTACTTTAGCTTTTTTATCTTGCTTACTTCTGCAGATTCCCTTGAAGCTTAATGTTGCATGCCTCAAATAAACAAGCAAGTATGATGCCTAGATGGTATAACACTGAAGACTATTATTTTTCAAGGCTGAAAAAAAGCTCTAAATATTTTTATAATTTCTAAGAATATTTACCAGTGACAGTTTGGAATAACACGGTGGGGAGGTAGGAGGAATCAAATGTTTAAGATTTCATTTTTATTTCTCATTATTAAACTCTAAATAACTCTTAATACACTAAATTATTTTTTTCTGAGTCAAGTCTGTTTTCTTTGTTACTTGTTTTTGGTATTTGGGGGATGATCTCTCCCTGTCCTTATCTCAACTCATTAGCTTTTTGTTACATCTTCTCTCCCCTGCCTAGGTGACGAGTGGGATAATAGAGTGGCTTTGGTGACCACCTGACATCCATCCAAGGTCAACCCACCACACTGGATTTGCTTCTACATGCCACATGATGGTGTGCCCCAGTCTCAGCAGAAACAAAGGTAGCACACTATATGATGGTGACTTCTCCAGTGCTTTTTAGAGTAACCCTAGTGTCTTCTAACTTTTCTCTACTTTGCCTTTCCCTCTTTCACTATTAAATAAAAATAGATAATTTTTTGGCATCAACATTTAATCTCATTTGGTTTTTTTCTTGTTTTTTGGGAATATTTTGTCTCTTCAAGTTTCTTTCCATTTCTCCTAGGGTGACTATGATGCCTGTATCCCCACATCGTCTGTTCTGTACCTCTAAGACTGGTTCTGAGAGTGAGCAGGGAAAGAAGCAGCGCGCAGTTTGTTTTGAGAAACAAACTCACTCCTCTGAATCTGCTCTTGTCCTTGGGACTGTGTGGTTTTTTTCTTCCTTCGTTCGGATGCACGGAGGGCAGCCAGAGAGAGTTTTTTTTTTCCCTTTGTTAGTCTAGCTAGCTGAGGCAAAGAAGCTTTCCTGGACTGTTTTTTTTATTATTATTTTTTTTTTCTCTTTGGGACTGTTTAAATCTGCTCTGGACTGAAAAACCCAGGGGAGCACCGGGATCTTGCACCCGTGGCCCACCGGGCCGGGACTCGGCATTTTTCCAGCACTGAAGCGACTGGGACTGATAAACAGACTCCTGGCACAGACTCTCAGTTTTGCCATCTCTCTTCGGAGCGGCGAGAGGTTTTATTGTTTCATATTCTTCTTCTTCTTCTTCTTATTATTATTATTATTATTCATTCTTTATGCTTGTGGGCATTTTGTTTGTTAAATAAATAGGTTTTTTTCCACTCTTCTCTGAGGGAGTTCTTTCCCTGGACCGGCTGGGGGGAGGGGCTGTTTGGATTTGCTTTTCAGAGGAACCCCATTCGGAGATTTCCTCCCAAATTTGCCCTAAACCAGGACACCATTTTATTCACAGAGACTTGGTTTTCTTTGATCTTCTGTGTTTAAACTGGCTTGTAACAGATGGCTGCCACATTTGTTAACCTTCCATCAACTGGGACCTCCCCAGTTAGACAGGACTGCTGGCAAATTATTGAAAGTGGCTCACTGAGCACTTCTGCCACCTCTCTCAGTACATCTGGGTGAATTTCATTCAGCCCCACAGCCTGGTGTGTGTCTAAGCAGTGTAGCAGGTCAGTGACTATTTCCCGTTGGATTATGGGGGCTTCATTCTGCTCTCCATCTCTATCTTCCAGGTCAGGAGGCCAGGTACTCCAAGAATAGCTGGTCTTACTATAAGAGACTGAGTCAAAGATAACATCAAATACCTCAGCATTTTCCTCAGCTTTTGTCACTGGGTTTCCTTGTACATCTAATAAAGGATAGAGATTCTCCTTAGCTCTCTTTTTGTTGTTAATCTGTTTTGGTTTTTTGTTTTGTTTTTTTTAATTTTTGCAAGTGTAGTCAGATTAAATTCTAATTCTTTGACCCTTCTAATTTTCTCCCTGCATAAACTTATGACATTTTTCCATTCTTACTCAGTTGCATTTCCTTGGGTTCTTCCCAGGAAATGGCCAAAGTAGATAGCAACTCAAATGTCTTTAGCCCTTATTTTACTCTCTTTTCCTTACCATATTGCTCCACTTTTTCAAGGTGGAGAGGGGCACATTTACAGATGAAGTAACTTAAAATGGCATGACAAGGGAGACAACTATTCCCTTGTCATAGTAATAATGAAATGTGAATGAGAAAGAATGAACAGAGCTCATCCAATCCAGTATAAAAGATCTTTCCTGATTTCTAGTAAACAAACTATATGATTGCACTCAGCAACCTTTTCCCTGGCTTCTTCTCTACCTGAATGCCTGATCATTCCCCTGTGACTTCTACAGAAACATAAAAAAAATAATTGGAAGGATCATTTGGGAGTCACCTAGACTAACATATATAAACTAGGGCCAGTTAAACCAAGTTGATTGTGGATGTGTTCAGTCCAATTATCTCCAGAGATGGATGAAGATACATCTACAACCTCTCTGGGCAGCCTTTAAGTGCATTCGACCACCTCTATATTAAAAATATTGCCCAGATAAATGGATTGCCTTTTTCAATAAAAATTGACTGTATTTGTAGTGGATGAGGGAAGAGTACTAATGTCATTTATCTTAACTTTAGTAAGTCTTTAAAGTGTCTCAAAATATTCCTGTATCCAAGTTAAGACATTATAGTTTGAATGGGTAGATACTTACATGAATGAAAAAAAAACCAAACTTGTTTGTGAGGTCAGGATTAAAGGACAATGTTTACCCTAACCAAGGGGTCTGGTAGTGTTCCTCACATGTCCATTCAAGAACCTGTGCTGTTTAATATCCATATAAGTGATCCAGAGGAGATGACAGACTGAATTCTCAGCAAATATGCAAATGACAATGTGTGAGTGAAAGAACAGCCAATACTGCTGAGGGCAGTGCTGCCATCCAAAAGGACCTGATACACAATTACAGGAACTTTACGAAATTCATCAAGAACAAATAGGATACCTTGCACCTGGAAAAGGCATTCCTCTGGCTACAGGACAAGCTGGAGCTAGCAGCAGGGGAAAAAAGTTCTCCTGAAAAACCTCTGGGAGTTGCAGCAAGCAGCAAGCTGATTATGAGCAATCAGTGTGCTCCACAGCAGAGGGCCAAAGGAATCCTGGACAGAGTTAATAGTACTACAGGCAGTGGAATGAGGGATTTCCTTTTTACTCAATGTCTGTTAGACATCACCCAGAATGCTGCAGCCAGTTTAGGGACTTTGGAGGAGAGAAAGATGTTGATAAATTTGCTCTCCCATCAAGAAGTTTGGGGGCTGCAAATTTGTTTTGGGAGTATTCAGAGACTTGAGTACATTTAGCCTAAAAAAAAGAAAACTTTGCAGGGAGGACCTAATGACAGTCATTCTGCCTCAAGAAGACAGAGCCAAAATTTTTGCAGCAATACATGTCAGGAAGGCAAGAAACAACAGCTAAATTCATGAGCAACTCTACAGACAAAGAAACTTTTCCCCAATGAGGACAGTTAGAAAGTAAAAGAGGTTAAAAGAAAAGTTGTGCAGTTTCCATTCGTTGACGTTCCTTCCAACCCCAATTACTCTATGATAATATAATCCTGTGATTCTATAATGGAGAATTAACTATTTCAATATTATGAATTTTTTTTCCTACCCAACTGTAATATTCCTGGCTATGATAACTGCAGCTTTCCATTATTGCAAAATAGTTAAGAAAAGTGTTAACTTGAAGTTTTAAAAATTGACTAGAAAGAAATACTGAGAGTTTTATATGTATATTTTAGTTCTGAGAACTTAAAATTTTGTTTCTATATCTAACATGAGGTATATAGGCTCATCTTCTCAAGAGAGACCATTTTCACAAAACCTCTTTCTTCACCCTAGAATTTGCTGCTCTGTCCAAACACAAATATTTCACAAAGGCATTTTAAATGCCAGCACAATGCTGCCAGAAACCTGTTAGCTTTATTTAGTACTTAGAGAGTTCAGCACCCAGACTCTAGAAGTCAAGGTCTGGACAGCAGGCATTCTCAGGAGAGTAATACACAGATTGTGATTCTAGCTGGACACATATCTCCTCTTAAACTCTTAAAAAGCCACTGAAATTTCAAAACCTGCCACAGAATGGAATTATTTTCTTACTGACTTTCATGGACCTTTTCATGACTAGGAAGCAGAACTGACAATCTGCTCTCCTTTATGATCCAGGTTATTGAATTTCTTACAACTGCTACATGGACATCCTAGAATTCTTTCATATTGCTGACACGGCACAACAGCATTGAATCATACAGTCATTTAGGTTGGAAAGACCCTTAAGTCCATCAAGTCCAACAGCAGATGTATTATCTGTTCACTCTCTAGTATCTCAGCTAGGGAAAGGTTTGGCTGGTAGTGCTCTTTTTTAATCTTTGTTTTTGGTTTTTCACCTTTTATGCTTACTAAGAAAGCAGCAGTTAAAAGCACTGGAAAGAAGAAAATGCTTTATCATTAAGCACCATATTCTGCCTATTTCACATATGGAAAATAAGAGAATTTTGTTTTGTTTTCTTATAACCTAGCCATGATATGTTAAAAAGTGGGAAAAAATAAATAAAAGAAGGCACATTACTTTCTGTTGTATCATATTTCTGCACTGCATAAGAGTAGGGTTCATATCTCTTGTATCTTTTTAAAATCTAAGTTTAGTTGGGAAAATAAAGCTATCTGTGTCAGGGTCATGACACCCCACATAGGCAGGTATCCAGGTCTTACCCTTAGAGGTAACAAGAACTATGATAAAGGACAGAGTGTCATGTAGCTGGATATTTTTATTGTGGTATAATGAAACTATTAACATTTTTAAAATGGAAGAATAGAGTTAAAGCATGAAGACTAGAATTACGCTACTAGACTAAAAGAATCATTAAAAGTTTTTAAGGTTTTTTTTAAATATGAGGATACTAATTATTCAGATTTCTGTAGATGTCTAGTAATGTTATGGCATTTGTTACAGGACCTTTTTCTGTTATTTTAACATGAACCATGTTATTTCAGACATTGGATACTCTTATTACTTTTATGGATCAATACATGAAAAATATACTATAAGTTGAAACAATAAATGTTTTATGAGGATCCTCCACTTGTAAAATTCACTTAGCCACATAACTAAAAATAATATGAGTATGTATAAAATTTACATATTGTATATATGTATTAGGTTATATGCAATATATATAACCTACATATTGCATATGCTTCCTATGCTGTGTAGTTTACTAGTTATAAGTGATATATTTATATAGTATAATTCTATATTGTATATATTTTAGCTTTCCATTAAAAAGAATAAAGAAAATCTTACCACAGCTGGCTTGATTTTAAATTAAATGTGTGCACGGATATATCTGGTTTATTATTTATTATATAGTACCTATATACTCTTTGTACACACATATATACATCCGGCATATATAATCATCAGTGTCTTCTGGATCCTTAGGAATGATATGAGACATTCATCCTAACTGGCTCCTCAACTACCAGCTCTTTATTTCCTTAATTGCTTTTGTCACTTTACACGATTCTCTGGAGCCCACGGCTGTGATGAGGACAGTTGCCTGTTCCCATGAATTTTACTTGTGCTATTTAATCTCCTCTCAGAGAGAAATTGACAATTTATCTTAGCTCATTCACATGTGGTATCAATTTCTTTATTGACTGGAAATCTCTGTACACCAGGTCAATTATATTAATTTTGCTTTTTACTAATGGCAAAATCCACTAACATTTTATTTTAAATTATAGGCATGACTGAGGTGGCACAATTAGCCTTTTTTAGATATGGTTAGAGATAATCTATATCACATTGACATAGCCTCAGCATACAGAGAAGATATATAATTCTATACTTAGAAATGTAAACATGCAACTAGAGCATAAAATTCTGGACACTAGTTAATGTGGTTTTTACCTTAAAATGAATGTATAGTTCCCTTGTTGGAAGTTACCTTCTCTTCAGCCTGTTTTGCTGCTAGGGCATTTTCTACAAGTGTGCTCTCAATGTACTTCAGACAAAATGTGTTTTGATCTGATGAGCTTGATCTGGCTGCTTTAGCATGAATTTGTATGCAACAAAGTATGGAACACTGAAAAATATTCATATTTGATAATTGACAGTTACTGTGATATTTGCCTTTAAACACCAATTTTTCATAAAAGGGTGGCCCCTACATTTCAGAACTATTACTACACTTACTTCTAGTTCAGTAAATTAGGATATTATCTTTTCTTAGTTTCAGGAACAAGAAGATAATTAATGGGAACACAGATACTTCACTGAATTTTTTTTTGTGCAAATTTTAATTTAATATAGGTTCTGCATAATATATAACATTAAAATTATCATCCTGAGCTATTAGTTATAGTATTTATTTTACTACGTAAAGAAACCAAAAGATGAATCATTTTTGATTGTCCTAACTGTCACTTAGGACATCAGTACATAGTAGATGATGAAGAAAAAGATCAGGCAGTGAGAGACAGTCTGAAACTAAGTGCAGAAATGTCAGGGCTTCATTTTTTTAAAATCTGAGGTCACGAAAATATTTTGGAAAATAAATATACAGAACAGGAATCTTAAAACCTAATTACATTCCAAAACACTGTATCATGCTTGCCTCATATGCACACTCTCTTGCTTAAGAATAAATTATTTCATAAGGAAAGATAGAAAAGGAGGTGAATATGTTTATTTGTTAACCAGCAATACGGATTACTGGAAAACCAACCTAGTGCATCTTCCTCCATCATGTTTAACTGAACTTTTGTCAACCAAATCAAAATTAAATCAGAGAAACACATAGAAATGAAAGGAAAGTGGGGGATTTTGAGAGATGCTATATAGATTTTCTGATGTACCATGAAGGTTAGTAAGACTACAAGCAACGCATGTAAAAGGAGCTTTGGAACTTGGTGACTGAATTTACCACTGCTTAAGTAGTAGAGGCTCTTCATGTACCTATATCAATCCTCATTGCAAATCTGAAATTATAAAATATTTTCATAAATCAATCTAACAAAGACTGTGGGGATTTAATATAACAAATTATATAAGGCATATTTTTCTCCAACTCTGAGCATCCTATAAATAAAGATGTTGCAACACATATGGAATTAATAGCTTACTGACTTGGCTACAGGCTCATTTTACTTCCCATTAGCTCTCCATAGGAAGTTTTAGGACTTGTAGCCATTAAACCATTTCCTTGACAAGAACAGCTTGTTCTGCTTTTATCAAAGAATTCCTCCAGATTAAGATGTCTTCATATCAATGGCAGTTCTGTTTTGCAAACCAAAGTAAAATATGAGAATTTAAGCTCAATTTTATGATGCTCCTGAGAAGTTTACTAGAACTGCTATTTTGGTGAGTGTAGTTGAAACTGTGTGTTTTCCAGGTTCCTGTAATGAACCACATCCTAGTCTGATCTAATGGCACATACTGGACATGATGGGTCTTGACATGAGGATAATGTAGAAATAAAAGGGCTCAATGTTATAGAATCTTAAAGAAAATTTTAAACCTCAGTCCATAATATTGCACAAGCTGTCTTAATCTTGAAAAGACTCACAGAGTTGCATGACAAATTCTATTCATGCACATTTTCTCTGTGTACTCTGTTTGCTTGAATAATGTAGCCAAAGTGGTATCTTCTATTCAGCTACCTTCCCAAGAAAAACAAATGACAGTGAGTAGACTGTGCTAACAACCTCCAATGAAGCAACCAAAACGTGGAATTCCATCTGCCACAGTGAAAACTGACCACTCTGCTACTAGAAAATCAAACAGTTCACACATAATTTATAAGTCAAACATGTCAGGAACTACAGTAAAAAAATAAAAAACAAAACCCCACCCCAAACAACAACCTCCCTCCCCCTCAAAGAAAAATCCACAAACAAACAAACAAACAAACGAAGCAATCCAACATACAAACAAACATACAAACTAACCACACCCCAAATTCATTCTATTATGAATAGGGCATTTTCTATAACAATGAAGTCAGTATAAATCTTGAAAAGTGCAAACTGGGTATATTAACTAAGTTAATTAACATAATTGTGGAATTAGCTAAGCTATTTTGATGTTTTATTTACTTATATATTTTGAAACACATAATGCATAAACAAAAATCAAAGAGCTTAACTTCATAGTCTAGTCTGGCTCTGTGAAACAGGACTTTTTTTTGTTTTGCAGAGTGAACCAATTTGCTCTAGAACACTACGTCCTCCTCCTCAGCCTTTTTGCATTGAATCCATGCTTCTTTCTCTAATGTATTTAACAGCACAATTTTCAGCAATTTCAACATGGACCTGAATTGGCATTTTTAATTTACATAGAGCACCAAATTCACAAATGAGTTTTAGACTATTCCCCCATGCCCAGTTATTCTATGACTAGCATTGCAGATCAGGATTTGCCATCCACTTTCCATGCTTGTAAGTGAAAGGAGTCATTAAAAGAGAGTTTCAATATTATAGTAATATAATTAACATCCCTCCTTCCACTTCAATGTCATTAAAAGAATCACTGCAGGGTTTTAATGCCAGAAAATATTGTATGCACTGGTACTACCTGCTAATATGTCCTGCACATTTCTGAGAAAAGGTAGCAAAATAATATACAAAGGCTATCTACAATCTTGACGAATACTGAAGTTTTCTCCATTGCTTTTTAATTTTTTTTTCCTGCGCTTTCCACTGCGTTGACAATGGTAGGCCTATTTTTCTGTAAAACTGCTTCCTCAAGTAAAACCAAAAATTTATTTTAGAAAATAAATAGCTTTAAACATTGTGCTCATCTATTATTTTTTGAAAGTAATCTACATCTTACAACTTCACCTAAAATTTGCAGACAGATTCAGAAAAATTTACATGATTTTAATACCCACAAGAATACCAAATTTGAATTCCTAATTTGGTTATTTCCTCATCTTCCCAACTTATGGCAATAAGTTTAAAGCAAGAATAAGTTTAAAGCTCATCTTCCAAAGAAGAGACGTGGTTAAAAAAAGCAATTGTCCGGTTTTATTTTGTTTACATTGCACTGAAAATTTACATCATACTTTTACAAATCCTTTTTCATAAAAATATACTTCTTTACAAAAGTGTATGCATTAATATAAGAGGAGTAGCCAGTTGCAGAAGAAACATTTTAAACGATCTCAAATGTATTAACCTTAACATTAATGAATGAATAATAGTTATTGCAGTCATTTGAATAAACAAGAATAAATAACAACCAATGGTATAAAATATAAAACAGCATCCTTTTAGTAGAATACAGTTTGACAGAGTTGTATGAATATTCAAAACAAAGTGTTGTAAAATGATTTATAAGAAATTCATCAAACATTATAGAAATCCAAGCAGCAATCCTGGGTACAATGATTTTTGGTAGGCACTCTCTATTACGGTAATAAAAAGGTTATTTTCACAGAATTATTAATGTATGAAAGGGACAATAACATATAATTCACACTGGCTAACACACAGCATTTGTGAGTCATGCTATGAATGGAAGACAATGACCTACACCAAATAAATTACTGAGTTCCTGCTGAATAATTTTGATATGAAATAACTGTAAAACTAAATATTGTATTTCCTTAAAAGTGATTCTGGAATGTCTAAAACTTGTATTTGAGGGCTGTGGAATCTGAATTATCCCTAAAATGAATGGATTGTCCCTAATAAAATCATGGCTTTATATATATATATTGATTTTATTTTTTCATTGCACTATGGTAATATATTCAATTTTAAATGAGCTGTAAGGATTTGTTTCCATAGAGTACTGGAATATATAGATATAATAGATGTGGAAACACATTATTTCCAAATTATTACTTCCTGTTGCCTTGTAGTTCTGATCCAAAGTTCATTGAAGTCTCTTAGAATCCATCAGTTTCAATGGGATTGCATCATGCTTTGTGCATGCATTTTGTCAAAATGCTGAAGGAACTAACAGGTGATATATGGCCCAGTTTTAAGTAACAGGGACTGAAAAATGGACTCCTATTTTTGATATTGGGATTTCATTACTAATATTACTGTAAACTGCACTTATTTATAGGAAATATTAAATTATGTTTTAACTTTTGAAACAAATGTAAGATAGTCATACCTGAATGTTCATCAACATTAGAGGAACATAGTCACATAGGAAGTTCAATTCATATTAGATTTTTCATTGTAAAAGTTGTCTAGATATATGATTGACAAAAGAAATATATAAACATTACAATTTGTGGATATTGTTAATAGAAACAGAGAAAACAAGCTTGACTTGGAACATGGAAATGTAAATATATGTAAAGCAGGGAAGAAAATTCACTTTATAAGGACATGAAATTTTATTTTTTTTTCTGTGATATGAAAAGAGTAAGTTATACTTGCTGATTTCTACATACTGCATCTTGGACTCAGAAATTCAACTGTTCTGAGAAAAATAAAATACTTAACGGGCTGAAAAAGGAAAAAAAGATACAAACTCATGAGAAAGATGTAGCATATGACTGTTAAAGAGATATCAGTGACCTATTGTCTCCTGTAAGTATAGCTCTTATTTTCTACCTATATCTTTTTTTTTAACCCAGTCCCTCTATTATAGTTTTTATAAAGCACAGAATACTGATAGTGGATGCTCCTCCAATATATGCAAATATGTTTTATGTTTTAGAATAACCTCCTTTTTTAAAAAAGCAAATAAACTGTGAGTAGCACTCATGGAGTGCAGCAAAATTTTTTAAAACTCTCTGTGGCATACACAAAGAAGAATTCTGATCCAGTTTATGAAAAACAAAATAAAAACAAAATAACTACAATCCAGACTTGCCTATCATCCTCAGGAAAAGGTGACCCACTAGATCCTGAAAAGTGTGCTTTAATTTTTTTTCACTTCCTTTTTTTTTTTTTTTTTTTTTTTTTTTAAATCAGTGAACTGTGTGTGCACTGTATTGTGTGTCATTTTCCAGACTTTGAAGACAAATCATTACCACATTATACCATTGTGCAAACAGTGTTCAAGTTGGGGTCAAATCGTACTGCTTTCCCTTCCACTGACTTTGTATTTGTGTCATACATGGGGTTTTCAAAAGCAGCTTGTCCATTATTATTTTCATGTACAGAGCATCCTGTGTACTGCGTTTTAGGTGCAGTCCTGTAAAAGAAAGACAGAAAATTTGTAACTGCAGTTTTCCTCATTGACTTAATATGGTTTAAGAATCAGAACAGAGTTTAGCTCCCAATTCCAATTATAGGAGCTAAATCTTGATTTTTTTTTTTTTACAATATTTATGCTAAGATTAGTACTATCTTTATTAAATTTTAAGGGCTTTATGATACCTTGAAAATGGTGTTCACTTAGAAACTTAGTTAACAACCTTAGAAGAGGCTATCCATTGTTATTGTATCCATTATCCGTTTTCCAAATTGTTATCCATTCCACTTGGATAATCAGATTATAGAGAGTACAACAAAGTCTTGTAAAGACACAATAACTCCCCAGTCAGATGACTGAGTTTTTTTTTTTCCCTGTAGAGACTCAGCAGTTTTACCAAGAATAAGTTTATGTCCTCTTTTTCACTAAATAATTCAAAATATCAGAGTTTAAACCCTTAAAACATTTTTATCTATATTTCTATACAAAATGAATACTATATTGTAAGTCATCAATATGGAAAACCAAGACAAGTGTTTACAGGATTCAGCTAATAGCAAATACATAAAAAATTACATGGGAAATTTTTTATATGCTAGAGCAGTTGAAAACAAGTAGTACTAATTAAAAATGATCGTACATTTTAAACTAATGCTTTCCTGCAATATATATTATTAGTATTATTGTCAGGCTATCAGATGTAAATCACCCTTTTGGCAGTTAGTATGCAATGAACTGTCTTGATATTAAAGTGATTAAGGTTTCCTTAGTCATCAAATGCTTCAAAGCTACATGAGAATCCTACCTCATCCAAAGAATTAATACTGGTCTTGGTAGCATGAAAAAAACTTTGAACTTAGACTGATGAAACTGAAAAGACTGGAGCCTATTTAACATAACTGCATATGAACTAATAATTTCAGATGCAGAAACAGATTCACAATGAAATCTCTTGATGACATAATGTTTGCATATACTTGTATGCAAATAAACTGGTCAGGCATGAAGACATTATTCAGGATATGACTCAATTCTGTCACATGAAGGAAAGGATAAAGGCAATTTATTATAAATACACACAAAATCTACCAATTATATTATTCAGCATAAGCCAATAATTTAAAGCATCTACTTTATCATGAAGAGATAAATTTATAAAATTTTAAATATGTAGGAATGAAAGTACAGAGCCGTATAATAAACTCATCTCTTAGTTATTATACCAGCACTTAATAGATGTCTACATGCATATTTTACAAAGTCTTTGTTCTTTTACAGAAAACTTCATTTACACTAGCAAAAACTGAAGACAAAAAAAGTCACCAACACTTAGAGGAATAGAGGAATTCTGTATATGTAATTTGTACTTACCTTTGTTTATAAAGATAAAAGCCAAAACCAGCGAATATAAGGGCAAAGAAAGGCACAAGGATAGCAATGGCCACTGAACTACTATTTGTACCATGTGGTTGATTAGAAGAATTTGAACCCTCAGACATGTTAAGACCTAAAAAAACAATAAGAAAAAACAAGTAATGTCATATATGTGTCTGTTATCAACAGCACACACTACTCCATAATCTTTGGAATTCAATAACACCTTGTTACTGGGTCATTCTCAGATATTCTGCTGCATACATACAGCTGTATGCTGAGGCCACCTGGAATTTTAATATATACCATATTCTGATTAATATGTGGATGACACGTGTTGGCAGAACAGTACACCTACTCTGGTACAGTAAATATCTTACAGCATAATTCTGCATGGGATTCTACTTTTGTATGTAATGAAAACACATTACTGTACTGTGATACAAAAAGTCAAATTTATAATAATGCATATGTTAGATTGATTTTATTATTACTGGTTTTATTTGTATATTTCAATAATTAATAAATACTACATTTATTAAATCCAAACATACTGTTGAGGAAAATGTCAATCACCTGAAAAAGGCAAATTCAAAACTCGTTACTTCCTTAGGTGCTGCTATTGATACACAGAGTGAAAGAGATAGGAACAATTTTGAATAGCTAAAGCCAGATATTGATGAAAAAAAATAGAAATATGACCTGCTGCATGGCTGAAGAATACATTATCGACATTATCTACACAGACAAGATGTACCCCTTTTAAATGTGAAGAAAGGTTATTACAATGACAGAGACATCATAAAAAAAATTCTTTACAGAAAGAATGTTTGGGCATTGGAATGGGCTGCCCAAAGAAGTGGTGGAGTAAACCACCCTAGAGGTGTTAAAAGAAAGATGGGATATGGCACTCAGTACCATGGCTTAGTTGATAAGATGATGATAGGTCATAGGCTGGACTTGATAATCTTCTAGGTCTTTTCCAAACTAGTTGATTCTGTGATTCTCTAATGCATCTTCAAAGTTAATTTTCAAGATTTTAACTGGATCTTTTATGAATTGTTTAGGTCATAATGTTGTCTGACTTTCTTGACCATATAAGAAAATACACAGAAAAAAAACCCAACCAAACAAACAAACAAAAAAAACACCACAAATAAGACCCCAAACAATCGTCCATGGTTGAGACCCCCAAAAAACAACCATGTGAGGAAAATTGTGTTGGAACAATAATCAAAACATTTTATTTCAGAGAAGCTAATTTTGAGGTTGTGTGCATGAAATAATGAAGTAGTAAGCATGCTAAACAAAATCTGTTCAAAGATTGTGAATGTCTTTATAATGATATTATTGACTATATCAGCTACAATTAAAACTTGTACAGAATTTGACTCTGAATCATTCTTTTCCTTGAAGTTATACACCAATAAAATTTACCTTCAATATATTACAGAAAAAATCTCAAACAAATAATCCAAAAATCAAATGAAGAAATATAATTTGTGTAATAATCTATAAAAACAATTTGCCAAAGAAGTCTTGCATTTTAATTTTTCTTAGATGACTTTCAAATATTTTTAAGAAGTTAATAAAAGGAAATAACTTTTATATGCATTTAAAGAAAACATTTCTTGATAAAGATATTTCTAAAAATTCTTGCAAAGTAATTTGCATATGAAATTACAGTGAAGAACAAGATCGGTATATTTTACTGTGACTTAGAATTGTAAAAAGAGAAAAATTTGACTTTACATTCCTTCTTTCTAACGCATTCAAGAATTAAAGAATTTCCTGATTTTACTGAAAAAAAAATTAAGAACGGACAATACTTTGTGGATGAAAGAACATAATTTTCCATCCACACATAAGAATTTTATCTGAAGGCAAAAACTCTATCCAAACAGCCATTATATTAGTGAAAAAGAAGTCGCCTTCTAAGGCATTCCCCATAGTATTTTATAATTTAAAATTCAGTATAAACTAAATTCACATTCTTATGGGAGGAGAAATATCAGAGTTCTTAAGGCAACATTAGAAAAGTAAATGAAATTCTTTTCTTAAATAGCACAACAGAACGTTGTCACCAGAGATCTGTTACCAGTGCTCTCTTAGTATAGAGACAAGAAGTTAATTTTTAGGAAATAAAAACTTATTTTAGTCTTATCAAATAAGATATTTAGGAGATAAGATATCCTAATATCTCCTTATTTAGGAGATAAGACTTATTTTAGTCTTATCAAATAAGACTTCTTTCTTCTTAAAAGTAATGTAAATATTTACCTGAAAATATTTAGCAGTTTCCCTCTTCTAACAAATGTTTGGGTGAAATGGTGTTTCAGCACCATAAGCAAGAAATCAGTTTATCAAAGCATTCTGCAACATGGGTTTTCTAGATAGCAATTAAGCTGTCAAACTAAATGCATTTTACACATAATTGGATAAAAAAATTGCTCAAAATATTACAAATTAATATGTATACTAAGCAGTAGATTGCAAGTCATCTATAACTCCTTACAACTTATTTGCAACTACTACTTAAATGACAGTTTAAAGAAATTAATATATCAAGATTCTATAAAAAGTTAATTCTGTTAATATCCTGCAGATACCCTCATACATAGAATAAAACTGAATGTGGAACAACAAACTAGCAAAGAATTAGAATTTGTTGAATACCTATTCTTTGAAGCCCAAATTGTCCATAATCTTTACCCTGGATGAATCCTTGAAAAACATATGTTGCTCCATCAGGTTCAGCAGAAACCTGAAAACATAAAAGCAATTTGAATTAAATGGGGAATACTGTGTTGCAAGTTACATGTATATATTTGAATGGAAACTATTCTATTCTAATATGTTTGACTGGTAGCTGTTATTCCCCATTACAAACACTCTCTTTTTCTAGGAAATTTATATCTAAAGGTCAAAAGAAAAGACAGGACTGTTATAGGCACAACTTGGACATGGTGGTTTATGTCACATATGACATCTTATACTACCTTTAACTGTATTGTTTTTAAAACTACTAAGACCTAAATTTTCTGGTAGTTCAAATGTCAGTATTTCTAAGCTCTTATATACTTCATAATTTTCTGTTTTGTTTAGGAAGTAGATTGAAAAAGTTATGTAAAAGTTGGTTTTTTTTGTTGTTTAGATTGAAAAAGTTATGTAAAAGTTATAATCCTAAGGATGTAAGTATTGTGGTTTTAATAGCTAGTTTTGAACTAAATTTTAAAAGACCACAAATTAATTGAAATTGATTTTTCTCAGTGTCTATCCCAATAAGCACTTAATTATATAGCCATGGATCAGAAGAATATTAAATAAGGCTTTGTTATAAGGGCAAAATGTGCTAGTATAAACTAAAAGGCTTGTGGGAGGGAGGGGATGGTTGTGATACTATGATTATCTCTCTTATTGCAGTAAGTACAGTCTAAAGTAGTGTACTGTATACAACTCGACAGATTTTTGCTTCTAAGAATAGTTATTAGGTTCAAATTCAGTGTTTTCTAGGTAGATTCCTTCAAGCTTTTCCCTTAAGCTGCCCTTTCTCAAGACACAGTACATCTTCAACAGTGACCTGAAGCTGTTTTCACTGAAGACCGGGTGCCTTTCTGTTGTGAATTCTTTTATTTTGAGCTAAAGCAGCCTCTTTGTGCTGTTCCAAGACTCAAAAAAGGTCAAGTAAGAACAGTATGTAAATAGCATATAGAATGTAGGGAGTATATGCCTACTTTTGTATATTTAGCAGTCAGAAAGTAAATTCTTTGCTTTGCTTCCTCAGGAGCATGTTCGTGAAGCCTAAAGTTTGTAGAAGCCAAGACAGTTAAACTAAACTCATCAAGCAATAAATGTGCCAGTAAAAAGGCTAAAGGTTTTCACTCTGCACTTTTAAAAAATATTGTTCAGCCAGTGCCACTCGTTATAAAAATATAAATTTATGTGTACAATTCAATGTAGACATGACGTGCACACACAGTGGTGTCCCTGTAGTGCTTAACCAATAGGTGAAACATAAGAAAACAGACAAATTCCTCAAAAAATCAGACAGCGCAGTAAGGAATGTATGAGTGTTTATCCTCATCCAAATAATTTTAGGCTCTTTGTTTTCTAAAAAATCAACTTTTTTCTCTATCTATTCTTGAAAGACACTTTCTTTTCATGGTTTAATCACATCCAGAAATATGGGCTATTTAACCCTCTCCTTTACCTCTCTTCCTCTCAGTTATGTGCTCTCTTCCTCTCTGTTTTAAAGAATAAGCTCAGACCCAGAACCCCAAGGGGCCTAGTCTTAAATTGGAGTAATCTATTTTGGTTTCCACATACATGTGACAGTTCATCCTTTTCAAGGTATTTCTAAAAAATCACCAAAAAAGTAAAACATGTATGCTAATATAATGATGAAAATTGTTATGGTATTAATTGAATACAATATTATTATAAAGCTGTTTTATGTTTAATTATGATAAAATTTCTAAATATATTGGAATACAGAGACCTAAGAGAAAGGCTTCTGTACTAATATGCATTATAATTTTGCCTACACTCTATGACTGTTCCCATATTTTCCCTTGTACTGATCTACATTTTACAAGAAAATTTTCACGTAATTTTTAATAACTCAGCCTTGCTAAAAAGATTCCATTTGATATGTCTCAGGATTTTTTGGATGTAAAAACCAGCAGGATTTCAATCATATATATAAAAAATCCCTCTCTTTTGTAGCAGAAATATACTCACAAAACCATCCATAGCCCATTTTTCCTCTTTCAGCTTGCTTGCAGATGTATGGGAGGGTGCTTTAATGAGATATATGTGGAGCATTAGCCGAGCTTCCTGGCTTTTATACACTCCTGTAGAATATAGTTTTAAAAATTCATATTTGTGTTGACTAGAAAAATAATGTAATCTTTGAGAATAAACACATCATCTCTTGTCTTAAAGAAGAAAAACAGGAAGAATAGATACCAATTGTCAACATTGTTTGTTCAGAAAGATGCATTCTATTTTGAAACAATTTCAATAATCATAAGATTTCAATAGAAACAGTTTTTAGCTTAGCCTGTAGAGAGGAGAGAAGGGAAACCCTATACACACAGCTGTTGCATCAAGCCTTAGGCAGAACATTGACAGCAATCTGATTTGAAATGGAAAATATTGTTCTGAATCCGGAAGAGTGTATTTAAACCTCACATCTCTAATTTCAATGTATATAATTTAGTCATTACATGGAAAATGTGTTAATAGGAACATCCACACACAACTCCTATTCCAAAAGCTGCTGCTAAATTAAAAAAAAAATAATAATAATTTGAAAATATTTTTACAATTGGATTGTTCTTCATCAGCTAGTATGGTCAATTACAAAAACAGTTTCTTCCATATAACGAGAAGACTTGTACACAACCTTATTTAATTTGTAGACATAACTACTGACTCATTCTTATTCCTGCAGAATAATTATTTAGAACCCAAATATCATTATTTGTTAATTTGGAAATGAAAATAAAATACCAAAATATGTCTAGTGATTTCATCTTCCATGGACAATGATTCCTAATTCACATTTCTTGTGATCATGCCCAAATTGAAAAAACAGGTCTTCTCCACATTAAGGATTGGTGACTGCCCTATAGAAGGTATCATTACATACAAATAATCTCTGAGCTAATGAGAAGACTTACTTTTGTGTTAATACTGCACTGAGCTCAAATGAATGAGCCTTGGCAAGATGGGTTTATTCTGCACATAATTACAGCAAGCACAGGTGTCAAAAAAAAGTAAAAATAGATGCATCAAATGATGGACTGCAAAATAGTAAATTATGCAGTAGGAGGGAACTACTTTTCATTTGAGAAAACTACAAACTGAGTGTAGGTGAATTCAGCTTTCTAGCATGTAAACGTATTTTTTGATCCATCCTTACTTCCCTGGCCCTAAGATACCCTTTCACTATATAAGTTCTCAGTGTAGAACAGAGAAATAAAAAAAAAAAATATTGATACCTGATGACATGTGTAATGTCTATATGTAGAGTGGAAAAGGGCATTTGGAATCACATTTGTGTCTAGCTGAAGGAACCTTTTATTTGGAGGAGGAGTGTTTTGAGTGAGAAAACATAAAGGTTTACTTCTCTAATTCTAAAAATACAAAATACTACATCTGTTGTTCCTAATTTCATCACAAAAACTACATGGATAAAATTAATACAATAGAAAAAATTTACACACAACCAAGACAAATATGGTTATCAGTCAGAAAACACAAAGCGTTCAGTCCACTCTCAAGCATGATTCTTCAAAAAACACCTACAAAATAATTTAACAGACAAACCTAGTGATAAAAATTCACCAGTCTACTCAATACTGGGAAATAAGATCTCAGCAGAAACACAGATTCTGTGGCTCATTACACCCTTCCTGTGGACCGTCCCTCTCAGCAACCAGGAGATCAGGTCCAGCCGAACAGGCAAACCTGAAAGGCAGATTTTGCTTGGCTCTCTGGGCTCCTCCTATGATAAGGTGACTAAGAGGAGGAAAGAAAGATGTGGATGTTGTCTCACTGAACTTTAGTAAAGCCTTTGACACCACTTCCAACAGAACCCTCCGGGAGACACTGACTATTCATGGGTTGGACAGGTGGACTCTTCACTGAGTAAAAGCTGACAGGCTGGATGAGCTCAGAGATTTGTGTTCATTAGTGTTACATTCAGTTGATGGCCAGTCACAACCGATGCTCCCCAGAGCTCAGTGCTGTGTCCAGTCCTGTTTAATACCTTTATCAACAATCTGGATAAGGTACTCTCAGTAGTTTGCAGATGACACCATGTTGGACAGGAGTGTTGGAGTGATGTGTTGGAGGGTAGGGAAGGCTCTGCAGAAAGATCTGGACAGTTTGGATCATTAGGCCTGCACTTGGGTCACAACAACCCCAGGCAACTCTACAGGCTTGGGAGGCCCTGTGGGTGCTGGTTATGGCTGAATGTGATCCTTCAGTGAGCTCAGGTGGCCAAGAAAGCCAATGGCATTATGACTTGTATGATAAATAGGGTCAGGTGCTGGTCAGCAGCACCAGGGCAGTGATCATGTCCCCATATTTGGTACTGGTGAGGCCACACCTTAAATCCTGCATTCAGTTTTGGGCCCCTCATTACAAGAGAGACATGAAAGTGCTGGAGCATGTCCAGAGAAGGAAAATGGAGCTGGAGAAGAGCGTGGAGCACAAGCCTTATGAGGAGAGTCTGAGAAATCTTGGGCTGTTAAGTCTGGGAAAAAAGAAGACTGAAGGAAGACTACATCCTCTCTTCCACTACCTGAAAAGAATTTGAAGCAAGGTGTCTTTTGGTGCTTTCCTCAAGCAGCAAAAGGTCGGATGAAAGAAAATGGCTTCAAGTTGTGCCGGAAGAAGTCTAGATTGGATCTCATGAAAAAATTCATCACTGAAAGGGTTGCCTGGCATTGGAAGAGGCTGTCCAGGGAAGTGGTGGAATCACCATTCCTGGAGGTATTTTAAATATTTGCATGTGGCACTTCCAGAGACATGGTTCAGTGGTGGACTTGGCAGTATTAGGTTAACTTGGTTATCTTAGAAGCCTTTTTAGACCTAAACAATTCTATGATTCTAACCTTTTTTTCTTACTTAGAAAACCTAACAAGTGTCAGCTCTAGTTTCTTTCCATGTTCCTTAGGTATTCTAGGTCAACATATGGCTACTGTGGGGAAATTTTATAATTAAGAACTAAGAATATCTCAGGAACAGCACTTGAAATTTATTTTATATGTTTTAAAGGGAAACATGATAATTAATATGCTTCTTTCACTCCTTATTGACTATTAACTCCAAATATAGTAAAAACCTGGAAAAGTAAAAAAACCCCAAAAAACGAAAAAAGCAAGGGAACAAGGGGGAGGAAAGAAGTGTAAAAATCCCTGCATTTGAAAAGGAACTGAAATACTATGAAAATTTCTTTGATAAGATAATAAAATTTAAGTTATGCAGCAAGTTACGGGAAACCAATGTATGTAAGAAAAAAAAAAAGGAAATTTGTTTTCCTTAAACCATACCTGATAGCAGCAATTCCATATTGCTGTTTGTAAGTGTTGCATTTACTCTTCCTGAAGTTGCATTGAAACTGGTGACTGTCAAAGTCATGGGTTGCTTCTTGCTTTTGTAATTGTAAGATCCTTTCCATATATAATTTTGGGCAAATACATCATCAGGAACTATACAAACAAAAACATGTTTCAATATATTTTGCAATATGTAGTACTTAAAAAGTCAAATAACCAACAAAATGTATTCTAAATATTAGCATTTTATTTTCTTTACTCTTTATAAATACACTAGGCATAATTTTCAGATATAGAGTATAGAAACCTGGCATGAACTTTTATGAAAGAAATATATTTGCACTGAAGAACACAACCAAAACTACATCTTAATTTTCTTTTTTCCTAAAATATGGACCTGTCCAGAGTTAGCCAATTTCACAAATTCTAAAAGTTTTAGCCAGAAGATCATATTCCACTCACTGTAGAATCTTTTCTATGCCAGCATAGACAGTTACGGACATATGGCTAACATTGAATTTTGCAGAAATTAGTATCTATTTAGATATCAACATTTTCATAAACATTTTCTTTAAATGAAATGAAATATTGTAAGCATTTTCTCTTCATTAACTTGTCAATTTTTCTAATGAAAAAATACATAAGAAGTTTTGTCTTCTCTTCAAACGCTTAAAAACATTATGAGCTTCACCAGGAGAAAAAAAAATAATTCTCTAATTAAAAATTTAAAACAGATCATAATCTGCTGGGGAATAAATACACTAGATTTATAGCCTAACATTTAATACTTATTAGCAAAATGAAAAATTATTAATTTAATTAATGTTATGTCAGCAACCAAAAAACTCCATCAAAACAACAAAAAACTACCGATGATGTAAAAACTGACACATGCAAATCTTTAAAATCTTAACATGAGATACCTTTCAAACAATTGAATTAAAAGTGATTTAGGATGGGCTTACTACACTTTCCAAAGTAATGTATCAGAGTTATCCCTATAGGAATCGTTATTTAAAATCTGAACTTTCACATTATTTGAAGTAATTCACACCAAACTTAAAGCTCTGTGTCCATGTGTGCATTGGCATCTCATGTCAGATAAGAGAGGATGTTTGTCCTTGTCTCTCTCAGGATACACCTAAATCCAAGACTGGAGCACACTGGAATACCCACAGTTTTCCTTTGTAATTTATTTTAGGCAACACAAAGACAGGTCTTCTCCATGAAGCGTAAAGGAGCTTTCCTAGTTTTTCTGCCTCTGTACATGCACGTGTATTTGTATATGTTTCTTAAAAGAACATGTAGGTACTGGACCTGCAAACAAGGAAATTGCATGGTGGAAATGCTCTGATGCTGTTAATTTGTACTCTGCCTGAAATATATTTTCCTACTTTTAGGAGAAAATGATCTTTATGCGCTATATTGGCAGTTAATTTGGATGGCACAAAATGAATGAAAATTTTCTGAATTAAAAATTTGATGTCTACCATTCAGCAGCACATCATTGAAAAACATTATTTTAAACTAGTACACATAATGTTAAAAAAAGCTCCCAAATCTCCATATACTAAAATACTACTTTTAAATCTTATTCATAATCAGTAGAAATTCAATAGGTTTATTGTAACCAAAGGTTAATATTAGTGAAGGAGACTGCCCTTTTCAAAAAATCTCTTCAGAGTACAGAGAGCTTCTCTTGTCAGGACATCAAAATATGGTCTTCAGCAGATCTGTTAAAGCTGGAGAGTTCATCCAGAATTGGAGGGATTACCTTGTCTCAGCTAAAATTAGCTTTTTTTCCTAAAGGCTAAGTTCAAGGCTAGTATTAAGTATTTAGGTAAAGCAACTTAAATTAGCAATATGTAAAAAAAGTGCAGGACTGAAGAAAACTACAAAATATCTTTAAATTATTTCAAGGTTAGTATAGTTTCCAAATAGGTAAATTCAATAGAATCATACATAGAACATCATGATTTCAGTGAAACCAATAAAACTCTCATTACATAACGGAAATTGTATATAGATATAAATCATACCATAGGGTAGATGGACTTCAAAATTAGGGAATGATTTAATTATCTTTTGCCCCTTGTTAATCCAGTGCCTAATGTAATATCCTTTACACATTCTAAACCACTCAGTACAATCTCACTAAACTGATCCTCATTGTTTTTTCTACAGAAAAGGTTTATAACTATATAAACCTTGGAGTACTTACCACTTAGTTTGGGACTTGGTGTTCCCAGTGCTGGTCTGGGATCCTTCACTAATATTTTGGAACCAGCTGTTAAAAAAGAATAAATGATATAAAGATAATTCAGTAGCAAAATGTTGCTCAGAAACAAAGAAGATAATTTCCATCACGGAATGTATTTGTTAAAAAGTATATAGGATGATGTTCAAAACTCAAATACAAATGAGTTGGCATCAAACCTTAGTATCACAGGAGCACTTGCACACAAATTTACTCTGTTGCCCCATATCCTCCTAAACCAGGCCCCTGGCTGCTATTAAGCCATTTTCAGCAGTCAAACAGTGCAGGGTTTCACACCGGAATCCATGCTTCAGAATTTACAGTCCTGAGCTATGCACCTGACATGTGAGATGGCTTCTAATACAGCATCTAATCCTGGCTATGACTCTTGAATTAGGAACAGCGAAGAGTGCATTGACTGCAATGTAAGACCAAAAGTGAAGACACACACAACAAAGGGAGCTTGAAATTGTTTCTCTCCAGGACTTAACTATCTTCAACAGTACTGAGTGAGACATCTTGTGTTCAAGACTGAAAACCCATAGGTGTCGCCT
>JANPWX010000019.1:870876-1056065 GCA_024734555.1 Trochalopteron elliotii
AAAGAAAAGAAAAGAAAAGAAAAAGAAAATAAGAAAAAAAGAAAAATAAAAAGAAAAAGAAGAAAAAGAAGCTGTCTACCGTATCTCCAACTGCTCAGGTGATATGAGAACTGGAATTTGGAGAATATAATTTCTTCTCTGCTTAGAGCAGGAACTCACCCCCCACTGAAGAAGATGAACTAAACGCACTAGGACTATAATTTCCTGGAAACGAAGCTATTTTATTTTGAAGAAACTGATTTGGATTCACTGGAACATAAAGAAGACAAATAATTCTGTCTCCTAATGTAAAATATTTTCATGCAGCACTAGACACAATTCCTTGCTCCAGCTGTGATTTCAATGTTTTTTATTTTGGGTCTTGGTGTTGAACACAGGCCTTTCCTTTCCAATCTGTGTTCTAAAAATACACAAGAAAAGAAACAACCTTCCCTCTGGTCTGAGTATTTTTCTGCATAAAAAGCAAACTTTTGCAAGAAGAGCTAATAATTTTTTGAGAATAAATGTTATTTTTTTCAGAAGGTCTTTTCTTGTCTTGTATGTTAAAACTGTGAAGAAGCAAGGGCGAGGGTTGAAACGCAACCTAAGATTCTCATGGACTGTTACTACTGATTGATTAACCTCTATTTCCTCTTTGTTTTGAAAGAAACTTACTGACTGTACATTGTTGACCTAGAGGGCACGGTTCAACAGCATGTGCTTTTTGACTACATTAAGTTCAGGTTAGAAATATCTGGATCACACTTTCCAGTTGGGCTTTAGCATAAAAAGATGATGAGTCAATTTGCCTTGTCAAGTTGAATAAATTTCTAGTTGAGTCCACAACTGGAATTTGAAACACAAAATAAAACTTAAATACAAATGTGAGATACAAATCCACAATTAAAACCAGTTAACTAGAAAGTTTAAGTTTCTAGGTCCAGATATTTGAGTAGGAGTTTCAAGATTTCAGCTTTGTATTTAAAGGATCAAATTCTAGTTTAATTCCCCTACACATCCTTTTAGAGCTCTCAGCTCCAAACATTTTATTCCTTTTCATCTATTTCCAAGTTATTTTTGTGAAGTCTACAACAAGAGGTGAACAACTTCTTTCAACAGCCGCAGCAGAAAATTCTTGAATCAAAATGCAATCTACGAATCACATTTGGCCTGGCATAATACTTTCCAACTATTGAACAAGTCATAAGCTTCCTAGCTGCTAGCTTTCTAGCCTTTTCCCAAAGCTCTGCTTTATTTTCCCCCAGCACTTGCCTGGCATGCAATTCCAGGACACCTGTTTTGTAGTAATACAAACTATTAATTTCCGTTTTCCCTTCCAAGTAGCAGTGTTTGGCTACAAAGCCTTTGAATGCCTCTGTAAGAACCCTGGGGATAGTCACATCTGAAACATTAGGTAACATTAATGTGAAAAGGCCTTTAATTATTCAGGAAATAAAATTCCAAACAGTTCCTACACTTGAGCGTATTCCTTATCTCACATGAAAACCACTTTTCTCACCATGACTTGGCTATGGTGTTTCTCATGTCCTACCGTGACAAAGTGGGTAGTAAAAATTAGAAACAAAATTAAAGGTTGGAACAGCAAGGACAAAGTGGATACATTTTGTTTTCTAGAAGTATACAGTTCCTTACATAAAAATATAAAATAATAATAAACTCTATGAATTAATTTCACACAGTGTCTCATCTTCTTGGACTTTACACATCTTTCTCAAATATTACTACAGAATCATTCAATCATTTAAGTTGGAAAAGACCTCTACAATCTCACAGTCCAATAGCTGACCTAACACTACCAAGTCGTCCACTACATTATGGCTCTAAATGCCACATCTACACATCTGCCTCCACCACTTCCCTGGGCAGCCTGTTCCAATGCTTGACAACTCTTCTTTACTTTTCCTAAAAATTTTTCATAGTGTCCAGCCTAAGCCTTGCCTGGCACAGCTTTAGGCCATTTTGTCTCATCACTTGCTAATTTGAAGAAGAGACCAACACTCACCTTGCTACAGCCTGTTTCAGATAGTTACAGAGAGCAGTAAGGTCCCCCCTCACCGTCCTTTTCTCCAGGATAAAGACCCCCAGCTTCCTTAGCCTCCCCTCATAAGCCTTGTACACCAAACCTTTCACCACCTTCATTCTTCTTTGAGAACAGTCCAGTATCTCAATATCTTTCCTGAAGTAAGGGGTCCAAAACTGCACACACTGTTCAAGGTGTGGTCTCACCAGAACCAAGTACTGAGTGACTACTGAGCAGGTCACTTTGTTGTAGAAGGAGATTTGGTTCATCAAGCAGGACCTGCCTTTCATAAAAACGTGCTGCCTGGGCCCAATCAAATTGTTGGTGTGCATGTGCCAACTGCAAGTGAAGAAAAGCACTGAAATATGACAGACAGATGGCAGATGCAGCAGGAAACAGAAGAGCTTACCTTCACAAACAGGAACCTTCCCAGTCCATGTGCCATCAGACCTACAGGCTCTGTGCTCTGATCCTCCTGCCAAGAAGAAGCCTGGCTGACAAGTGTAAATCAATGTATAGCCAAGTGATGGAAGATCCATTCCTGCAACATTAGCGTGACTTGGTGTTTCTGGTTGTTTACAGCTGTGAGCTACAAAGAAAAGATAAAATATCCTTCTGTCAAAATGGTGAAAATATTTCTGAAAAGATAATATATGCCCATTCTGACAGTAAACTAACAAAGTAAAAAATTAATAGAAATTACATATTAATATATTTTAATTCACATTATAAATTACTATATAGTCTATAAAATATCACCACAAGTCTGTAAATACACTCTTAAACATGGACCTTTCAGTTCCAAGGGATCGAGAACAGACTTAAATGCACGTGCATGAACAAAATTAATTGTCTGCATATGAGAACAGAAACAGCACACATCATACCAGACTTAAAAGCAACCATGGCTTGTGACTTACTTATGATATCTATGTAGAATTGTATAACAGTAAGTAAATGGTCAGTTGGAAAACACTATGAAAGGTCAAGGAGAAACTGAAGGTGAGTTGTAAATACCAGAAAAATTAAGTTACAATTTCTAATGTCATATGAAGACTCTTGTATATTTAACAATCATCAGAATATAGGATTTATGTGTTATCTCAAAGACAGCATACCCCCAAGAGCAGAGTTCACCTTTCGACACATTAAACTACTGATTTACTGTTTGCTTAAGATTAATGCTAGCACCAGCTGAAATAATAGTAATGCTGTTTCCTTCTGTGGATATGTTCTCCATTCACTGAAGTGATTCTATAGGGTCAGACCTTACAAGGTAAGACTCTTTCCAGAAAAATACAGCTGACTAGCTGAACTAGAAAGATTAACCATGATCTTATATATTCAGTGAATTATCATTTGCTGAAGTATAAAAGATCTATGAAGTGAAGTGCTGCTGTCTATACTTTAAAAAGGTTCTATTTCAGATTCAAAAATTTCCAATTGCAAACACTTTTTTCCTCATCTTAAAATACTGTGACTCCTTGGCTGGGAAACAGTTCAAACTCTTTACTAGAACCAATTTTAATTATATGCTTTCCTGAATATTTTAGAATAGGGCCTTCTGATATTCTCACCACCTCCTCTCTGAGTTGGAAGGGTTGCACCTTCTTAAATGGAAATTGACTTTGGATGAAGATCTGCCTATTTTCTCTCTCCCTCTCTTTTTTTTTTCTATTGTTTATTGTACAAAAATTCACTCAGAATCATATTTCTAGCTGCTGTAATCTAGTAATGCAAATTTCTGTTAACTTTCAGTTAATAAAGTCATATAGATTAACTTCATGACAATATTACTGCAGCTAAATTATCTAGATTTAAAAAATCTGAGAGAAGGAAAATAATATCATTTCTTACGTATACATTCTGGCTGGATTCCACTCCATGTAAGATCAGGAAGGCAAGTTCGTGTAGTCGAACCATGGAGCAGGTGTCCTTTTTTACACTGAAATTGGACAACATTTCCCACCTTTTGAAAAGTACAAAACACAGTAATATTGTTATGAGCAACTATCAACTGTGATATTTTTTTTCCTAAATTTGATCACTCCTTCACATAATACAGACTTGATAAGTTATGATTCTCTTTCTCTGGGAAGTAAATTAATTTCACAGAACAATTTGATATGAAATAAAAAACTGCTTCATTCTCAGTAGAATTACTCTCCCCCCAAAATTAGATCCTCTATGGAAGAAAATCGAATCTTCATCTTCTGTGGTCTCTCTAGTGTGTTGCTTTGGGCCTGGAACAGTTGATGAACTGTGAGTTTGGAAACAAAGTTTATGGTGCCCTTCCCACTCCAGTCCAAAGGAGAGACAATTGGGCAAAATTGGCATAAACAAGGCAAGTCGCAGAATTGAAATGGGTATTTGATTCTGCTGGACTTTTGTTGAACTAGATCCCCCTTTGGGGAATGCTGAATTTATTCATAGGTTACAATGAGAAATATTTGATTAGAATAGACGGGGATGGTCAACAACACTGTCTCATGCTTCAGAATGTTCCTATGATATTTTAATTTTGTATTTTGATGAGAGGAGGTAAAGAATAACAGCTCTTTGTATCACTGATAATAGAAACTGGAGCACAAGTACATAATTTACAATAGCAATTCATGTGAGATTAGCTTTTAATTATTATCCTTATTAAGGGTATGTGTTGCATAAAAAGGAAAATAGAATTCTTACAGTTTCTGCACAAAGTGGAATAACTTGTTCAGCATGTCCAGTCATGGTGAAATTGATGAAAATGCAAATAATTCTTAGTTTCCATCAAAAGTGAGAAAATTAGATTAGAAGTACATCATTCAGAGAGTATTGTATTATGTACCGTGGGTGGTTAACTCAAATATTAAGGTGCATATATCGTATCTACTTTTCTGCAGTGACCTGTATTAATATATTTATCAACTCATGTTTAAACAAGAAGTTGAAAACTTTAAACTATCTGTGATAACACATTTAGAGTTCTGGTTTGAGTTTGATTTTTAATTATTTTGTTTAAATGCATAACACTTGATTCGGACTGATGCTGAAAGGTAAAATATGGGTTCTTTCCTGATAGCTTAGTACTGGGGAACAGCATTTCACTCCTACAAGTATTCATTTGAAACTTTATAGAACTATTCCATTTCAGCTCAAGTTTCTCATCAGAATGAAATTTAATAATAACCCATGAACTACAGATAGTAGCTCATCAACACAGGATGCGATTTAAAATTCATCTCCCTTTATTTTCCTCTTTTCTGTGCTCACTGGACTATGTAATTACTTTCAAAAGATTTTGAAGGAAATACACTAAATCACTTGCATGATTAAGCACAAAGTAGTAAAATACTACAAATTTTAGAAATTGCTCCAAGTAGCTATAGAAGCTTTTTTATTCTGTGCATGGTAAAGATCTAGTTAAAATAATCAGCATCAATATATTGCTTTAAAAAAGCAATACTAGCCTTAAGAAAGGTGTGTTCATATGACTACATCAGTGGGCATGGAAGCACAGATACCACTTTCCTGGACTTCTGTTAAGCCTTTCAAAAGAGTCCCCCCCAACATCCTTCTCTCTAAATTCGACAAAGATGGATTTGACCAGTGGACTGTTAGATGGATAAGAAAGTGATTGGACAGTCACATCCAGAGGGTAGTGATCAATGTCTCAGAATCCCAGTGGACATCAATGACACATGGTGTCCCTCAGAGTTCATTAGACCAAGTTCAAGGTGCTGCACTACACCTTATAGTAGGGGTGGACTGTGATCTGAACAGATGGAGAGCAGCCCTGCTGAGAAGGCCTTGGTGGTGATGGTGGATGAGAGCTGGATATGACCCAGCAGTGTGCACTCGCAGCCCAAAAAGCCAATTGTTTCCAGGGATACATCAAAAGCAGTGTGGGGCAGCAGGTCAAGGAAAGTGATTCCGTCCTTCTACTCTGTTCTGGTGACACCTCACACACAGTCCTCTGTCCCATTTTGGTGTCTCAGCACAAGAAAACCACGGACTTGGAGGAAATCCAGAGGAGGGCCACCAAAATATTTTGAGGGATTCTCCTATGAGGAAAGACTGAGAGAACTGTTTATTAAGCCTGGAAAAAGAAGGCTTAATTCAGACCTAATTGTGGCCTTCCAGTAACTGAAGGGAGCCTACAAGAAACATGGAGAAGGAGTGTTTATAGGCACATGAAGTGATAGGACAAGAGGGAATAGATTCAAAAGACAGTAGATTTAGACTAGATACTAGGAGGAAGTTCTTTGTTGTGAGGGTGGTGAGAGACTAGGACATGTTTCCCAGAGAAGCTGTTGATAGCTCATACCTGGCTGTGTTCAAGGCCAGGCTGCATGGGGCTCTAGGCAACCTGGTCTACCACAAGACAGATCAGGCAGGGGGGCTGAAACTATATTATCTTGAAGGTCCCTTTCAACCTAAACCATTCCATGATTTTATGATTTCACAAGAAACATAACCTTTATATATGTAAGTACCAAAGCAGCATCAAAAATGCAACAGTTGCCTAAGGGATGAAGATGTTTAAGAAGTGCTGCCATGCTGCTCAAGATTACAAATAAATGAAAAAATATTACAATTAATATGTAATAACAATATATTGTATTAATTAATTATAGTAGGATATATATAGTAATTATTAAACAAATAAAATTAATTTTAGAAAGTTTTGTGGCCTACTTTGCAATATTCTTGTGTCAGTCACCAGGTGGCGTCACAATACAGTATTCCATGTTCAAAAAATTTCCAGTCCTGAGATGTTCAGATTTGTCCTAATTTTTACTCTACTGCTCAAGTAGAAGCATTAGTACTCTAGGCAACAGTGTTTTCATCCAGTAAATAAAAGAAGAATAGTGCTTGATCATGTCTGTTCTATAGCTGCCTTTTCTATTGTGTCAGTTATAGCTTGGATAGTCCCAAAATTAACATAAAAATTAACTTTTTTCTTTTTTGTTTGTTTTGCTAAACCCCAAAGAGTGTATATTTGTTATTCTCTAACAAGAGAAATACCAATCTGAGAAGAAAATGCATAAATATCAACATGCATTTATTTATAAAGTACTCCAGATAATTTTTTCACCAAATAAGATGAAAAGAATGTATAACAATTATCAAAATAATAAGCTATTATCTGTCTTATTTCTTACATTCCTTATAGGAACAGAAGATACTTATAACTCTCATGAGTTACTCTACAATCAATTTTTTTCTTAGATTTCAGTTCACCAAAGAACATGAAGATATTTTGATAAATTTCTCCATCCCCAGCAATTTGTGCCAAAGAACTGAGAAGCTAAGGGAATGCCAG
Source organism: Trochalopteron elliotii (assembly GCA_024734555.1). NCBI lineage: Eukaryota > Metazoa > Chordata > Aves > Passeriformes > Leiothrichidae > Trochalopteron > Trochalopteron elliotii. Next base: position 878,205 of record JANPWX010000019.1, read on the forward strand.
TTATTTATCTTCAGTAACTTTTAGCATCACATTTTAAGTGAAGGAAAACATACTCCTGAAGTCTTCACTATATCTGTAGTTTGGTAGCCCACTAGTACATTATTGCCCTTGTAACGGGGTTTTGAGTTTGCAAGACCACTGGGCAGAAGCTTGACAGGCCTTTGTCTGAAAGAGTCTTGAGCTGCCTGGAGTTTTGTGTTTGTTCCAGTTTTGTTTTGTTTTTTTTCCAAACTTGCTTTAGCTGTAAAATTTAGATTTCCTATGATCAGGTAGCTGTGACCAGGTTTTATGCCTTTCTTTATCTTTGTATGGTGCAACCACAGATTTATATCCATAGCAGAAAAAAAAATCTAGTATGTGCAGAATGAGCAATTTCCCACTAATGTGATGCAGTACAGAGAAATATAGGCCTGGTGCTGGAACAACAGCAAAGCCCTTGAGAAATGCAGACAATGGGATGCTGTGAAGAAGACTACAGTGTGACTATGATAAAACACAGTCTTAGCACTGGAGATCCTGTTGCTATAAACAACTCACCCTTAAAGACATACAGGCCTGGACAGAATCAGGTTTCAGAGGTAAAAAAGAACAACTATCTAACATAGGTGAAATGTACCTTATAGTATAGATTGAAACATAATGCGTATAATAATGAGCTGTGGTGTCAGTGGCATAAAAGTGTGTTAGAAACATTACAAATAACCCCAGCTGAAACACAAACAAAAAAAAAAAAAAAATCATGTTCGTGCCAGTGAAGCCCTTAAGACTGTGATACTAACACACTGACACCAGAGACCTCAGGACAATGAGAAGCAGATACATGGTGTCTGATACGGCTTAAATTACATTTTCATTGATGCAGTGGTGGTGCCAACTGTGCTAATGGAGACAGCTATATGGTGGTAGTAAAGCACTTCTCTTGGAAATTCATCCTACAATTCAATCAACGCAGAAGTTTTTATAAGTATTACATTCACAGAAAGAGATAATTTGCAAGGCTGCTCAACATCTGCAGATCAAGTTTCATATAGAATTTCATAAGATAGAACCCAAGAGCTAGCAGAGGGCTACCACTGCTGCATTGTGCCTATTTTCCTTTTTAAATTAAGACTGCTCTTTGACTCAATTTAGGCCTATGAGGGAAGAAAGCTGAATTTCTACAAAACTTGTTGGAAAAGTATGAGAAGTAATAAATCTTATATATATGACTGACTGGTCTGAGCAGTTCTAAACTGTTTCTTCAATTCAGTTGTACCTTGTGTTACAATAGCTTATAGTGAAAGTGCTATAAGCACTTTTCTATGTTTCTAGTAATACAGCTGAAGAAGTATTTCAAACTCCACATTTCTTTCAAAGGAGTGATTTATTTTCCAGATTACAGATGAAGTCAGTATTCACTAAGTTCTGTAGTGGCGTGTTACTGACACTGCAACAAAGTTCCAAAGTTATTTTGTCTCCATTGTAACACGCTGCTAACATAGATCTGTCAAATAAAAATGGCTCAGATGGAACGTAAACATCCTGGAAGTAATCATAACAATTAAAGCAGATAATGCTGCTTCTTTCCATGCCATGCTAGATATCCAAGTAGCACTAAACTGGTGTTCTGGTGTTACTTGAATATGTAAGAAACTGATCTGCTTCTGCCTGAAGAATTCAATACTGAGCAACTAAGTCCATGCAAAATTCTGTTGCCTCTTTTTCTACAAAGTTCTTATTTAATAGTTGAAACATCATTCAAATGTGACGTGGTGATATTTGTTAGTGTAGGTTCCAGGAGGTCAGGTTTAGATAAGCCTTTCAGTCAAGCCTAGAATTATCTTGTGTTTGCCTGAACTTTCAATGCAATCAATGAGATAGGAAAACAGATAATCAAGAGGGGAAAAAACAGGAACAAAACAATGGTGCTGTGGAAGTTCATAACTTGATGTCAGTATTGTGAAAAGCAAGTGTCAGTCAGCGATTTTTGTCAGATAAAAGAGGAATTAGTGCCATTTGATGAAAAGTACTTAAAACACGATTCCACGTATGAAGACTAGAATTCTAAGTGTAAGGCTACAGCTTGGTGTTGTTTTTATGAGACAGAGAAATAAACTTAAACCTTGACAATTAAGTCAATTAGGTTACCCTATTAATATTAGTTTAAACATGAAGTATTTAAGAGAGTTAAAACAAACCAAACAAAACTCCAAACAAAACAAAACAAAAACCCCCACGTCTGTATTTTGGAACAATTTAGAATTATTCTTCACCTTCCTGCTAGGGATAGAACTAAAAATCAGTATTATCCCACTCACACAGGAAGCTAACTACAGCATAACATACATTAATTTACAATATTTTTGTGATTTCAAAGGAGTCATAACATTATACAATATATAATAATCCAGTATTTCTTTCTGGGATCTACAGACAATAACTTGTCTATAACCAATTATTTTCACAATTGTTTCTACCCAATCAAGAGCTAAGCTCAGCTTAGTATGACTCTTAGTATGACTCAGCTTTGTATGACTGATACTTCTACCCTGTTACGTATTAACTAAGCAATCATACTTAGAGTAACCAGAAGTTGCCCATTTACTTACTACATAAAATGAAATTCTGTGTGTGAACATGAGAATAAATTGCTAGCTGGGTAAGGAGACTATAGCATATACATCTTAAACACTGGCCACTAGCTTATTAAGTGTTTACTTTTTATTGTTTGTTTTTTTTTTTTTTTTAGAATTTATAGGGTTGTAAACTCTGCCAGCACTTACACTTATTTTACAAATGATTTGTCAATCGACGTTTTGCTTTTTTTTTTACAGTTCTAAAAACTACAGCATGAGAGACTGAATTAGCTTCTTCAATTAAAGTTCATTAATATGTGAGAGAAACTGTGACAATAAAACTATAGAAAATGAGAAAATGCTTAATAAATTATTTATTTGATACATAGTTGAGTAAAGAGTTGTCCTCTAGCATAATATTGTAGTATAAACAAACAAAGTTAGCCTAAGGTCTGCCCCTGCTCATCCTATCTTGGCACAAAGCAGAACTTTCAGTCCCTAGAGAAAACTTAGGCAATTTTATTATCACTTGCATATGATTGTGATCTAGCACAATCTGAAAACACAAATATTGCTTAAAACCAAGCCTGAGTAGTACTGCATAAAGGCCACCAAAAGTATAAACCAAAGAAGTTTTTGGCCATGAAACTTTGAAAAGTCTTTAGCTACAATTTGCTCTTAAAAACTAATTTCATTTTTTAAATTTGTTCAAATTTCACTCAGGTCTTTCTTGCATTTCCAGCAAACTGCAGTTTTTATTCTCCTGCTACTAGACAGAGACCTCATACAGCTGTGGAGCTGCTAGGTACTCTTTTGTTCATTTCTATTCATGTGCCTGGAGCTTTCAGCCCTGACATCAAACACAGATGTCACAGTATAGACTAGGCTCTCTCTTTCTGCACAAGATTCCTAGCAAATTATAAGGTACATTTTTGCATCTCTAAACTATTCACTCATGAAAACATCTCACTGACGTCAGTGTTTTGTGTGAATCAGAAAATTATCAGTTCAAAACAATTTTCAGTTTCACAATTCTTTTTCCAACAAAAACATATGCAAGCACCATTTGTCACAACACAGCCTTGTATAAAATGTGGCCAACAGTCTCCTGGGAGGCATCAGGCAGAGAACTGAAAACAGGTCAAGGGAGGTTCTTCTTCCCCTCTGCTAGCCCCAGTGAATCCTAAGTGAGTGCTGGCTCCAGTGCTGGGCTCACCAGTGCAAGAGAGACAAGGACAATACTATACTGAGTCCAGTGATGGGCCACAAAATTAGTTAAGGGAGTATAGCATCTGAAATACAAGGAGCAGCTAAAAGACCTGGCGTTATCCAACCTGCAAAAAAACCCCCTTGGGGCAGCACAAGCAACAGAAGCAGACTTTTCTTCAGTGGTGCCCAGAGACACAAGAAGAAGAAATACATATAAATTGAAACATAGGAAATTCTCTTTAAAACTAAGGAAAAAAGTGTTCATTTTCACTGTATGGGTGATCAACTTGGAACAGGATGCCAAGAGGCACTGTTGAGTCTCCATCTTTCCAAATATTCCAAACCATCTGGAGACAGCCCTCATAAACCTGCTCTAGCTGACCCTGTTTTGAGAAGGAGGAGTGGACTAGAAGTTCTCCTAACAGATCTGTGACTCCATAATTCATTTGTGGTTCCAAACAGATTTTCTCTCAGGAAAAAAAAAAGTCCTTTTTTAGAGTATGTCTAGCATTTTGGCACACAGTATACACATTTTTGAGGAGAAAAAGACTATTTAATAAATTGTAGGGAGCACTTATATATTGGCAGGAGATACTGAAAACCTTCAAGGTGTAATGAAGTGGAACTTGATCACAAGTTTTTCATGTAGTGCATTGTTGACAGGGACACAGGTTGGGTAATCCAACAGCTAGAAATAAGGAAACACAGCAACACAGCAGCTAACAACTCTTACAGAAGCAGTCTTTGAACCTCTAATTAGATGTGTCTAGACTTTGAGGTGGTATAAAATATTTAAATATGCAAGTTAATTAAAAAATATACTCTACCTGATAGCCAAATGTGTTATTTTGTGACCCATGCCTTGGGACTCCTGGATTTTCACATGCTGTGCGCGTAGGTTCTAAAAAAAATTGCAACATATTAAAGACAAAACAAATTGCAGTACTTTAATTAAATACATAAATGTATGACAAAATTAAGCTTGTTCAGCAGCATGCAATAAGCCAATCACAAACACAAAAATAAAGTGATTTGATTCTTAGAGAGTATAGAATAACACCAAGATAATTCAAAATAACTGAAAAAGCCTAGATTGACTTAGCAAGAAGAGGAATAATAGGCATTGAAAGAAATTTCAGTACATTGGCATAATCATACCTATGCATCGAGGAGAAGAACCACTCCATGTTCCATCTGCTTGGCAAATCCTGGTGCTAGAGCCAACCAAAATGAAAGGAGGGTTGCAGCTGAAAGAGACTTCTGACTGATAGATGAAGCTTTTGCCTTCTCTTTTCCCTTGAGCAGGTACGCCAGGGTCACCACAAAACTTTGCTGTGAAAAAAGACATGACAGAAATGGAATGTGGCATATATATAAAAAAAAAAAACAAAACACTTAGCTGAACTAAGTGACTAAGTGAAGAAATTACTCCAAATTTTGTATTTAACACTGATCAAATATGGAAACATTTAATAGGAATTCAGAGAGACTAGATATATAATATTTAGTCTGCCAGATTGCAGTAGTTCTGGTAGTTGTTCAAAATGACTACATAGTGTGCTTGGTCAGTACCTGAGACTTAATAAATCAAAATGACAACTTATTTTATTAAATCCCAAATATCCACAATTCACCCGTGCCCCGAACCACATTAATCTGCAAATCTTTAGAGTGCAATCAAAGAGTGTATCAAACTTTCCTGTCAATCTTCCCTCCTCGCCTGCTTTCTTGCCACCTAGAGTGCTCAACATTTCTGTATGATTAAAGGATTTAATAGATAGATTTTAGGAATCAAAAAGTCCTGCTTCCTCATCCTTCATTGAACAGTAAGATTTGGTATGTATGGAAGTAAAATACTTGAAAGTTAGAACAGTTAACAATAAAGAAACACCAAAAAAAAAACCCATAATAAAGAAACTTCTGTAGCAATCAGAAAGTCAGATACTAATAAACTGTATTAGACAGGATAAATTTCACTCATAAAAATCTGTTCTAAAATGGGTATTTTTTACCTTATTCCTATCACCTAAATGTTCCTTGTGTCTATAGCATGTTATAACTGAGTAAATGCAGTGCTAGCAAATTTACCATCCTTCTTCTGCAGTATGAAGTGCTGAATATTGTCAGAAGCTGGATTTTGAATAGTTGACCCAGGAAATTAAATCAGCTATGGCAAACCCTGTGTCATCAGACTATATTAATCCTTGACACACCATGAATTCCAGTATTGTGTAGTCTAATTTCATATCAGACAGAAAATTGTTTTAAGCTTTCCAAAGGACCTGCTGTCATGAAATGTTCCTGGTCTCTGCTTCCTTCTACAGACTGTATGGGAAATCCATGCACACCCACACTGGTGAAGAAAAAGGGCTTAATCTGTAACATACCAGAATTGTATGCAATTTCATCACTTTAGGTGGCAGTGGACTGTGTGCAGAATTATGGGTCAAATTTTGAAAAGATCTATGGATTGGCAATAGTGCCACAAAGTGTACACACAGTGTACTTCATTTGTGAATGACAGATTATGGTTATTACATCTCCACCGGAAAATTCTGTATCTTAATTTGAGAGTACATTAAACACTTACAAATTTTTAACACAGGGACTTGAAATTGTCTCCTAACAGTTCTTTGCACCAACAAAACAACAAAGTAATCACTCTGAAGGAAAAACAATTTTCACATTCAAAAATGAGGTTTTGGTAAATTTATTCATTTTTTCTAAAGCTAAGTACACTCCACCACTTAGTTGTCAGTCAAGACCTAGTCATTGGATATCTACTGAATATCTTCCCCTTTTATCAGTAAGTGTGGAAACCAGGCATCATGGTAAAACACAGCAGTGTCCCTCTGATGCTAGAACAGGTGACTACGGAACAAACTAAAGCTGCAGTGAACTGAAAGTTTTAAGAGTGTTTCTACTTTCAACAGAAATGTTTCCCTAAGGACTCTCAGAGCCTTTAATGGAACAGGACCATGGAGTTCTGGCACTAAGACTGTGAGGCTAGCTTTATTCTTAGAAGAAATTTAACTGATTAACACCACATTTCTTGTCGATGTCTGACAGCAGCAGTGAGCACACCTGTCCAAGATGTGCTCAGGTAGAGGAGATGCTCAGCCTGGTGACTGAGCTTCTTGAGGAGGCATTCAGGCTGAGGAGCATCAGACTAGGAGTTGACTTGTGGCATCATATTCTACCATCCCTGAGATGAATATACCAGCTAACCATGACACAAGAAATGAAGGATCCCCTACCCTCTCACCACCAGGCAGAAGGAGGGGATCTAAGAGAGGAGGGAAAATGGAAGTAGGTTATTACTTGCGGGGACTAGCAAATCCCTTCCCAGCCTGCCTCATCTTCTCGGGTGCCCTAATACAACAAGTATGAGGCCCTGGAACTAGATGGACTGACAACTTAAGATGCAGATGAAGGTCTTTCTGGAACTGGAGGGCAAAAAACCTACCCCCTACATCATGACCACCTCTGTCAAATAAAAAGAATGGTGGTTTTCATAGGTGAATCCCTCTGAGGGAATCTGAGGACCCAATATGCCAACCAAACTACTTTTACTCATAGAGCAACCTGCTGCCTCTCTGGAGCCTGGGACATTACTAGAAAATTCTCTAGTCTGGTACAACCCTTTGATTATTATTTGCAGTTCTTTAGGTCCACAGCAATGAGGTAGCAAAGAGAAGTCCAAGGGTTACCAAAAGAGATTTCAGGCCTTAGCACAATTGTTTGAAGGCTCACGAGGACAGCTAGTGTTTTCTTTGATCCTTTCAGTATCAGGGAAGAATACTGAAAAGAACAGGCAGACCCAACTGATCAACAAATGGCCCTGAGGATGCTGTCATCAGAGGAACTTTGCGGTTTTTGATCATATTGTGGTCTATACAACACCAGATCAACTGCTATTCAGTGGCAGTCAGAAGACTGTCTCTTCTGAGAAAATTATTCTTTTGCAGGAGTTAGAAGGGCTGACCAGTGGAGTTTTAAACTACACTGGAAGAGAGAAAGGGAAAAAACCAGGTTCATCTGTGATAAGCAATGGGAAGGCATGCCAGAGTTTTGAGTACTAATGAGATCCTTCAATCTTCTCCATTGTTGGAAACCAGACAGAAATTTTCCAGGACCCCATGCACACAGGCTTAGAGGCAGAAAGGAATGCAGGGCTTTGAAACCCTCAGAGAAACTGAGATACATAAAGTCACAGACATGAAGTGGGAATGTAAGTTTTAGTTTTAGGTAAGTAAAAATATGCCTCAAGTGCCTTAAGCGAATAAAGACACTGTATTAGTTAATAGAAAAGCCCTAAAGTCCAGTCAAAGTTCAGTAGTCAAACCTTTTACAAAGTTAACTAAGTCCTAGACATAACATAGACATAACAGTATTGCTAACATTGCTAGATAGAATAGATAGGCTGTAGGCCTAGGCCTTGTGTGAGAAATGACGACCATAGTCGCACAACTGTGTTAGACCAGGATAGGTGCAAAAAGACAGTAATAGCATCATGTGTGTAGCTGACTGGATGATTTATCAATATAATGCATTGTATCAACACTGCTGCTGCTTCTGCTTGGGACATGGGGACTCTATGCTAGAAGGGTTTTGCATGAGGGCATGGATTCTAACACTCTACCTTTGTGAGACTGATCTAGCCATGTAATAAACTACTTTGTACCAAGCAGCAGCCTCTCTTGCTCCTCAGTTGGCCTGTCAAACTTGACACTCCATGAGGACATAGAAGCCTTGACTCAGCCCATGAAAATTGACATCCTTGGCACAAGTAAAAGCTGATGGGATCAGTCCTGAGACTATGTGCCAGTATGGAGGATTACACAGTCTTCAGGAGGGATTGGTAGGGCAAGTGAGGTGGGCGATGAGGCAGAGGAGAGGGGTGGCAGAGCTTGCTGTTTGTTATGTGTCCTGGTTTAGAAATGGTACTGCTGAATTCAGGGCCCCCCACTGAGATTCCCCAAAAGCACCCTGCTGCTCTCTTTCACTCCTCTCAATTTTCCCCTCCTCCTATCTGCTGTTTCAGGCTGGGGTTGAGAATTACAGGCACAAAAGGCAGAGATGACAGGTTAAGATCAGAATGATTTACTGGCAACAGCAATGAGATAAGAAAATTAACAGCAATATTAATTGGAAATATTAATTACAAAGGTGTGCAAAAGAGAGGGTGATTTACTTGCAAAGCATTTACTTCAGAGCCCAACCTGCTCTGACCACAATCATGTTTTTCTGACTGGAAGGAATGCCTTTCTCCTCAGAAGCCAAAGTCCTTTCCCCCACCCCTGGCAGTGATGGGAGGTATTATAGAATAACAGCTGGGACTTAGCCCTGCCTCCTCCCAGCTACTGCAAAAAATTAAACCTGTCCTGGCCAAAACCAGGACATTATGGCATGTTAAGAGCCTTTGGTTAAGGATTAAGGGACACACAAAGTGGATGCTTTTATGGGAGTCTACTATAGGACACAATCAGGATGTTGACACTGGCAAATTATTCTTCAATGAACTAAGGGAAACCTCTAAATCAACTTCTGTTGTCTTTTTGGGAGGCTTGAGCTTTCCAGATTCTAACTGTGAATTCTAACAGCTGGTACAAACAGGTCCAGAAGATTCCTGAAACACCTGGACTCAAAGGTATACTAAGTAGGTTTGCTGATGACACTAAATTGGGAGAACCTGTTGACTCACTTGAAGGCATCTATGCCCTGCAAAAAGACCCAGACAGATCAGAGGACTGAGCAATCACCCATGACATGAAATTTAACAAGAGCACCTGGGATGGGATAACCTTGGATGTACATCCAGAATGGGAAAACACTGCTGGAGAGCAGCACTGCAGCAAGGGACCTGGAGGTCCTTGTTGATGGCAAATTGAATGTGAGTCAGCAGTGCCCTGGCAGCCAGGAGGGCCAACCCTGTCCTGGGGATATCAGGCCTAGCATGGCCAGCCAGACAAAGGAGACTGTCCTGCTCTGCTCTGCACTGGGGCAGCCTCACCTTGAATGTTGTGTGCAGCTTTGGGTGGCACAATATAAGGATATAAAGGTATTACAGAGTATGCAAAAGAAGGCAACAAAAAGAGTGAAGAGCTTTGAGAGGAAGTTGCATGAGGAGTGTCTGAGGTCACTTGATTTGTTCAGCCTAGAGGAGAAGAGACTGTGGCAAGACCTCATTTGTGGTGTTCAGCTTCTTCATGAGGTGAAGCAGAACAACAGGCACTGATCTTTTCTGGGTGGTAACCAGTAACAGGACCCAAGGGAATGATGAAGATGTGTCAGGGAGGTTTAGGTTGTAGATCAAGAAATGGTTTTTCACCAAGAGAGTGGTTGGGTACTGGAAGTGACCACAGGGAAGTGGTCACAGCCAGCACCAAGCCCAACAGGGTTTGAAAAACCTTTGGACAATGCTCTCAGATACATGGATACAACTCCTTGGGTTGCTCTGTGCTGGGTCAGCAGTTGGACTTCCATGATCTTTATGGGTCTCTTGCAATTCATTATATTCTATGATAATTCTGTGATTCTAAGTCATATCTGCAGTTAGGAATTTTCTGGCATAGGTCTACCTTTTTGCCGCCTACTGCCAAGCATATACAACCAGCAGTCCTGTACTGAAATTACTGCATGAGTAATTAAGCAAAAAAAATTACTGAGTCAGATGACAAATACTCAACCAAGGACATGGTCGTATTTCATTCTGAATAATTATCCTATGTCATAACTATACATTGCATATCTTCAGCTACAGGCTCTATGGAACCAAGCTAGGAACTAAACTTCTGATGTTAAGAACTGCTTAAAAATTGCTTATTGAGAATGACTTTCACCAGTTCCCCCTCATTTCTGCCAGATGGCAACTGGCTTAAGCTTTTCGTCAAGCACTAGCTGCCAATTGTTTTCTCTTGCAAGCCAATGGTAACCACTGCACATCAACAACATTGAGTTAATGTAATCTGCATGAAATAGCCTTTAATTACTAGGCAAATGCATTCTGTGCTAAATATACCTTTTAAAAAGTTTAAAGGTAGAGCCCACTTTTTCAGAGTATACTGCAGTATTGAGTATTCCAACTTTAAAAATCATAATTAGCTTGTGGTATCGAAAAATGAATGAAGGACACCATTTTTCAATCAAGAACAAATCATGAAATTAATTTTCCATAGTCCTTGATATTCACAGTATAGTGGACTCTAGAAGAGCTCTACATAGCAATTAAGCAACAAATAGCAGTCTTGTTCTTTTTCTTCCAGAAAAAATGCCTTTCATCATGTTCCACCTCTGGCACACAGTTTCAGCAGCAGTCAGAAACTGTTGCTGATGATATGAGAATATAATTGGGAAAAAAAAGGAAAAGAAAAGATGATCTATATGATATGTTTTCATAGTACTGGGATAAAGCCAAAATAGAGAAAAAATTTGACAGGGAGATTAAAAAAAAAAAAAAGAAAGAAAAAAAAAGGTAAAATAATAGAGAAGTGCATTTTGCAACATTTAGCAAGCTACCTGGCAAGCACAGCTACTTGGCAAGTTCAAATTAAATTTCAGAGACTGTAAAGCCATGAATAAGATATTATCCTCTTCCAGTTAGACTCCTTTTTGAAGACCATTACAGAGCGGTATAATTATTCCACAAATAACTACAAAATCTCCTTTTTCAGTGCAATCAATTGAATATCTTTCAGAAGAACCACAATCACTTTAAAAATATTACATAGTGAATGGGCTTGGATACTGTAATGAAATTTGTAGCAATATAAAAATCCATCAATGATATTTATAGCTTTCAGATTAATAAAATTTACTGCATAAAATATATAGATTCATTTACTTCAGGGTGAAAAATAGATAACTGTCACAGAATCATCCAGGCCCTAATCAACATTACAGCTAGAAAGATTTCTTTGTGACATCACAGGAAGTTTAAGATGAGTATTGAGGAAATAAAAGAAATTGTAATGAAAGTTACCCTATCACATATGTAGCTGGATCTGAAAAAAAGACAACACCTTTAATCTTTTATTGCCTTGGATTGTGTTGTACACACTGCCTGTAATATTTTTTGCATCTGTGTCCAAGGACTCCTATATGGTCACATAGGGTTTACAGATATTCCCATGACCTTCTCAATCTACTAGTAACATTAAAATTTTGGAAAATTTTAGAAAATTTTAGAAGGATTGTAATTTTCCCAGGTTTGAAATTAATTGAGTCACTAGGGGAGGGAGGGGAAAAAAAAATGAAAATTTTAAAGAAGGAAAAACCATTATAGTTGAGGAGCAAAATACAGACTATGATGTAAATACATACGTAAGCACTGAGGTACTTCACCGCTCCATGTTCCATTCCCAACACAAGTCAAAACAGCAGGAAAAGAGAGTTCATATCCTGGAGAGCAGACATAGCTAATGCTGAATCCCCAGTCCAAGTTTGTTCCTTCCAACCTTCCATTAGAGATCTGCGGAGGAGTTGGGCAGGTAACAGCTGCAATAATATTCAAAGTAATTAGGCCCAGCTGCTGTAAATATCCCAGATGTACACAATTACTAGAAGAACCATATGGGCTAATTTCACCTTTTTTTGGAGGACTATACAGTCAGGGCATGCTTTCTCACTGTATTTTTGCCACATTTCCTGAAGTTAGTATGTTTGGTTTCCTTCACTTAGGAGGCAATCGATGATTGATGAAGTGTCATAAATAAACCAGGGTGCTGCATCAAACCAAATAGGAAGACTATCTAAAAATCAGTATGGAAACTATGACGTGTATGAAATTTAAGATATGTCTGGTAATTTACTTTTTTTTTTTTTTTTGTCTGTTAAGACAACACAGAGTACAACCATATTTTATTAGTGTAGCAATAATAAAATATTTTCTTCCTGTTGACCAGCTTATGTATTTGCTAGATTTAATGAATAGGGATGAAATTTCAGGACAACTGTTCCAAAATATTATTCAAAAGCCTGTTTCACACTTTGGTCACTATTTGCTTTGTGAGTAGTTCATCACCAAAAAGGCATCTAGTAGCTAGCAAGAGGGAGATAATGTAAGGATTTGCAATTCCTTGAAACTTGTTAGTATTGCTACCTCTAAGAAGGCCAACAAGAAGTATTTCAGTATATTTTCTAATTGCTAGGCTTCCTAGGAAAAAATAGAAACATCTTCTATTCAGTTCTCTCCAGGCAAGAGGACTGAAAACCAGTATGGGAAGGCAGTAGAAATAGAAATACAACTGTTGTGGTGAAGATAAAAGTGTTATTCACTGGATAGTGGTGCAGTAACAGACAAGGGCTAATTGAAACCTTAAGGTGAAAAGGTATTGAAGAACATAAATGAAAGAAAACCTGAACCAAAAAGAGAAAGTATTAAATTTATACCAAGTTGATAGAATGAATGAGATAGACAAAAAAGTAAACTGTGCTAGCAAAAGAGAAAAAAAGCAAAAAACTAATAAAATTTAATCTGGTAAAGCCAGTTGGGATGAATGAGAAGATATGGTGATTAAAAATCAAGCACAGTACACACAGGTCACAAAAATGGAGGAAGTTAAATGCTGCACCCATAAGCTTTAAACTATTGCTTACAACAGCTGTCATCTTGCAGGCTTAAAAGAATTCAGAGGCACTAGGTGATGAATAATATGTATATGAATGCAACCTGCAGAGGGCTCTCTATGTACTATTTCTCCATTCTTATTATTCTCTTCAGTGAGAGAATCTCAGTTACGTAGACCATAAAGATACTGTAAAGCATCATTCATGGCTATTTGAGAATACTAGTATCAAATAATCCTTTGCCAGCCAGTAAACGAAATCTAGATTCTGGGGCCTTGGTTTTGCTCCAGGAAAGGACATGATAGCTTTTTCTACACTTCTATGATGTTTTAATAAAAGAAATTCAAAATAAGTCCTCTAAGCAGCAGAATTCTGTCTTCATTCTCCAGGAGCTTCACAAATAGTCCTTTTAAAAGGGTCTGTACATTTTAACTTCTGAGCTGACTAATAGGGGAGGAAATACTGGTGAATAACTGGGAAAGAGAGAAGAAGTAGAAGAAAATAGATGTAACATCAGAATTTTAGGGTGAAAATGCAAAACAAAACACCACCCAGCAACAAGCCAGAATGCTTCTCTATTTTGGTCAGAGAGTTAGGCATAAATATGTACCACAACATTCTCAGTTTCAGACCTACAAGTATATTACAAATGGAAGTCTGCAAAAAAGACAATGCTAGAATATTTGAATATTTAGTTGCATATAGACATGCATCCTTTTCCAATTTGGTATAATAAAGCAGTATTTATATCTTCCCTTTCAATGACACAGTGACAATTATTCATGTGTTTTCTGCCCAGTTCATTTTCCAATTATTTTAACTAAATAGTACCAAAGGATCCTGGCACTTCAACCTGACAGTAAAAACAAGTTGTTATACATTTTACACTACTTCATATTATATATTATTTTATTAACACTATTAAATTATTTAGTGTACTTACACAAACTAACTAAAGTAGAATAAAATTTTGAGAACATTAGAGATTCTTCATAGGATTATTAATAAGCATTTATACAAGCCTTAAATATGTATGACCCAAAACCAGAAAGACTCGAAACCTCAAAGTTAGAATTGACAGTAAAATTCTTTCTTTGTATGATTCTGCTTGAACCAAATCAGAGTTAGATCCCCTGGTCCCAGTTAGGTGTCCTGACACCATAAGAATTTGAGGGTGAGATACTTTATCATAAATACTTGTTCCGGCTTATGATCTTCTAGCTGTTGACTTACAGCCACTCTTGGAGACAGACAGTGTGTTGGTCAATACGACCACTATTCCATTCTTCAGTTCTCAAAATCATTTTTTAACTGAAACTGAGGCTGTCTATGGGCACAATGCAAATAGGAAAAAAAAATGAAATGTCAGGAGGATTTCAACATTTGACATCCTTAAGAATTTATCAGAAAAATAACCTAAAAACTGACATTGTCAAAGGTGAATTAGAATTAAACTGGATTTGGTAAGATATTGGGAGAACTGTGTTCAACAAGAAAAGTAATTCTTGCTGAAAAAGCAAATATTGTAGAGATTTGAAATTAATTTGATCTTGTTTGACAAATGAATTCATGGGAGGAAAATGAGTGCTGCTTAGCAGGTATGTTACTTTGCTTCCTTAAAATGAAACAGCAGGAAATGGATAAGAAAAAAAGTAAGTACAAAGGTAGCTAAATTTTGAAAGAATAGAGATCAGACATCTTTAGTGTGAACCCAGAAAGAAAACATCAAATGGCAATGCTATTTTTCTACATATGTAGTATCAGGAAGAGAGAAAAATTACTCTAGAAAGAAGTTGTTTTAGGGTTTAGTGAGTTTCTCAGAGAAAATATTTTTGATGAGACAGTTTGTCTTTCAGTTATGTTCAGATTTTTTGCTGTTAAAATTTTAGCAGGGTACATTAAAAAACCCCAAACACAACAACAACAACAACAACAACCCTAAAAATCAGGTATGCAATTTGAAGAACAGGAAGAAGGAATATCTTGAGATTAATCCATTCAGTTTCCACAGTAGAGAAAACAGCACAGAGTAGAAAAATCTTTATTGGGAAATTTGCAGGAACAATTTAGTCTTTTTGTAGCAAGGTGATGCTTACAGATGCCCATCTAATAAAGGATCTGGAAAAAGTCTTAGTATTATAGACAGTAATTCAGATGAATTTGCCTTTAATAAACTTCAATTTGTATATATTTAGATCTTTTACATGTTTGAGTGCTCTGTTTGTAAAAGCAGAAAGTAACATATACATGGTTATTTTCTCATGACATGCTAACTGCAATTAATGAATCTAAGCCATTATTTCATATTGGGTAGTTCAGTTTAGCAGCAAAGTAATAAAGTATTCTACAGAACTATAAAAAACTGTTCAATACACTGTACTTGTAGGAATATAAAGGGGGAAAGGAGCAAGAGATGAAGTCAGTTTCTGCAGCCAAAGAAATCAATTCAATGTATTCATACTAAAAGTAAGTTTTCTGTGGAAATGCACAGTAAATTAAAAATTTACAAAAAACAGTGTAGATAAATGTCATAGAAGAAATAGCTGACAAACAAAAAAATGTTGTACCTTTGCATGTTGGGATTACTCCACTCCACGTGCCATTGCTTGTACAAGTGCGAATTAAGGAGCTATTTGCTTCCATTGTATAGCCAGGTTGGCACATATAAGTAACATTTTGTCCAACAACATAATCATCACCATATCTCATGCCATTGGCTGGGACTCCTGGATCTCCACAACTGATAACTGCAAGTAAATAGTTAAGGAACATATTTTAAAATCTAAGTGAGATTTATCTATATGTGATGGGAAAAAAACTTGACAAAACTAGGCATCCATTGGGGAAAAAAGTAGAAGGAAAACGTGTTATAAACCTTATCTCCACCAAGAGAAGATGAAGATATGCCATCCTAATTAGCTGCCAAACATATGTGAAGCTAAAAAACAGTTGTATTTGGAGAACATAAATACTTTCATTCAACAGTAGTAGTAAAGGACTGTACAATTCTGATTGACAAAATTTCAAGATTACAAAATAAAAAAACAAAAACATCAAGAAATAATCCATATGCCACTACCACCCTTTGATATGATAAAATTTTCTTATCAATTCAGTTTCATTATTAAAAAGGTAGATGCCTATTACTTACTTTACTTTTCTATGGTATTCTGAAAGGAAACAAAATCTGGAAAATTTAAAATACATGCCTGGCAAGACTCCCACTTTATAAATGGTCTCATAGTTGCTATGTACATAAACAGGTGAGAATATTCAGGTGATGCCCAAACATGAGCTATGGCTTACATAAAACTAGGTCTATAGTACTTTAATGTGTGAGACTGGTTGTAAAACCTTTTATGATTTCTCATGTCAGGAGATAATTTAATTTCCTAATGAAATATAATTCTCATAAGGATTTAATAATTTTTTTTATATATTTGTAACCTGAGAATAATGTTAAAAACAGGTAAGTTTCCCTCAGATCAGGTCAACTGGATCTATCAATTCGTGGAACAGTTTTTAGAGTAAAGAAATCTAGAGAACACTAGTGGCAATGCTAAAAAGTGGTTGTTTTCAGGAAAAAAAAGGGGAGAAATTTAGTTCATACAAAATATAGTATCCCATGTGTTTTATGGTTTATTGTATGGTAAACTTGAAAATCACCCTACAGCATTGCTACTTCTTCTGGAAAAGTGTGAGAAGCAGTTTATGAGAAGCAGGCAGAGTACACATCCTGGCCACTTCCAACTCAATGCCAAAGTATGACTAATGTGAAGGTCACCTTTTCTGGATCCAGATCTCCAAAACCACAAAACATCCATGACTTCATATTTGTGGTGTCACTTCCTTGACCTAATAACTCAGGATCTGAGAATCCAAGATATATATAGTATACCTTCTCTACAGTTTACCATGGTCTGAGTGAGGAGATACTAATTACACAGCACATATCAAATCTTAAAGTGTCCTATGCAATCACTGTATGGATACAGAAGAGACTAGAAAACATACCACAGGGTTATCTGGGTTAGTGTAAAGGTAGCAAATGTACTGATAAAGAAGAAAGGTAACTATGTACTAAAAAGAAAATTGGAGATCAGCCTATTTTAGTTTACTTAGTTAGCACAGTAATTTCAAATTAATTAAAAACTAAAAAGCCATAGATTTTTCTTGGTCATATTTCAAATAACATAGGACTGGGAAAGACAGAACTGTTTCTCTTATTAACACAAGTACTTTCAAATACTCTGATAATCTCTTTATCTGAAATATTCCATTTACTGTCCTTAATGTGTAAATTTTACCAAAATTATCCACAATATTTTTACAGATATACTATAGTTTTGACTGCATTAAAATATAAAGCTAATGCCTTTATCCTTTTTTTCCTCTAATCTTTGTTTCATTTCAGTTGGACCACTTTCGCTCAAGTCAGTATTTTAGGCCAAAAACATTTTAAATTGTTGCAGTGATGCTGACCAGAACAGCATTTCCTGTTGACAAGCCAGTGAATCCCAATAGAGTGAACCTAGGGAGCCCCGGGCCTGTGCTGCACAGACCTGGGCTGTGCCACACGGCCAGGGTGGCCTTCAGTGACCTTGGGCTGTGCCACAAGGATCTCTTGCCCGGGCACAGCCTCAGCCAGCTCATGGCAGCAGAGGTGCTGCAGGCATCCCCCACTCAGCGATTACACCTTGATGACTGCACAGCCTTGCTTTTTATTTAGCAGTGCAACAAGAAGCTTGCCTGAGAACATTGTTTCTGTTTGACTGCAGAAATGGTAGTGTTGTTTCTTTCTAAGAAAATCCTATAATAGCTTGCTAAGGTCTAGATCTGCATGACATTGCACATGGGTCAGTCCTGTTTCATGGTATGCTGCCCAGGGCTCCCAGCCTGTAAAGGAGCATAAAATTATCTACACTATTCTCCTCTTACACTGCCAGCTCTAAACACCCTCATTTTCAATGATGAAAGAAGGAGCTGTATTAAGTATGGACTAGCTGTAAATTTTGATAACACCTTGACTAAACAAAAGTGGTATATCCTGAATCTCTCTCTCTTTGTTTTACTATGATACTTTCTGTGTCAACATATTTCAAGTTAAAATCTCATGTTTCTACCTGAGTATACATGTCTTGAGAGGACTGTTTTGGCATGTATTTCCCTAAAATGTTATTCTAAAACACAAGAAAAAAATAAAGATGCAGCTGACATCACAAAACACCTTTATCTTTGGTACAATTAATCTGATTCTCATTCTAATTTGTAAAATAATAAATAAACAAAAATACTGTGTCCTTTCTCAGGCTTTATGACTGCAAAAAATCCATTAAAGAAGGATTTAAAAACACAAGAAGTTTTATCATCTAGTTTTTGGCTTCTATTTGGGTTGTTGTAACTGTGTTCAAAATTTAAAAAACAGTTTGCTATATTTCTGATGAGGATATGTTTCTTCAAAATGACAGGCAGTTGCATGCATCACATAAATGTAAAATTTTCATAATTGCTACTAAAAGATGAACTAGGACATGTAATAAAGAAAGAACAGATGGGCTTGAAAATAAAGTGTTGCAAAATGCTCATTATGAATGTTAGAGATGCTGGAAAACTTCTGTTAGTTGGGTAGCCAAAGGAGTTTTAAGGTTAACGAAGAGGCCAAACAGAAGATGATATGTCAAAATGGGACAACAGTTTTGACCTTGGAGTCACTAAGGAAAGAATACTCAAGTGTTCATTACATGGCTTTTATTTTCTACTCTCTGGAAGAATGGAATATTATACTGCTAGATTTCAAGAGGAAACAAAGCAATTAAAATGAAAATGTCTGGATATGTCATATCACAAAATATAAACAAGATTGAATATATATACTAGTAAAGAATTAAAGTAGACAAATCATGTAACCATACAACTCCCTTAAAGTGAAACAGCAGTCTATACATTTTACTACACTCTGCCTTTAAAAAACATATTTTTCACATTTGCATAGCATTATATTTTTAAAAATATTTAGCATACAAAATTATGTATGAAGTAGTGCAAGAAAAAGCTGAAAATTTATTGGCATGAGACTTCTATATTTTACTTCATCTGTTACTTTCAGAGAAGAAAAACAAAGACTATTCATCAGAAACGCGTCTTACTTGTGCAGTTTGGCAAGGATCCAGACCATGTTCCATTGGCAGTGCATTGTCTTACAGATGACCCAGAAAGTATGTATCCCTCCACACATGAATAAATTACCGAATTAGAGAATGTAGTTCCATCAATACGAAGGACTTTTCCGTTAGCAGTTGTTCCCGGATTACCACACTGCACAGCTATAAAGGAAAATGTGAAATATTTTCTTAACATAGAAAAGATGATTTCTGAAATATGAAAAATTGAAGCAGGAACAATCCTTCTGCCACCAGTGTTACTTGGTAGAAAACTATTCTGTTGTCTTTAAAAATGTAAGTTTCACCACATACTGATAAGGCACAGTAAAAAACTGTGTGCATGAATTACTATTTTTTCCCCTTTGGTTTGTGGAGAAACAAAACCTACAGATTTACCTTTATAATCTGCATTAGTGAAAAGCTAGTTTAGCTGCAAAAACAAACTTTCAATTATGAAAAAATATCTAATCTACAATTATAATTTTAGATACAATTTGGATCATGCATTTCCCGAATCACCAAAATATTCTTCTGCATTCAAAGCACTGAATGGAGTCAACTGCTACTTCACATGCAGGTGGAACTCTGATGTTTTCCAAGCTTTAATGTTCAGCTTGGGAATTTGAATGTGACCTTCTTATGTGATTACATATATATATATACACATAATTTATATGACCTAAACTAGAACAATATACCGATGCATGCACTACCTACACCTACCTATATCTGTGAACTATATTTAATTTTCAAGAAAAAAATATCATAAAACAATCTTAAAATGTTTAAGAGCTGATTTATTTCTGTAATAGATGAGGTAAAAGAAAATTAGCAGATAATACAGTTGGGCAAAGCATATCCCTTTTGATACCAGCATGAAAATTATATATATATATACACACATACACACATTTTTTTTATGCAATGTAAAGTTGACAATAATTGAGCAGAGAGGATATTACAAAACCAGTTTATGAAATCAGTTTTTAAAATGAAATTACTCTTTCATACAGATAACACAGTCAACAGCGACAAAGGAGAAAATAAGAGTACAGGTCCTCTAATTATTTTCTTCTTTTCAAGACACTTTGTTTTTTAAAAGAATCTGTTGGGAATTATTTCCTATTCTGAAGCAAGGTAATTTAAGCAATATATTTCTTCAGAAATATCCTGTTATAGCTTTCTGTTATGATAATTTGTCTACCTTGAAATTTTCAGAATTATTTTTTACGAATAAATTTGTCAGCATTTTGTTTTCTATTGAAAAATAATGTCAACAGTATTATTAAATGAAATTTTAAGTCAACCATTTATACATATAAATCTAAAGAAATCCTGACACTGACATTTTCCTGAAACTGAGGTCTTTTGTCTGAAATTCAGGTGTGTAATGGTTGTGATTAAAGGTCAGGTTATGCGGAGATTTTTAAGTGAAACAATATTCACCAAAAATTTGAGTTCTAAAGGCTTATCTATCTTTCTTTTTCTCAAAACCTGTAAATATGCAGTTTCATGGGTGCCAGGAACTGGTTTCAAATTCATCACCTGATGCCAAGCCACTGCTATAGTTCAAAAACTTATTTGGAAAAATTTGTCAGTCCAAAATAACTGCATGGTGTTCACAACACAAAGCTGGCAATGCAAAATTGGTTTTCTGATCAACAGTATTAAAAAAAAAAGAAAAAAATATTAAAAATTAGTGGATATTTGATTTACCTTTGCATTCAGGTTGTCTTCCTGTCCAGCTTCCATTTGCCAAACATGTTCTTTCTTCTGAGCCATGGAGGATATATCCAACATCACAGCTGAAATGTATCGTGCTTTTAATTTTAAAATTGTTTTCTTCTCTTGACCCATGGCCTGGGATACCTGGATCACCACAAGAACCAGCTGTATCACCTAGATTTTAGAGTACAAAGATTAGAATAAGTGTGAAATAATATTATGATTCTGCATTAATAATGCATGTGTCTATGTATTTATAAATAAGTTTATATATATATATATATATGCATATATTTTTTTAAATCCCCATATATCAGTGGGTTTGAGACCCCATAATTGCAAACTTACTTGATCCTCCACTAATTTTTTGTACTTGTTTTATAGGAATACAGAAAAAGATTTATAATTTTCTCAAATTCCCCTAATACCATGCTAAAATTTTGATAACAGAATTGTCAAATAAAATAGGGAAAAAAAAAAACAAGCACAAAACCTTGGCAATTTTTCATTTCAAAATATGGAGTTCTGAGGAAAACCAAGGTTCTGATTGCAAAGACAATTTTCTTGTTTGTATATAACTAGTGTTCATAAAATATTTCTTAGTTTTATGATTGAACCAGAGTTGGAACAGTTTTACCATTGAATGAAAGTTCTAGTCAACAGTGTTATGTGTACTAGACATTAAGCATTTTCCTCAATTCTAAAAATGTTGAAACATCATTTCAAAACTGCCTGATAGCTAAAATCTCCCTTAGATATAAATGTTTCAGAAAATTCTAAGACAGAGGGTTAATGGTAAACACGTTTATATTTATATTAAAAAATTAATAATATTAAATGCTATCTGACGTATATAAGTGTTAGAATAATCAAAACAGCAATAACAATAACAATAAAAAATAAGAATAATATCTAAGATTATACATCTAAATCTTCAACTATGGTAAGAACTTTTAGGAAGTTCCAAGTAACTCTCTAAATGAGCAGCAGCTCATTTGTTTGAATCTTTTAATACTTACTTAGGATCATCCACTTAATTTTTTAGAGAACTTTAAGGTAGTTTTCTATGTAAAAAGAGATGAAGGTATATTATATTACTGAGTTTCAATACCGAAGAGTTACATTCTAGAATTCTTGGAGCTCCACTGTTTAGGTTTTCACCATAGCCTATGGTTTTTTATAACAATTTACAAATAAAAGGAATGTTTTCTAGACAAAAAAATATGCCAAACATTGGTATTTTTGAGAGAATATCAGCATTACTTTGTACTTAGTTACACTATTTTAAGTAAAGATGAAATATTTCAAGAATCAAGTAGAAAGAATTAATCCTACTATGTAAATAATCGCTTATGCAGAACAGCCATACTTTTCTGGGGTTTGTCTAAGCTTAAATAGAAGTAATAAGAGCAAATTTCCCATAGAAATAGTAAACAAATTTGCCAACTCTAAATATGCAAAAAAAGACTGAAAGTGATAAACTCACTATAGAGGGATTCTATGAGAAGTTAGGACCCTGGAGTCTTATATGCAGAGAAAAACAAGTGTTCTGCTGCCTTAGCTGGCATTGTATATGTCTAAAAAATGCTGTTGGGAGTGAAGGGTTGGACACAACTCTTTACTGACAAAAGTATGTACAGAACTGAAGAGTGAAGGAAGAAGAGTAGAACCAGCTTACTTTGCTTTGAAAACTATGATGCATGAGCAAACGCTTGGCTTAGTCCATTATGTCTAAGAAGTACATGGTACTGTGTATTTAAATGATTTCAGAAATAACAAATATACTCAAGTAAGTGAAAGAGCTAGCTGTCTGGTTCAAAATCACAGACTGAGAAGTTAGGCTGCTCTCTGTTTACCCATTTCATTATGTGACACAGATCAGTAAAGCAGATTGCCAGCCCTGCTTAAAAAGAAATTTAAAATAGTTCCAAATTATAGCAAAAAAATTCTATAAGCTTTCAAAATAATTTATGTCCAAGATAGTTGGGTGACTTAACAACCCTCTAGTTTGAAAAAAAATTGCTTCATATTTTTTAAATAATTAAAAAAAAATCCTAGACCAAAGGTGTTTTTTTGTTGTTTTGGGAATCCATATTTTACATTTTCTAGTAGTATTTACTTAGACTATGATGAAATTGGAACAGGGCCTACTCATTATTCTATACTTGTAAAGTCTCCACAGTAACAGCTCAGTTTTTGGCAAGTTACTTAACATTATGCCTAAAAGAATTTTATGATGAAAAAATAAAAATAATTTTTTTGCTATGACAAAAAGAAATCACATATTCCTCTTCTAAGTGAAATCATGTGTTCTTTTCTAATGCCTAATTATTACTGTGGATTATTAGACTTTTTATTTTAGGAAGGTTAACCACCAGCTCTTTTGATTGAAGGTTACAGAAATAATTTTTATAAATTACTAATTACATCAGATACGATGGAATCAAAGAATCACAAAACAAGTTGAGTTGGAAGTGACCCACAGGGATCATCGAGTCCAGATCCCAGCCCTGCACAGCACCATCCCCAAGAGTCACACCATGTGCCCAAGAGCATTGTCCAAACTCTTCTTGAACTCTGTCAGGTTGGTGCTGTGACCACTTCCCTGGGGAGCTGTTCCAGTGCCAAACCACCCTCTGGGTGAGGAATCTTTTTCTGATATCCAACCTAAACCTCCCCTGACACAGCTTCAGGCCAGTCTCTTGGGTCCTGTCACTGGGCACCACAGAGATCAGTGTCTGCCCCTCCTCTTCCCCTCATGAGGAAGTTGTAGGCTGTGATGAAGTCTAAGAAAACATATTTTTATTAACTCATGCAGACTCAACTAAATTATTTTTACAGTTAGTAATGAGCCATCCTTCACTCACATGTGTAACAAAATCTCAGTTGACATTTAATTTTGATGAAATGAAGGATATTTAGACTATTTTCAACCCTTGTTGCACATATGAGGAATTCTATATTGCAAAACATTTCTGACTCCATCTGATATTCATATGATGATTGAAAACTATTTCTGAATGCCAGTATATATCAATGGGACATGACAATTCCTTCTAGCTCAATGTGATGTGACAAGAAACTGTCACAAGGATGATACAAAATTTAGTTCCCTTACGTTCACTGATCTAGCATTTTCTTTTTAAATTCTTTTTCATATACTAAAAGGATAAGGATACTGTATCTTTTCTCAGTTAAATATTCTGTATTATATATTATGAATGATATCAACAAACATGCAAATTTTAAAGCTTTAATATGCATTAAAATGAAATCAATTTAAAGGCTAATAATGAATGTGGATGATTTTACATAATTTAGATGCAAAATATAGAAATTCTGTGTCATGAACTGCAAATTATTTTCTAATGAGAAAGCATTTCAGATAAAAGCTTTGAAAACAAAATCTCAAAATTTTACTGAGAATTATATTTTGGTACAATACAGTTAAAGAAAGTAAGTTTGTATTCTGTACAATTTGATTTATTATGATTAACATTTAAATGTTCCCACGTCAAGGAAATTTTTCTTCACGTAATAAAAAAAAGAATTAGATATGATTAGAGTTTCCTATGTGAAGGTAGAGAAGGTAGAAAAACAATAATTAGAAAAAAAAATTCATGTACCTCACTCATAATATCCCAAGATATTTCAACCCTTATTTAATTTAATAGGAGAAATACTATAAATAGTGCCATTTCCAGTAGGGCTACTTTGATATTTTTATGTGCATTTTTGGGCTGTATATTTTTGTCTATTTATTAAATTATTTTTGCAATTCAAAATCTAGATTTTTTTCTTATTAATACTAAGAAAAACTACAATAAGTAGCCTTAGATTTTATCTAAAGAGGATTTTTCCCCAGACAAATATGGATTCATGCTAACTGTAAAAACCCTTTTTATTAAAATAGCTCAAATTTGCAAATACATGAATATATAATTATTTATTAAATAAGATTATTTCACATTCAAGTTTGATTTCTAGTGCATACTTTTAAAAATTATGGATTATAAGAACTTTATCTTTGCTCTAGTTAGGGCAAATTTCCTTCTGTTTTATTAATAGAAAGTTTAAGGTGTACATTTTTCTAGGTTTTGTCACATTCTAGGTTCCTGAGAGTTTGCAGGAGAAGGTTCAGATACAGAAAAATTCTCCCAACACTTCAGAAATTAATGCAACACAATACTTTAACCAAGAAACTCTATTTTAATATTTCATATTAAGTTTCAACTATTTCTGTGCCAATAGCTGTAAAATTTCGTATCCTGAAACTGCAGCTGAGAATCAGTTTATAACTGAATACACTGAAGAGATGAGGGTAGGAGAAAAAAAAAAAAGTTTCAAATATGTAAGACCTCCACCTGGACTACTGTATCCATTTCTAAGGTTTCCAATACAACAGGAACAAAGACCTAAAAGAGCAGGTCCAGAGGAAGTTAATAAATATGATCAGAGAGCTGGAACACCTCCGCTGTGCAAAAAGGCTGAGAGAATTTGGGATGTTTGACCTGAAGAAAGGAAGGCTTCAGGAAGATTTTATTTTGGCCTTTCAATACATAAATATAGAAGAAAGATGAAGAGTGGCTTTTTATCAAGGTCTGTAGTGAGGAGACAATTTTAAACTGAAAGAGGCTAAATTTAAATTGGGCATAAAGCAGACATTTCTTATGAAGTGTGCAGTGAGTCACTGGAACAGGCTGCCCAAAGAACTTGTGGATGCAATCCCCCAGGAGTGTTCAAGGTCAGGTTGAACAGGACTGTAAGTAACCTGATCTAGTTGAATAGGTCCCTTCTCATTGCAGTAACAGAGGACTTTGGGATCTTTGGACGTCCCTTCCACCACAAACCATTCTATGACACTAGTGGAAGATCTTCCTTCCTGTAACTAGGGGTTGGACTAGATGATTTGTAAAGATCCTTCTGACTTCCACCATTCTATGATTCCATGATTTACTAATACTCTAACGAACCTTTGATTTTCAATGTAAAACTAGTATAGCACAGTCAGTTTTGCATATCAGTTGTTTTTCACTTCTAGTTTTGGCATAGATCTAATCCAAGAAAAATATGTCACTTATTTTCTTCTTATTTTCTAACATTAAACATGTCTAAGTTCTCTGAATTACATCAGTTTAAATAAGATTCAAAGCTCCTCTGATTTCTTCAATTAAACAATGAATCATAAGCAGGACAAGAAAGAACTTCCACTAGTACTTACTGAGAATTAAAACTGATAACCTGGCTAACCTTTATCACAGTATTTGTTTATATAGTCTGCAATAACAAAAAGGATTTAATCAAATCCCAAATTAGTGTGTGACTTGGATTTCTGTTTTCCACTTGATCACTGCTCTTAAAGTGAATCAAACTGAAGTTGTGAAACACAGTATTCCTAAGCAATAAGTTTTTCAGAAAGCATATCTTGACTTCAGTGACGGCTAAACTATTACAAGGATTAGATGGTGTTCCCTCAAAAACTGAGCCCACCTGGCCTTATTATACAGATGTATTACACAATCAAGTTATATCTGAGGTGTCATCAAGTCAGTAAACATTTTGCAAGTTAAGACAAAAAATATAAGAAAATTAACCCATCATCTTGAAGAGACAATATTGCAAGATTTCACTGTGGAAATTAACACTTTTGCCAGAAATCACATAAAAAATATTTTCAAAGCAAACTGATTTTATTAACAGTCAACTGAATGTGAAATTTCTTGTTCATATTAAGTGCCACCAAGAAAGTCTACTTCTTCCAGATTATTTTCTTGCTAATACTTATTTTGGTTTTACTTTTTTTTTACTACTACTGAGATGGTAATTCAGTTTTATACATGATTTTACAGATTTTTAAATGGCCTTCTGAAAAAATCAAAATATATTTAAAACGACTTCAGGATATAGTCATTGTTTCACGTATATTACCTGAGCAGTGGGGAAGAGATCCACTCCAGTGACCATTTAACTGACATGTGCGAGATGACTGCCCTAGCAGTGATCGTCTACCTGTGCAGGTATAATGAACAGTAGAACCAAAGGTATATTTATCTCCAGACAGGACAGCGTTAGGAGGAACTCCAGGATGTCCACAGTCAATCACTACAATGCATAATTATTGGAGATAAAAGAAGGTTATTATCACTGATCAAACAATTTTTTAGTTTTCATTTTCATAACTGCAGACATAAACTTTGTGAAGGGATTAGCATTTTTAGGGTTTGGGAAGGGGGAAGAATCATGGGACTAGAATGCAAAATAAACTTGTGGCCAAAAGCTGTGAAAGAAATGTTTGGAGATGTCAAAAAAAAAAAAGATATTTTAGATACATATATTGATGTGCAAAACCATTCATTCACTAAGTTGATCTTTATGGCACGAACACATGCACACACCTTGTACTCTTCAGAAAAAAAATACAGGAACACAGTATTTGCCAAAGTCACTGCTGTGACAGAGAATATGCATAATATCTCTCTTTTAATAATTCAGATCAAGGAGTTAATTTAAAGGCAAGCCAAATAAATCAAGTTTGGAAAATGCACAGTTGAAATTCATAAACTGAATCTACTATGTACACAAACTGAATCTAGGCCTGATGTTTGATTTCTGCATATCTTACATCTGTCCATGGTATGTAGATTATCTTGTTCAGAAATATTTGCATTTATGTACCAAGAAATCCACAAATTAGAGCTGCAAATATCAATGTAGTAGAATTGGCTGCTAAATCATACAACTGTAATTTTTATCAAAACTTCATCGTATTAAATATATTTTCAGCAGGACTTTTTTATTAAAAAAAAATCCAGATCAGAAGACTGGTCAGGGTTGAAGATGTGTTCAATTCCATGGCATTTCAGATACATGCAACAGTACAATGATTGCATAATACAACATAAGACCAAAATCATATGTGACAATTTGTCTTTCTTAAATTATTATTTTGGTCTTAGAGCTTTAATTTATGTATATACTGATTTGCATTTAATGACACATTCCCCCAAAGGTCCAACTTTCGTGGTACAGAACCTTCCTGACAGGACCACAGAGGATTTAGGAATATGGTAAGCTACTGACTGACTTTGAATCCTACCTAGTATCACTGGCCCTGAGACCATTCTGGAGGCTTTGAGGACTTTGAGTAAAACGACCAGAATAGACAGCTTTACATAACAAACACTTGTTGTCAGCATGTTATTTTTTAAATCAATTGCTTCTAACTAAAATCTACTATCAGTTATGGATGATTGCTGAGAATGAAGACCTAGAACATTGTCAATAAAAAGGCTTTAACAAAATGAGACCTTTTTTTTTGTGAAGAACATTCGCAGTTTTTCAGAATATTTTATTATCTGCAGTGTTCTTGATTGATTCTTCTGCCCTATTCAGATGTCATACAGGCAGAGTTAATTTCATACTGGTACCTTACAGTTTCCACCTTTGGGCTTTCCTATACACACCTTAATGTTTGTATTTATGTCTGGAAGTCTTGGATCCTTAATAATTGACTTAAAAAATTATAGCACCCTGAATATTATCCTTAATTTGATTATGCATTCTACAAAATTTAATTTGATATTAATGTTTTCAGGTTGGGATTTCATATGAAAAGTTAATTGAATTTCTTTTTTTTTTTTCTAATACAAACTAATTTCTTACTTTCTATTTTAACAGCCTCATTAAAAAAAAAATCTATATATCTAATCTAAAGGAACTCTTAGTTTAAACCATTACTCCCTGTGCTATCAATACATGCCATTGTAAAAAGTCCCATTCCAGCAATAATTTGCAAAACACTCCAGAAGCTATTAAGAAAAAGCTCTTCAAAAGTTTTGGTAAGCTTACAATTACAAAATATCAAGGATACCACTTAGGTAGAATTCATTGACCACCTCTATAAAAACAATGCAAATAAAGCAGGAGATGCTCTTTCAAAAGTACATTTATCACTTTTACTCCCGAAGCTTTTTT
The DNA here is from genome assembly GCA_024734555.1 of Trochalopteron elliotii. NCBI lineage: Eukaryota > Metazoa > Chordata > Aves > Passeriformes > Leiothrichidae > Trochalopteron > Trochalopteron elliotii. The sequence goes on from JANPWX010000019.1 coordinate 907,396, forward strand.
AAAAGAAGAATAAAGGCTGTATTATTAAATTACTTGTGACAATTCAGATAAAAATGACTAAGAGATTAAAATAAAAATGTAGAAAGAAGAAATCTTTTCAACTTTACCTTTAAATTCATTTATCTTTGGAGCTTTTTTACTATTAAGCAATATTTCTCTTTTTGAAATGGTAATTTTGCCTTTAAATTTAATCAATAGACATTTTGTTTTAACTGTGACTTGCAATCAAGCTACTTTTCCATCAAAGAAAGGGACAAGTTCCATAACTGAAATTTTTAGCAATAATAAAAAAATTTACTTTTTCTTATTTTTTGAGAGATAATACTAGAACTAGTGAAGCCTCCTGAGAACAAATAGTGACAGTACTGTGAATATCAGTCCATGAGTCCTGAATAAGGAGCCTTTAGCCTGTTTTCCCTTTAATCCCTAGAAAAGAAGCCTTTCTCAGTGAGAAATGTTGATCCTAAATTAAACCCTTTTCACAGACTAACAATGAACCAGGTAAATGAACTGTCCCAGCTAATTAAAGGTCTAAGAAACATCTCTGGCTATAACTGCATCACAGTTAGAAAGTTGTTCATGACAAACCTGAATAAAATACCCTACTTGTGTTGCTCTACTTGCCTTAGTGAATAGGTTGTGTATGAGTATGATGTTAAGGTACATCTATCAGTGTGGTAAACTAAAGACATTGTCCAGAGGACACCTTACATGTTCCACAGTGCCATTACTGGTGAATTCACTGTACGGGTTTTGACCTTGAATCCCTGCTATCAGGGATTATGATGCTGGAGCATTCAGACATGTTTGTTTGGCTACTGCATTTCATAAGTATTCTGTGTTATTTCCTACATACAAGAACAATATAACTGCTACTTCAGCAGCTACTGAGACCCTCCATCAGTACCGCACACACACAAATGTATAGAAATATGATTATTGTAATTGCTGTCATGAGACTGATGAAAATGTTGTGCAAAATAATACCTTGTCTAGTCCACATTCTTTGTAGAAACAAACTCATTATCTACTTACTAATGCACTCAGGTAGAGGCTTGTCCCAGTGGCCATTTGGTTGGCAAATTAAAACTGAAGAGCCAAATAAAAAATATCCAGGATTGCAGTCATAAAATACCACCGTGCCATATGTGAAATTTCCATGTTCGATTTTACTTTCTCTTATAGAATTTGCAGGAATTCCAGGATCAGAACAATTGACCACTAAAAGGAAAAAAAAGAGCACAGAATTGAGAGCCATACTAATACAGTCTCCTAAAATGGTCTCCTATTCTTTGTATAAGAAATATCCAATATGTTGCTATCCTGATTTTATATACCCTAACTTTTTATATAATGGTAGTGAATTTGGAAGAAGAACTGAAACGATGAGACACTAAAGCCAGAAGATGTTAAATCCAGAGCAAATAAAAGGAAATGCCTCTTTACAGTGTGATGATACTGTAAAATTATTGGCCACTAAAAGTTACTGAACATACCAATAAAATGAATTTATATTCTTGCCTTGACATACAATATTTTCCACAAATAGAAACATATTTTGTGGCTAGATGTGACTTTGGTCTAACACACACATAAATGCAAGCATACTTATGTTCCTATACTAACATTTTGATAATGGATCACATTTAAGACATGTTTTGAGCTAAAGGGCACAAGGTCAGTTAGGTAAGACTCTGGTGAATCTGACAGAATAAGAACATATCCCAACAAGTGGATAGGAGCTTTTAAAAATAGAGGTTAACTAGTGGTTAGGAATAATGATGAATTTTTTGAGTCCTTATCACTTTAAAATTCATATTTCTGAAAATTTCTGAATCTGGATTTTTCCCCCCTTTTTTGTGTTTTACACCTATCTGTGAGTTCACTATAATACTTATTTTGGGGGTCACAAAGATTTTTTAACAGTTTTCATGTGGTTTCCTCTGGTTAAGGAAACACATCATCACTTATTCAAAGTTACTCTACAAAACCAAAGTTCCTATAAAAATTACTATCCCTATAATCAACTGCATGTTTATATACATGCACTTGCATAAACCTGTGTGCAAATCTATATACCTGCATGTGTATTCAGGGGGAATTTCCTGTGCATCAGTTCCCCCCAATGCCTCTTTTATTTGGCAACACCATGAAGAGCCTGGCTCCATCCTCTTGACACCCTCACTTCAGTTACTGAAGTACCCTCTCAGTCACCTCTTTTCAAGACTGAACAGGCCCAGGTCCCTCAGCCTGTCCTTGTAAGAGAGATGCTCCAGTCCCCTAACCACCTTTGTAGCCCTCCACTGGACACACTCCAGGTTCTCCAGATGTTCCTTAGGGCTGAGTAGAGGGGTAGGATCAACTCTGCTGATCTGCTGGCAATGCTCTTTCTAATGCACTCCAGGACACCACTGGCCTTCATGGCTACACAGGCACCGCTGGGCTCGTGGACAGTTTGTTGTCCTCCAGGACACCCAGGTCCTTCTCTGCAGAGCTGCTTCCCTGCAGGTCAGCCCCAGCCTCTACTGGTGTATGAGGTTACTGGGGTTACTCTTCCCCAGATGCAGCACTCTGCATTCACATTTGTCGAATTTCAGAGGTAAATGCGCATGGATGTCTGTATATGAAATTATCAAAATATGCTGAAAAGCTCTGTAATCCACAAAGGAAAAACGGTATTGCCAGATGCATTTCAAGATCATTTTTCCTACCTAAATCACCTCAATGTAGGCATTTTATGACTCATGTCCTCTCTAGCCACTATTCTAAATGTTGTAGTCTGCTTGTGAGCTTCTTTTAGCAGGTCTTAAATATTGGTACCAAAAGCCTAGAAAACATACCTTTTCCAAGGACAAAAATAGCTTTCTGCTTGTATTTGACTTCTTTAACAGTAAAGGACAGATAGATTTGTTAGCTACATTGATGGTCAATATTGAACTTTATTTTTTTTCCTGGAGGAAAGCCTGAGCTACATTTCTGTCTTTTTTTTCTTTTTTTTTTTTTTTCCCACAAGGATCATTGAAGTCCAGCTCCTGAACCCGCACTGGACAGCCCTAAGAATCACACCATGTGCCTGTGAATGTTGTCCATTTTCATGTTACTAAGCATATATTTAAAGTAATGAAAAGAATTTATTCATTATTCAGGAGTAGTGAGCACTTGAAATAAAATCCAAGGAACTTTGACCATTTTAATAGTTTCCCACAATTAACATGATTGGCTAAGAAACTAGATATTTAACAAAGTTGTAAATACTATAACAACAGCAAGTGCACTGCTGAATTTATATGAAAAAAATATGGGACAAAAGCAAAGTCTTCACAACAGTGTTCAGCCTTTTCTATAATATTGCACTTTTGGTAGTTTACAAATATGCAAGGTAACAGTTGTTATTATTATTTATTTAACTTCAAAGCAAATAAAACATAATCATATTCATTAGAAAGGATTTCACTGCACACTGCAGACATGATTAATGATGCCCAACAGAAGATCAGTTCTTTTTGTTTTGAAACTCTCTCCTAAAATCAATATACAAAATACAATTTCAGGACTGTGTAAAATTTCAAAGAGAAAACTCATCAACTTATTTACCAATCCCTACATGCCAATAAGTTGTCAGCACTTTGGCATACTACTCTGCAATATGAGAATACCAAGGTGACTGATAGCAACTGCACTGAAAATGAGATTAAGTAGGTACCCTAAACATGCAGTACATGTTTAGTATTGTAAATTTAGAAAATACTATCTTCTCATTAACAAAAAATTCCTTAGAAATTTAAGTTCAGTAAACTATTTGGCAGTATCTCTTAGGGGAAAGTGATCAAATGACAGTGGAGAACACCTTCTGAAAAGAAAATGTAGTCAATAAAACTTATATAAAAACACACTATTTACTTTATGCACAGATAAAAATCCATAGAAGCTGCAGAGAAGATGCTGAAGAACAATAATTAGAATTTCTGCATATGTACATGCTTGTTACGGCAAAAAGTACATTTTCCAAAATAAAACCAAATATTTAAAAAGCACATAAGCGACTTTAAAAATACAGGGCTGACAAAACCTTCCTAAAACTGCTTATGAAAATTCAAACAGGACTAATTTCAAAGTATTATTTTTCTAAGTGAAAGAATTTTACACACAATCTCTAGAAGCATTGAGAACCAACACATATGGACAATGTTAATGAATTAGAATAACAATTTTCAAATTCAAGACGGTCAGTGGAGCACTAATGGAAATGTAAAAGGAAAAAAAATAGATTTTCTTATGTGTCTGTTAGAATTATGTTGGCTAAAAATGCAGAGAAAATTATTTAAGCTCTTAATTACCTCTACATAATTTTGCTTAAGTAACTTGTAGAAACAATTTTTTACAAAGCAATACAACCTACAGACACATAAGAAAGTTCTCAAATAAACAGTTCTCTGAAACCATTATCCTGGCAACCTAACTGAAAAACATGATAGAATCACAAAAACTCTTTATTATGTTAATCAGTCTCTCTGTAGATGAGAGACGGATCACTTTGTCTTGTGCTCCTTTACCCTTTGTTTATTTTTCAGCCTTAATTTTACCACATTTAACTAGAAACCTGTAAATGCTGCAATCTTACCTTTGCATATTGGAGGTGAGTGGCTCCATTGCCTATTAGCTTGGCACTGAGCTTTGGTTGGTCCTTGCATGACATACCCAGTATTACATGAAAATGTCACAACATCATTGAAGTTGAAACCATTTCCACTTGTTCTTCCATAAATAGGGCTACCAGGGTGACCACAGCTGACAGCTAGCATAGCACCAGTCAAAAAAAGAAAACCCAAAATAGAGCAAGATGTTATCACTTTTCATTATTTATTATGCAATAGATAATATATATACTAATAGATAATATATACTAATATATTAGTATTTTCAAGTTTTGATAAGACACTGCATACTTTCCATGATGTATTCATGTTCATGAACTTCCTTAAATTTTTAAATAAACTGAATGGAATTTGACATGCAGTAATGAAAGCAAATGAAGAAAACTTGTATGAAGAAGCAGAAGAAAAGCAAGCACTAGTTTTTCATTATGTATAGTCTGAAATTGAAAGGAAGTATTTCACTACCTTAGTTCCTCAGGTATTATTTCTTATAAATTTGTCTTAGTATAAACTCAATATTTTATCTTTGTGGCCTAAATACTTAGTGAAGGTATAAATTTATGACTGTGTTTGGAAAAAAAAACCCAGAACTATTGGCACAGTGAAATTTTTCTTATGTTTATACAAAAACTGTCTACAGAAGGCAAAGTTTATTTTCTGCAGCCACAAAAAAAAAAGAATGAAAAAGAAGTAAGGAAAATTGGACACAAATTAATATTCACAAAATGATCCCAAAATGTAAACATTTACTTCTATTTTATAACAAATCGTTGTTAAAAAAAAAGGTTAATCAGTAATTTAAAATAAAAATTAAAACCTCACAGAATAAATGAATTAACATTGTGTACTATGACTTGGCATTGAGACAATTTCTTCTACAAAATAGAGCTGTAGGATATTTGGAGGTTGTTTAATATAGTTTCAATACATTAACATTACTGAACCTGAAAAATAGTGGTAATTTACTTTAAAGTGCTTAGAGAAATCTCAAATTTTCCTAAATTAATTCCTGTTATTACTTAAAGGTCTTTCATGTGATGGCTTGACACACTTATCATACAAAATAAACCCTATTAACAAAGCACAATATTCATTCAAAAGATCCCCAAAATCACAAATCAAAGTAACAGCATCTCTGTGAGGAAGAAGAAGAAGAAAAGAAAATATAATTTGGTAAAGAAAACATTTTAATCTGCAGTATTTACTTATCTAACTAAAAGAGTGAAAGTAAATATATATTAAATATTTCCAAAAGCCACTACAGGTCATAAAGCCATTTTCAAATTTGAGTAGGGGCATTCATAAGTCCTATCACTTTCTGAAAATTTTTCATACCCAGAACAGCAGGTATTCAGTAGCCAAAAGACGCAGTGGAAATTTTAGGTGACAACACCTTATAGATGAATGACGGATTTTCTGTGGCCCCATACTTTTGAGGATCATACAATCCCCCTCTTGTTTGACACAGACATTCCTGTGACATAAATCAGTATGTGTTGCCATGCTTACTTACGCACACATGATGGAAGCTGACCAGACCAGTTGTGGTCCTGTTGACATATTCTTACAGAAGAGCCAATCAACCGAAAACCAGGACTGCACTGGTAAACAACTGTGTCTCTATAGCCATAATTTTCTCCTATTACTTGTCCATTGACTATAAGATCTGGGATACCACAGTGACCAGCTAGATTTATTTATAGTAAAGAAAAAGAAAAAAAAGAGAAAATAAAAAAATCAGTAAATACACCATAGAAATTTGAAATGGACCTCCTTAACTAAAACAAAGAAATGCTGAATATCTTTCCATATTTTTTTAGTGACCTAATGCAAAGCTTTATTTTTATTAGATTGGTGAGAACTGCAGTCATGCATTTGTATAGATATAACTATACACATATAAAAATTACAAAAAGATGATGTAGCAAAGAGATTAAATGTCATATATATCATTAAATTTCCTCTAAAAACATGATTAATTCCTTTTTATTGTAGCATTTAAAAAACATGTATTATTAACCTTAGTTTTATGTTGGTTATGATTAAATGAATAAGGTAACATTAAAGTATCATAGATTTAACTAAATAGAAAAATTCCATGTAAATAAAAATAATACAAATACTATAGATATCAATCCATGTGGACATTATAAATATAGCCTTCATACAATAAAAAAAAAAAAATAACTTGAACAATTTATTGTTGGAATTTGACTCTCAGCAATGTTTTCCATTCTTTCCTTCCCAGTGGAATCCCAAAGAGATTAAGATCCTTTGGTTGAAGGCAGTCAGCACAATGGCCACCAAATCTTTTGGCAACCAAACAGCAGCCAAAAATCTTTCTATGCCTAGGCCTAATGTTTTACTCTGTATTCTCAAAGTATGAGAAATACTGTATTTTCACTATGAAAGTCATAAAGAAACATTTACTCTACAGAGAGGCTGGGAAAAAAGACAAACTGTGTGTAGTTATTTTTTGTAAAGAATTCTGGAAAATAGGTACTGTGATTCAGCAAAAAATGTGCTAACAGGAAACTTTTCAAAGAATGGTTGACTTCATGAAGACTGTGAGGTATGGTAGAGAATTCACTGCGAAAAGAAGAGTAAGACAAGCAAAAAATAATGAGCAGTGTTTCAGCTAGTAATTTTTGGAAAAAAATAAAAAAAATTACCAGCCACCCAAAATCCTCTGCTCTCTTTTGTTCTTCTAATTTTCCTTAAATAGCCCCCACAAACCCATCTCCAAAGCATGGGATTACTAATAAGACATTTAGAACCAATATGGTTTGGACTGTTTTATCTTTTGAAATTTTAAATGCTTCTAATACCCCAATGTATTTTGCTGCATTTTGCCTCATTCATTTGGAGCTGGAAGTTTTCTAAAAAAATAAAAAAACCAAAAAGAAAATCATACATTTTCTTACAGCTTGAGCTTTATATTGTATTTCATTGTATGATATGATAAAACATGATAAAACAATGAGATTTTGCAGTATTGGTCGCATATGAACCTCCACATATATTAGATTGATGACTGGAATTTCACTTCTGTATAGTTAACAGGAGTGAAATCTGGTACTATTCAAGGCCATATTACCCCTTGTTTGTTCCCTCCCTGTTTCTCTCAGTCTTTTGTAAAAAACAGGCATACATGAAAATTATGTTTTCTAGGATAAGCTAACATAACATTTAAAAAAATTTTATCAGAGTATTTCTTGATTTTACAAGAAATTCATAATACATTCAGCATGTAGTAGACTTTTTTGAACATGCTCCAAAGGAGCTAATTTCCCTATCCTATCATATTTCTGGCTATAAACAGGACTAACCAGATGAGAAATAAAAACTGAGCAGTAAAAGATTAGTTTCTATCAAAAGTGCAACCAGACAGTCTGCAGTGATTGAGACCGTGCTCAAGGAAATATTTTTCTAGTTCCATTTAATTAAAATATATGGCTTGGTTCTTAATTAAGAATTTAGTGTTGCTTTATGGCAGAGTGGAAGAAGAATACTTCACCAGAAAGGTCAATCTGTTTCCTGTGCAGACAGAATAATACTGAAGCAATTCAACATGTGAGGTAACTAAGATCACAGTGAAGTTTCTGCAACTGTGTGTGGACTTTACAAAACCCATACAACTTCAGCAGGTGAAAATTCATTACAAATCATCTGTATGTCTTGCAGTAATGTCCCAGTCTCACTCCACAAAATTTAAATAATTTAAAAATCCCATCCTCTTACCCTATTTCTTTTGACTGTCATAAACCTCTCAGACCCTACTTTTGACTTCTTTTGACTTTTGAGTTTCCTTTTTTCTTTCTTTTCTTCTTTCCTTTGACTTTCTTCAACATCTACTATTTACAAGGAGATGGGTAGTGGATGTTACTTACCTGAAATTCAGCAAAGTATTCAACACCACTTCCCACAGCCTTTTCCTGCACAAAAGGGCAAGATAGAGATTGGGTGGGTGATCTTCAAGATGGATAGGGAATGGGTTAACAGGCTGCACTAAGAGGGTGGTGATCAATGGTTTTCACTTAGGCTGGAAGCCTATCACAACAGGATTCCCTAAAGATCACTAATGGGCCCCATGCCATTGAATATCTTCATAAATTATCTGGATGATGGGATTGAAAGCAGCCTCACCAAGTTTGCTGATGAGACCAGACTGGTGGTGAGGTACAAGCATGAGAAGGAAGAGATCTTACAGAGAGACCTGGACAGGCTGGAGGAGCAAGCGAGAAAGAACTGTATGAGGTTAACAAAAACACCTGCAAGGTTCTGCTCCTGGGATGAAGAACCAAAGAGCCCAGAACAGGCCATGATCTGTGTGGCTGGGAAGCAGTGTCACTGAAAGGCACCTGGGGGCCTTGGTGGACAAGAAGCTGACCGTGAGTCAGCAGTGTGTGGCTGCAACAGTGAAAGCAAAATGGATCCTGGGCTGCATCTACAGAAACATTATTAGCAGTTGTAATAGATGTGATCATCTCACTCTGCTCAGTGCTTGCCAGGCTGCACATGAAACATGTAGAAAGGTTCAGACAGACTGAAAAAGCAGGTCATGAAAATAATCAAAGGGGTGAAAAATCTCTCCTATGAGGAAAGGCTGAAGACATTAGTTCCTGGAGAAGGCTCAGGTGGGGAGGCAGGGCTCATCACAGCATTCCAGTACTTAAAGGGTGGCTACAATAGAAAAATAATGGAAGCTCTCCCTTCACATGAAGTCACATGAAGAGGACAAAGGGCAATGGATGCAAGCTGCACTGGGAAAGGTTTCATCATGACCGAAGAAAGAATTCTTCTGACAGTAAGAACAATAATTCCCCAGAAAAATCTATTCAGGGATGTGATGGGAGTCTACATCACCGGATGTTTTCAAAATGTGACTAAACAGGTTGCTAGATAATCCCATCTCAGCTCCCTTTGCCATGAAATGTTGGATCAGATGATTTTTCAAATTCCCTTCCAACTTCGGCTGTTTTATGATTCCGTTACTTCAAATCCCTCTGTCTTGATTATTTCCTCCCACTCTGTGTAACAGTTTTCTCTTTGGAGCACTAACTATATTGCATGACCAATTGTGGACATTCCATTACTAGTAATGAAAGATTTTTTTGAAACAGCAGAGACTCCTTCTATCCCTATGTAAGATTTCTAAACTGAAAAATAAAACTGAATTCATAAAGAATATTATAAAGCTGTTATAAAACTGTAGTTCTGTCATAACAGAATTCTAAATCAATCAGTGACAGTGTTAATGAAGTAAATAGCATTTTAAAATAGGATTTACCAGACTTGTGACACATTTTTTATCTTGATTTTAAAAGAGATTAAGCAAAAAAACAAAAACTTGGGGATTTGCAGGATTTTTGACAGTTTTTACTCTGCTTTCCAGAGGAAGTTTAGTGTGACTGAGGGATAGGAAAAAAAAAAAAATAAAAAAGCCCCCAAACCAAAATAATCCAACACCCCAAGATGATGAGTTCAGCATTATTCAGAATTATTTATTTTCAAATAAAATAATTGGCAACTGTCATTCAGGTGCATGTGGTAAGCAGTTCACTATGTCTGCTATGAAAAGTATATATAATGCTGTACATAGTTCCTGTTAAAAGAACATTGGAGAACTCTTTACTGGAATTTCCACTGATTCATGCAGATGAGTAAGTTCCCAAAGAACCAAAAAATTCAGAGACCATCAACATTTTCCAGAATTTTATTCTTTGCTTTATTTTCCCACTTTATTTTACATATTCATAGAGATGTTCTCTGCCAGGGGAAATAAAGACCTCAACTTACAGATACTATAAGTTATTGCTATCGCTACTTGTCCAATGTCAAGAGGAAAAAAAAAGCAGAGAGGAAGAAAAAACAAAACACCTGTCAAACCAACAAAAACATCTATCACTATCAACATCTGTATTTGGAAGAGCCATTATTACTTAATTTCTCTTCAATTCTATTCTGGGTTTGTTGCATTTCTTCCAAAAGTAAGGTGTTTATTTATTTTTCTCATGAATTTTAGTAGAATTCTTACTTTTAACATTTTTCTATTAAGATATCCAAGAAAATAATGCCAAGATCTTCATTATAGATTAAGGATATGCTCATATTTATTGCTATATATTCTGGTATTTTTTGGATCAATTCTGATGGTAATTGTTTCTCAGAACTTTCATTTAAACTCTTACTATAAGGGCTTTGTGACAAATAAGTACATTCTGATATCGTGGTAATAAATAGCTTACTTCACACTAAATTAGGATTCTAGACTACTTTAGGCTAAGATATTCTAGACTGTTTTCATGACATCTTTGTCCATTGTAAATATCTCTATTTTTGTGCTGTACCGTAAGATCAGTTGTAGTTTCATTTTTTCTATGACATGGATATAAAGGACTTTTGTAGCAGTTCTATGAATCTAGATGAGACCTGTGGATCTTAATGTAACCTGCAACTTGTGGGTCTTAATGTAACCTATAACTGAATCAAAAGATACCACTTTTGCAAAGACAAGTGAAAATGACAAAAAAAGGTATTAAAAGAGACTAAATGTGAAAGTTTTATCGAGTATCAGATTTGAGAGGAGAAATAAGTAATACAATATTCTCAATTTCCAGTCTAGAAAAACTTGAGAAGAATAATTGCATGAAATATTATTAAAAAACAAAATTGGTCAAAGACTGGGAATGAAGGATATTAATAACCTGTGAGCACCAAAAAAATTACCTAATTTGACATGAAATCCTACTCTAGCAATGAAGAATGAGCATAATAACTTTGTGCCAGAACCTTAGAAACCTTAGCTGTAAATGAGATTTCTTTTCTGCAGGTTGTTCTATGAGATGAAAAGAACAGGAATAAATGAATACAGAATCTTTACATTAAATGGCAAAAAACATACCTATGCTTATTTCAGTTGTCAGTAGTGTCAAACACGAGCACAGTAGTGAAATAAATCTACATACTGATGTATTATTGAAAGCAGAGGTTTATGTTATTTATTATTCAACAAAGTTAATTAACCTGTCAAGATGACCTCAGCTGAAAAGGGAAGAATTATTTCCTGGCGTTTTTTTCCTTCTGTACAGGGCTTGCATTCCATAAAAAGATATAAGAAGCCACAGCCCTGGACAAAAGAGGGCTTGGGGCATTTCTTTTGCTATTTTCAGAAGAGCCTCTTCTTGACAGCTGTTCAAGCTGTACTAAAACTGTTCAAGATGGATGCTAAAGTTATTTTAAATCTTTTTTAATCCATGGCCCACAGAGGGAAGCTCTCTGCTGAATTCCTTGAAACAGATGAATAATTCTTTAAAGACAAAACATCATATACCTAATTTGAAAGTCTAGTTATTATTATAGGGTAGTACAGAAGAACGAAGAGAAGCATACGGCTATCTCCAGTTATATTAATTCAGTAATGATGAAGATACAGAATCCCCCTCAATTGAAATACCAAGAGTTTAAAAAAGATATTTAAAAACAGTGAAGATGAAGAAATTAGTTGCTTATATATTTTTCTAGAAATTTCAAGTATGAAAATAGTGGCAGAGAGATTACATAGACTTCAGAGGTTACGCAGACACAGAAACCTTTCAGTGACTGAAAGCTGATTGAGAAAACATAAAAAATATCACTGATAGATTAATGCATTGAACAATCTTTGCTGTTAGCTTACATGGTTGCTTTGCCCCAGATGGTATGTCTGCTATTTTTTTAACTCCATTGACAGCATTGTTCTCTACAGAGCTGATGGATAACTGTTTTTTACTTTACGAGTAACAAGCTGCTAACAATGACTCATTAGCATTTTAAATCAGTATTTTTGTATGAAAAAAACAGTTGAGTAAAACTGGGATAAATATTCTCCTGCTAACACATCAAAGTTTGTGTTCACATTAGAATTTTGGTTCAGATCTTCCTTCTAACTCTTAAACGTGCAGAGTGATTTTACTGTGAACAAATTAGCTCCCTTTCAGAGGAAGCACACTGAGAAACTCAACTAGGTGAACAAAATGTGATCCATCTCCTTTTAGAGAAAAAGTACTCAAAATTATTGAGAGATCTTTTTGACAACTTAGAACCATATGAGTAATGATGGCATTTAGCCCAGAGGACTAGACCAGATATAGTCCAAGGAAAATTCTCTGAACCATATGCAATGCAAATGTAGGTAATTCAGAATCAATATTTGTTGCATGATCTGCTCAGCCTGTTGGATTATTTTTTAATTCAGACAAAGATGCAGTATGTGAAGTGTAGCCTTTCTCTTAGGAGAAGAGATGAAAGGTATTCCTGATATTATTGTTGGGGAAGTGCAAATGCTGACATTTAATGTACACAGTAACCTAAACAGCTCTTTCCTTCTATCCATCTGCCTCTACTGAAAGATCCTCTAGTATTAGCCATGTGTGGGAACCACGTTTCTTTATGCCTTGTTAATCAAATACACTTCATTCTTCATTTTTGCATTTTCATTCATACGGACACTTTATAAAGGTGTTCTCCAAATTAAATGAATTAACATCATTTAATCATGTCACAATTAACAACAAAATATGAGATCTTACAGACCTTTAAAAATTTAATCATATTTCACAGTTTATCTTTATTTGAGATTTAATACTAATATGCAGAACTGAACAAAACTATTGTTCCAGAAGTTGCTGAGTCTATCCTGTGTGATATAACAGCAATTACTTTTGGTAAATAAGAGAGAGAATATCAACAGATCTGTTTCATCAGGATGTTTAGATGTTATGAGGAATTGAGAAAGAAGAAGGAATTAAGAAGTAAGTGTTAGGCGCTGTACAGCTGAGATGAAGAGGACAGAGTCACAGATTCAAGAAATGTGAAAACCTGGAGTTAGCTGATAAAAAAGAGAAGTGTGCATAAAATATCTTTCCTCTTAGTTTAATTATTCCTTGAAAATCATATTTTGCTGTCTTTTCATGTAGTTTTTATTGATGGGACATCTAAATAACTTTTAAAATTACTATCAATCATGTAAGAAGCATGAGAGAAGCTCAGTAAGATACCCCCCAAAGAGAAGTATGGAACTTTGTACATTACATTAACAATGAGTAAAGTTCTAGCAAGAAATCAGAATTCTTTGTAATAATCTAAGAAAAGAGCTGCTCCATTACATATAAGAACTGTATCTAACAGAAAGTTTTTCAAAGCATGCTATACTTTTCACTGTTAGTTTTATTTTGTTAAGTGCTTTTGACTAAGCTGTCTAAAATGTTAACCAAAATAATACATAAACCATTTTAAAAGGCAAAAAATGCCCTCAAAAATCCTTTAGGAGAAAAAAAAAAAGAAAAGGAATAAGTAGTCCTGGTCCTCAAACCGTGACGTGTAAAAGTAATGTTCTGATAATGCTTCTCCTTTGACCTAATAAAAAAAAAAATATTGAAAATAGTGCTAATGAGAAAAGAAAAAAAAAGAAAGGAAGTCAGTGTTATTGAAATCTTAGGAAATGCCTTTCACCATTCATATCCTAGTTAATTCTAAAGTTTATCTGAAAGTACTGTAGAGTTATTAAAGTAGACCTGATTTACTTCTACTCTAGGAAATGCCCAGTTTACTAAATATCTGATTACAGACATTAAAATAAATACATTAAAAAGAAGTCACAAATTTTTGAAGTATGACAATATATGTGTTTTATGGTCAATGTTATTCCTGACATTAAATTAAAGCAAAAAAAAAAAAAGCCATAAATATAGGAAATAATGCAAAATGTAAAATTTTAAATATATATTCTATAAATACTGTAAATATACAAAGTTTTTGTGTAAGCAGACAAAATAATAATCTATTTCTTGTTGAATAATTAAGTAGTTTTCCAAGAGGAAAATCTATAACAAAATCACAGGTTTGTCAGCCTCTTTTTATAAGTAGGTTATGCAGTACAAATGTATTCCATGTTTCTGAAGTTTCTCAGGGTTTATTACATAGACAGTTTCAGTGTTAGCAGTACAGAAAAAGATTGAGCATGATAAATTGTGAGAGACAGTTTGTAACCTAGGAGACACAACTGTCATGATTTTAGTCTTTGCTTGTTATTTTATTCTAAAATACTTAAGTCATTTTTTCACAATAAAATGTCCTGAAACATTTAGTTTTTAAAACTTTGACAACAGAATTACTTCAGAAGCTCTATTCTGTTTGGTTTTATTTGTTTTTTCAATTTGAACATTGTTTCTTCTCATCAGCTATGGAGAATAAGGACCAAGAAGTCAATTTCCTACTATTATAATAATGTGATTACTCATGAAGTACTACTTTGTCATTTAGATATTATTTAAAGAAAGAAAAAAAGTGAGATTGAGAAAGGAAGGCAGTTGTGTTAAGTGCTCTAGTTTTTGCCACAGATTCATTATCCATAAATTATCCATCTTTTAGTAAAAGAAACCAGAATAATAAAAGAAAGACAAAAAAGAGTTGTGAAACCTATCTTCATATTCTCACACTATTATGGCTGTCATCAAAATCATGGAGTAGTGTTCACAATGTCATGGAATAACAAAAGTTGGATTTTAATCAATATTTTTGGTGATTTAAAGCTTACCTCAGTTAAAATTCTCATCTATATCTCATTAGGTGCACCACAGACTAGTTTAAAGTTCCACTGCAGATACTGAGATTCTTGTTTATTCCACCTTTCATAAAATTTTAAAATCACACATACCTGGAATTTAAAACCAGGCTAACACAACCGTTACATGTAATTATTTCAGTAGCACTTTCACAAAAAAGTAATTGCATTTTTAAACAAAATACTTGAAAAGGGTATTATATTATTCTGTAGGATTTAATGTGTATCATCTAAGTGTACTCCTGAGGGCATCTTCAAAACTTAAAACAGAAATACATTGATAATCACTTCAGTCCAAGAACAACTACATTTTTCAGAAAGTAAAAGTGGAAAGATTTTAAGATAAATGATAAAAAATGTTTACAACAGAGAGCACAGAAACATCAGAAGTAGATAATGAAATTTACTGGTAAGTTGCACAAAAATTCATTTCTTGAACCATCAAAATACCCACTCTGTAGGTATATACCCACTCTCTGCTGCTTTTGATCTCCTTTGTCCCACATTCTAATGCTTCTTTAATGTCCTCCATTTCTTCCACTTTCTTACAACAACCTTCTTAAAAATATTTATTTTTGATTTGTCATTAGCTGAGCTCATCCCTCTATCTTAAGTTTCAAATTACTTATGGAAGAAACAAGAATTGAACTGAGTTATTTTGAGTTTACAGGGGGCTCATTCCTGCACAGTGATGTAACACACTAGGCAGCATTGTTGCGAGAGAAATTATGGCAGCCATTACTCTCTCCCTTTTATAAATTTGCTGTGTCACTAGCTCTTCTGGGTTTTTTTTCAGCAAAGTATACATTTTTTGCCTGCTATATATGATGTATATTCTAATTTTTCTGAATAATGCTTGTTTTCATGCTGTCTTCAAGAATTTGCCACAATAAACCTTTACAGATCTGAAAAAGATTTGCTGCAGTGCTATAAGTCTGATACAATATATGTGTTTTAGATTACAGTTTTTCTACTCTAGTTACATAGGGTTTTTTTAACTGTTTATTATTTCTGGACATTATAGTGTATGAACGGAATAATAATGAATCTCTTCCAAGAAGTAGGAGTCCTCTTTTAAGTTCCAAGTAAAGATTATGTAATCTGTTACTATTATTAAATTATATTATTATTTTATTTCTACAGACAAATGTAGGAGAAATTCATTCTGTGCTGCTCTTTACTTGGCACAAAATTATTATAAATCTTAAATGCAAGTATTTTCCAAGGCGCTATTCACAAATAGCATGCAATTTATCTGTTTTTATATTAATATTTCTCAGAAGAAAAGTCACATTTCTCCAAACTTCAACAGCTGTAACTTCTGCAGAAAAATCAGTAAAAATAAAACCAAACAAACAGGCAAACAAGAAAAAAGCAGACCATTTTGATTATGCACATACTATGGTGCTTCAAAAATTTAGATTTAGAACATCTTGTAATTGCTGACAATTTAGAAGATGAAGAATATCAAACATGAAAATCTTCTTTTTTCCTCCTCCTCTGTTAAATGGTTTCCATTGTAAAAGTGAAACATAAACAAAGCTTCCATCCCTCTCTGCTGTATGTCAGGGAAAATTCCAGCTGCAGACTTGTAGCTTGATAAGCAACACTTTTGCTCATTCATGAGTCATTCACTTAAATGAACATTAGCAAATAATGCTGTTTTACAGAAGAAAAAATATGTGGGATGAAAAGTAGTTTAAAAAGGTGAATGGTAATCTGTACAAAGATACATTGCAACAAATCCCGATATTTAATGTATTTACTAGTTTGGTTTTCTGACAGTATCAGTTTATGGATATTCTGTTATATATTCATGCCTCTAAAAACAACAAGATACAATATGACTTATATATTTCATCCTAAAGCAGAATACTAACATACTTATGATTTCAACTGAGATTAAAATTTTGGTTAAATTAGAGTTAAAACTTATGTCTCTACAGTAAATACAATAACTCAGCTCAAGGTACACATGATAAGAATCAGAAACAAGCCCTAAAATTGTTTCATGTGTTCATTTTATTCATATACAATTCAGGCAATGAGGTCTGAGTGTATTAAATAAGAGAAGATGTCTAACCCTGTACAAGTAAAGGTTCTCAAATTCTGTAAAAAGTGTCTGGATAGTGGCTTTCTCTCAGAAATAAGGCTGCAGTGGTCCTGTCAAACTTTCCACAAACTTTTTTTCTCTCCTTCTCTACCTTTTCAAGAACACAGTTTAATTGTATGACACAACCACTTTGTTCAGATCTACTGTGCAGATATTTTACTGAGGATATGTACTAGACCTGACACATATGGAATCAGTCTTGCTGTTTATGTATAGTTCAACTTTAAAGACATATACAAAAATACAGTAACACAGATTTTGCAAGTTGTGAAAACATTAAAATTTTTGAAAATATAAACATAGTTCTAATTTAATGAGAAAAACAATGCAGCCCAGCCACACACATGCAGAGCTCTTTTCAATGTATCTCCTAATAGAAAAAGATAAGATCACTTTGCTTACTTTTGTCTCTTAAAGAGAAAGAAAATGTACAAGTCATGCCAGTAGCATCCATACCTAAACATCTGGTCTCAATTCCTCTCCAGAGTCCAGATGACAGACATTCCCTCACTGCAGAGCCAACGAGCATGTATCCTGAGTCACAAGTAAATATAGCTGTAGATCCATATGTGATTTGAGTTCCAATCTTATTCCCATTTGGAGGTGTAGGAAGTTCTCCACAGGAAATAACTTCATGCAAAACAAAAAAAAAACCATAAGTATACAGCTGAGAATCACAAACACACATACAATAATGCCTATCAACCAAAAATACCTATCAACCAGTCAATCAGATAAATAAATTTCACACCTTGAAGTATTTTGGAGAAATCTGTAGAAATCATAAACTAAAAACCTGCAAAAAAACCTATTCCTTCCCTAGAAATTAAGTGAGGGAGAAGAACAATTAAAATATTTTCTGTACAGTTAAAAAAGCCACTCATAACATTATTAAATGCTGTTTAATTACCTTGGTTTTATCAAGTACCTTCTGAATATTGGAACATTACAATTGCTATTAGATTTAGTTATGCTTCTTTAGGAAGGGGTCATTTTGATCTTCTAGGTCATAATGAAATGCTTACCCTAGCATTTACACATTACATTTTTATAAAGAGTAAATGATATTGATAGAATTTCTTGCTATTTATTTACAACTGAAACCATCTTTTAAATCAAAATAATATTTTTCTTTGTAAATTTTCTTTTAATGATTAACAAAAACAATTTGTTAGTAGTAAATAAAATGCAGAAATTAGGTACTACACTTCATGCCTAGTAGAAAATGTCACAATATTTCAAACAAAGCTTCTCAAAACATATCTAAAAGTAGTTTGTCTTTTAAAGCAAAAAAGAGATACAAATACAAATTTAGTATGTAGAACATATATAGAGAGATATAGATACAGACATATACACAGTATTTTTAACACTAGCAGAGATGAACTATTGAAATTAACTTCTAAAAATTCTCTAAATTATATATTTCATTTCCAGTTATAAAAAACTCAAAATTAAGGTCAGTTGCCAGTATAATTAATCTGGTTTTGAAATTGCATTTTTAAACCTCTTTTTTAATATATATTGTCAATAAATTATGAATGTATTTTAAGCCACAGTTGTCTGGCTTATCTACAGACTTTTTAGATTTCTTTTTTATTTATACATACACATGCAGATACACACATTTTTTGATAGAGGAACCAAAAGCACAGGTGTTCCACTCTGTCAGAGGGTACATCACACCATGTTTCATAAAAACAAAGAGTTTTGAGGCTTCAAAGTATAACCAAAAGCCCACAATTTTGAAAAAGAGATGTCTAAATGTAAATTTATAAAGAAATGTGCTTTTCACAGCAGTAGGGGAGGGAAACACAATTATAGCTACATCTTTAGTTAGTTTAAATATCTGGCTATTAATTATTTATTTTTTTTTGAAAATTAACTATTGCAGGTTATCAGCATACCAGCTTATGGTAGGAATGATGTGGATATGTGCAAATGCACACTACATGGTAACTACCTGAAAGATTATTTTATTTATCAAGTGTCCAGCCAGGATACAAATGTTTTGCATTTTTCAAGACTTTACAGCATTCCTGACCTAAAATAAACATATAGGAAAATGTTTACAAATTTAGGGACCTTTAAGGTGCAGAAGTGTGCCTATAGATACATCCATGTCACTAAATCTAATGTATTATATTTGTAAATAATAACCTTTAGGATACCCAAGAATTCCAGCTAAGAAATGCCTTCTAACTTACTGTTTTGAATAGCAAATTAGTTAATTTCTAGTTCACCCAATAAAATATTTATTCATGAAATCTGTACAGCAGATGCAGATACAGCATGTACTCACTTTGGCAGTAAGGCCGCTCATTTCTCCAACTCCAGGTGCCATTAGCAAGACACTCAATAGATGCTGGTCCCAAACCATAATACCCAGGATCACAGCTAAAAACTACTTTTGTTTTATACTCATAGTGTGAACCATTCACTATTCTCCATCTTCCATGTTCCAGGGTAAAAGAATTGATGCTTGGACATGTAACAACTTCCAAAACAACAAAAAGACATAGTTATTGGTGGCTTAGTACAGGCAAATTGGGAAAATCTGTACCAGTATTAATCAAAAAATGTATTTTAAACACAGTGACATAATCTCTGAAAACTAAGGCTGTGTTTAGCAGGTATGAGTTGTTTCATTTAATTAATAATCATTCAGAAAGAGAAGGGATTGTGTGTGCAGAGTGATGCAGTTGGTGTAGATGGGAGCTATACCATGGTTGAATTCACTATATGCGGACCTTCTGTGACATTTTACACCAGACACCAGAATCTTTACTAAAAATTTAAGTACATTTAAATGGAGAAATTTTTCTACCCAGATAAACTCTACGAGATTTGAAAGACTGCTTTGAGAGGCTGCACATTGGTGACAGAAAATACAATATCCACATCTAAGTTGTTTTTCAACAGCTATATATTTTTATCTCATTTCTTTATTCTAAGTGTTTTTCCTGCAGAAATGAAACAAAAACCATTCTACAACACTAATTGAATAAAAAATACTATAAGAAGCATAACGATTTTCCCCACTGCTTTTTCCCTATTTTCGTTGGTTCTTTAGACAGAGAAAAATTACAACAGAATGAAATTTTCAAGAACAAGAAGGAAAAAAAAGGAGAAAGAAGAAATCCTTGAAAAATATTCCAGTCGTAATTTGCTTTTGTTTCCACGTTTCACTGGGTGAGATAATTCAAATCCTAATGTGCATGAGACACTGACAACCCTGTATTGCTCTTACAATCACCTGGGTTTTCATATCCCATTTGTAACTGCTGATATCCACTTCATTTTGGGAGTTAAATGTATTTTCTCTGCAGTAATGTTCCCCCAAGTTTAGATGAAGTAGGACTACAATGGTGGGATGAATATAAATAATATGCAACAGTTTCAAACAATTATCAGAGGTTTTGCAATTCTGTATAGTAAAAACGGTTTGTTAAGAGTATATGAATTGTGCAGCTCTCACTGAAGAGATAAATTTTGCAGAAAACCTCTGCAACCATTAATTTTAACTGTAAATTGTTTGCTTGTATTCTATGAGCTCTAGCATGTTTATTCTGCTCATGCTCTTAAGTTTCAGCATGACTTAGTTACATGTACTTCATATATGTATTTCATAATAATTTAATGCCAGCAATAATAGATTAAAGTAACCTGAAGATGAAAATTTAAGTCATGTGAAGATACGTGCCCGGGATAAATACACAAAATGTACAGACAGGTTTTCACTCAGAGGCTTTTTCCATGCTACTCACCTACACAACGAGGTGTTTTATTGTGATTGCTCCAGGTTCCATCCGGCTGGCAGACTGCAGTAGTAAGCTCTTTGGCTGATAGCCTGTATCCATCATTGCAAAAATAAGTAACACGGGTGCCAACTAAGTAATCTGTAGTTAATATCCCACCATTTAGTGGAGCTTTAGGAATTCCACAAGATATTGCTGAGTAGAGAGAAAGACAAAGTTTTTATGTCTTCAGTATAAGTTTCCACTGACCTCAGAGAGCTTTGCAAAATGCATTGCAAAATCACTAGTCTTAAATTCATAAATATTAATTTTTAACTCGTTAATGTATGTTTTAAGCATGCAAATAAATTCTCTTTAAATTTTAGGGAATTGAATCCAATAAAGCTTTTGCATTTTGATGGAGGAAGTGAAAAATAAGAACAATGGTTCATAACTCTGCAGCTAACAATTCAAAATGAAGATGATAATAAAGAAAAGGTAATAGAAAATATCTGAAAAAAAATATGACCATCACGGTTGAATTAGTAAGGCACCAGTCTGAGAAACATGAATATAGTTTATGTTCAGATTTCTTCCATCAGTTGTACTTTGTGACCTCTGGCAAATCACTAAAACTACCTTTCAACATTCTATTTTTTCCACCTGGAAAGCAGAAAGAAAATATCCTCTTGAAAATATTGAATCATAGGATTATAAAATGGCCAGGGGTGAAAGGGACCTTAAAGATATAGTTCCAATCCCTCTGCAATGGGCAGGAAAATCCTTTACTATATCAGGTTGCTTAAAGCCCAGTCCAGCCTGGACTTGAACACTTCCAGGGATGGGGCATCTACAACTCCTCTGAGCAACATGTTCCAGAGCCTCACCACCTTCACAGTAAGGAATTTCCTCCTGATGTGTAATTTGAACTGATCCTCTTTCATTTTAAAGCCATTCACCCCTATGCTCTCGCTGCATACCCTTGTGAAAAGTCCCTCTCCATGTTTCCTGTCTTTTAGTCCTCTTTGTCATCCATAACTTGTGAAGCAAGACTGAAGCACTTGTCAGCAAAGACTGACTCAAAACCACTGCTGTGTACCTCAGCTGTCTTCATGTCCCAGATAACCAGGTCTCCTGTATCCTTCTGGAGAGGGCTCACAATTTGCCTAATCTTCATTCTATCAGCAGTATACCTTAAGAAGCTGTTTTTGCTCCCCTTGACAACCACGGACAGATTTATTTTATCATGGCTCTAGCTTTCCTAACCTGATCCACAGTTCCTTAGACAGTTCATCTGTATTCCTCCCAAGATGCCTGTCCTCACTTCCACCCTCTCTAGGCTTTGTCTTTGCATTTTTTTTTTGTCCAGGAGCTCCTTGCTCATCCAGGCAGATGTCCCAAAGTTTCCACCTGACTTTCTCTTTGACAACATTTCTGAGGATGAGACATTTCCGAGCTTGGAAGAAGTGATCCTTTGACTATTAACAAGTTTTCTTGGTCCACTCTTAAATCTAAGGCTTTTATTCCATGGTAGTCTACCAAGCAAATCCCTGAAGTGGCCAAATTCAGAAGTCAAGGCTAGCTAGCACCCACCCTTCTCACCACTCTAAGGATTTTGTACTCTATAATTTTACAGTCACTGCACCCTTCAGCTTCACATTCCTCATCAGTCCCTGCTCGTTGCTGAGAAAAAGATCCAGCATAGCAACTCTCCTCGCTGGCTCCGCTATCTCTTAGAGAAGTAAGTTGAAAATTGCAAATAAAAGTATAAGCTAATATTTGATTTCTTTTCTTTAACAAAAAAAAAATTACCAAGAGAAGATCTGGTTCTAAAAAATGCTCTGTCTGTGTTGGGAATAAAAATAAAAGAACCCTTTTCCACATTCTAAAACCATATATCTAATGTAGGTCAGATCCAAAAAAAAAAAAAAAGGTAAAAAAAAGGGCTTAGACATTTAGGTCTGAAGTACCTTACTTTGAAGTCAAATCTTGAGCCCTAAGAAAGTACCTATCATGCCCACACAGGAAGGTTAATCCTCTCAGACTATGTATAAATACTTAGATGAAAAAAAAGAGTGCAATCTATTTTTGCCCCTACTGGGAGCTGATCTGACATAAAACCGATTTGCTTCATAAGCAATATAACAACTGTGTGGCACAGTACCAAAGCTAATAATCACAGCTAAACACAGGTAAAGCACCAATCATCTAGCAGCTTGCAGAACAGAGGTGTAAGAATCAATGTTAAAATATTCTTGCTTTGCCATAAAAAAAACCCTTGCACATGACATGGAAATTTAAGAAAAAGAAAACCCAAAACTCACCATACAGACACACTCTGCTGAAAAGATCACAGAAAACTATTTCTAATTTGCTATCACCCTGTCTTGGCAACCACAAAAGTATACACCTAATGACTGTCACAGTATCTATTGGCAACTAGAGACAAACACATATTTAGAAGAAAATAAGAAAACTGTGATCAAGAAATTGAAGATCCGAAGAAACTTAAATTGAATTCAAAGCTCTAGAGGGTATGGGGACATGACCCCAGAGAGATAAAGTGACAAGCTAATTAAACGAGGATGTCCATCTTCCACCTTTTACTGAACATCTGATAAAACTACTATTTCACTTGCCATCACCAAAGAAGGGAACAACTTCTATGACACTAAATGAAAACATGTGATCATGTTTATTACTTCTTAAATTCCTCAATAGCTTGGATTGCAGATCAGGCAAATCTGTCCATTCCAAGATGATAACTATATGCTTGTATAACCAAGGTATAACCAGATAACACTCTTTACTGATAACTAGCCTAGCTCAACCTTTTCCTTCAAAAGCATGTTAATGATAATAAGAACTTTAAGACAACTACAAGACTTGCCTGAACAATGTCCACTATGTTACATCAGGGCCAGCATTCAGTAGTGTATAAAATTAATATTCACTTGCAAAATATTTTTAACATGTAAACAGCATTGATTACAATCCCAAGCACCAACAAATTCTACAATATTGCTTATTCACGTAATGCACATATTTCACATTCTGTCTCTTTTACCAATCAGTAAAATATATGTCAGACACATTCTAGCTGCAACCTGAGATGTTCTATACCTACCACTGAGATTAATTACTCCTTCAGTATTCAAAAATCTCCACTATTGACTTGATAAATTTTGACTCATATTACCCATGTTAACAGTCAATCTTGTGTCACAAGAAAAATATGTCCTTCCCTTAAACCTTAAATTTTTAAGGAACAAGACGCAAAGCAGTAATGCTTGATAACAGAGTTTTGCATAAACGGATTTCCCAAGGGTCACCCAATGACATTTTAGTTCACAGCAGTTTTGATCTGAATTTTACACTTTTGAAAACTTGCACTGAAAACTTGCCCAGAGAAGTTGTGGATGCCCCATCCTGGGAAGTGTTCAAGGTCCGGCTGGACTGGCTTTAAGCAACCTGGTTGAGTGAACAGTGTCCCTGCCCATCCCAAAGGGATTGGAACTACACCTTTAAGGTCCCTTCCAAGCAAAGGGACCTTTTAGGTCCCTTCCTGGTATGATTATATGAAAATTACCTTTTTGTTAGGGGAAAACATGAGAAAATACCAGGAAACGTTATTGCAACATCAGATACTTTGACAGGAAAAAATGACAAATAAGAAATATTCAAAATTCCCTAATTCTATCACAAAAATGTCTGGTCACTATATGTCAGGTTGGGCAATATTGTTAATCAAACAGGAATATTAAAATCTATTCCTTTTTCACAAACTTCAGAACATAGTTCCAGTTCCAAAGATATACATAAAAAATATGCACAGTCCTTGGAAAACCTTAGTTATGTTAGTTCTCAAAGAACACCAGAAATTTCAGAAATTATTATTAGACCAAAACGAAATTCTTAAATATTCTTCACTAAATGTTAAAGCACTGTTTCTTGTATGTCAGCCTTATTAGCTCCTCTTAAAATATTCTTTCTTAAAACTACATTTGTTTCTATGAGGTTGAAAAATTTTGGCACAGAAGTATGACTACGGAATATTTCCCTGCTATTTCATTTCAAGTTAGAAAACTGATGGCTTACATTAGAAACAGAAAGTTTCTTAGAGTACATATATATTTTTTTAAATAAAAGAATTTACCTTGACAGGCTGGGACTGGAACATCCCATGAGTAATACCCATATGGAGACTTCCTGCACACAGCAGTGCTTTTCCCAATGAGGCGGAAGCCGCGGTCGCAGGCCCAGCGAACCACGCTGTTGAGCTGTCCGCCCGTCTGGCTGACAATGAAACCGTGCGGGGGCGACTCGGGGGTGCTGCAGTACAGAGCTTCAAACAGAAACATTGCATCAATAAAATATGGGCTTAGAATTCAGGTGACAATTCTTGAGAGATTGCTGTTTAACTCAGGGCACATCTGATTGGACACTGAGAAACCATTGCTAAAAAGTTGTATTTAATGTACTGATTATGCATGCATTGGCCAATTTAACAAAATATAAAGGTGATGAAAATAGAGCTTTATATGCTCTTTATAAGATTCAGGTTTCAGTAGCCTCTAAAAAAATACTGATAGCTCACTTTTATGATTGGCTATAGCTTTGGGATTTGGGCGTTTTTTGTTTGGTTTTTTTTTTTACCATCTTCTTTTTAAATCAAATAAGTTATTGAACTTTAGTTTCATGATGAAATTTATTGCAATTGTATAGATTTCAGTGGTATACAAATTTTTGAAAGAAGAAAACAACTAGTACATCCTGAACATAACTCTTTTTAAATAACCTTCTCTAATAGGTCCTAAATAAGTTTGTTCATTTAAGTTCTGTGATACACTGAACTAATGGGAAGTAAAACATTTAAAATAGATTTTAATGATGTTTATGACTCTCACCATAAATCTGTGGCAAAAATACTGAATCTGCTTTTAGTTGTTGATTTATTTAGAACACGTTGTCTTACAGCAGTCTTATCTAGAGACTATGTAAAAAATCATAACTCATTATGAGACCAAAAAATATCTCTAAGACTTACCGTTTTTATACGTTGAAATTATTTCTGTACTTAATGATTTTGACATTAAACACTGGTTACTTACTATCTTTCCTTTATCTCCCCTGTTCATTGAGTACCAAGTAATTTAGGCTTGGCTGTCTTGTCATAGGAGTGGATCAGAAGGCTATTATAACCTGGCAAGCACTTTAAAATTACTTTTATTTGTGTAAAAGTTTAATTTGGTCTCTGATAAATTTGATTACTGGCTGCTAGCCATAAAGGCTGTTTTCCCTTTTTGTAGGAAAGAAAATTGTGCTGGAAGTTTGTTTCCAAGTGCTTCCTTTATGCTTTGAAGAAACCTTGATAATGTGATTTTTTTTTTCAGGCAAATAGAGAACTTCTGCTCCAATCACTCTTTAGACTTTTCCATGTCTCATGACTTACTCCAGGTCAATGTTTTTCTCGCTTGAAAGCTTCCTCTGACCAGAATGGAGTCATATGGTTGGTTGTTTACAACAAATATTTATTAAACATTTTAAAGCAAAGAGCAGAATCAGAACTACTGCTATATACAGACCACATACTTTGAAAGTATTTTCTTCCTTACACTAAATGTCTCCTGACTTATACTTTCTTGAAAGAACCAAAGATACAGAGAGCTCTACCTTAGTGTATAAGAAAACATACCAGTATTTTCTGTGTGAAACAGATCACTAGAAAATATTTCCTATCTGCCACTCGACAGTTCTCTCACTGTCTGTAAGGAAAGACTTCAGAAAATTTTCTCTTCTTTCTCTTTTAACAGATCCAAAAGGGACTACAGGAAATGAAAATCAGTACCATATATTATTTTATCTCTAGTAAACAGGGAATTTTACCTAATGAACAACAAACATTTTAAGTCTGAGGAAACTGTCCTCTCCTAAAGGGAAAGAAGATACTGATATGATTTCACAGTATATATGATCCTAATTCTTTTTTTTCAATTGCAAAATAGCCAAAATTTAACTGAGGAAAACCAAAAAAACACAGCAGAAATAATTTTATAATTATTCTTTATTTCTTTATCCACCTTGTGAAATGAAACAGCTTTAGGCCAATAACTTCTCTAATATATACAGATACTATCCCCAGTACTCTTCCCTGTATATATTTCATATCTTTGGTCATCATTAAAAAATCAAATATAGATTTTGTGCAATTGCTGCAAATTGCAACAAATCTACTTTAGCTAGACTAATTAAAATAATTTTCCAGTAAAATAAATGTTATATAATAATTCTGTAAAAGCAGTTTCACTAAAATCTAACTTTTTCAGGTACCATTTCCATGCACTATTCATAAATATGTTAATTTGAATTAATAATACATAAAATACTGGCTTTTAATGTTGATTGTTGCTTCTGTTGAACCTTAAACCAAAGAGTTCAACCCTTGAGGGGTTTTCCACTTTATAGGTGTTCACTCCTGCCTTGTTGCAATGCTTTCCCCTGTCCCACCAAAATTCTTAATGGTGAATTGCATAAAAATTTAGTTAGAAAAACACCCCAGTATGAAGAGTCACACAAGTGCAAATAAATAGGAGAGAGAAGGAGGAAGCTGCTTCTTTTATTTTTAGTACTGGCTTATGCCATTTTAAAGCCCTATCTTTTATTAATTCTCTACAGAGCATATGTGTGAGTTTTTTTCCTCACAAGGTGAGGGTCATTAGGTTCATATATACAGAACAGATTGAATTTCCTTTCAGTTTGGTTAATTCAGGATACCAAACATAGTTTAGATTAACTTTTTCACATAAACACATGTTGCACAATTAAATTTTATGCACATTATAGAAAGTCACATTTGCATACCTATATATCTTATCCTGAAACCCTTTTTATTGGTGCCATGATCTGCTGACCACCGGAGAAATACTTCATGGCCATTGCTGGTTATATTTAGAGAAGATGAATAGTCCCCACTGAGAGATATGAGCAATGGGCTATGACTATTTGGTCCTTGGTACAAAGGAAGGATAAAAAAGCAGGAAAAAAGGAGTTACAAAGTTTAAAATAACATACAATAAACCATATGCACACAATTAATATACATGCAAATCATCCTTCAAGCAAATGGCAAATTAATTTGAATTTAAAAATTGAAATATGTTATAACTGGAAGCCATATATTTGCTCAAAACAGAAATTATTTTTAAGTACAACATGCAGTACAATTTTAAAATAAAGTAATACATCAGTTCTTTTTTATCATGACAAATCAAAATAATTGCTAAAGATTTTTATACTGAAAAATTATGATATGAATAAACAATAGCAATTAGAAGCAATAGAAAAAAACCAATTATAGAGACAAGGCATCATCCAGAGTTATGCATCTTATAGTTACCATCAAAAACTTCAAGTATATCAAATTCCTTTTCTGTCTGGAAAAATTCAAAGAACATGCTGATATTATAACCCTTTTCCACAGTGATGGTCCATGCACACATCTGGAGATTTGGGTAGCTGTCAGGATATCCAGGGCTCAGTATTACACCTGTTGAATCCAGACGCATTTCATTGGCTGGACAGAGCACTGTGAGACAGAAAAATCCGAAGCCATTATTTCTGTTTCATGTGATTGATGAGATTTTCCCGAGTTTGAACGAACAGCATTGCTCATTCTATTTCCTTAAATGGAGCAACATAGTGATTTAAAATATGATGAAGGGATTTAATTTTGAATTTATCTGGATTCACTAGGTCTACAAGAATAATAATCTCATAAAATAGAAATAGTTGACATTACCATGTTATTGGAAGTTTTTTTTTCAAAAACTGTGTTTGCTTCATGATATATGAACAAATGCGTATATTCAGAACCTAACACTGCTTAACAGGAGCTTTGAAATCTTTTTATATTGACAACTAACTCCTACATGAAAATGACTTAGTCCTGAGTTACATGAGAAAAATACTAGGATCTTAGTTTTCTCAAGAACATAGGAAATAATATTTTCTCATTAATTAGAGAAATCAGGTTTTATGCTGAAAAAGTTATTGGACTATGAAGAGAGATAAATAACACAGAAAAGCAGAGACAGGGTGAGAAAAAGAGTATTTATCTTCATTAAAAAAAAAAAAAAACAACTTTGAAAGAATCATAGAATATTTGGGTTGAAAGTGACCTTTAAAGATCACCTAGTCCAACCCTTTGCAAACGCATCCAAACTGAACTTGAAAAACTATCTGCCCATGTATTTGAAAACATATTTGTATCTCCGCTGCAAATTACCATCTAGTTACTTCAAAAGTTTTTTCTTGTGTCCTGTGTTCGTTCCAATTACTCAAGAAGAGATTGAATACAGCACCTCCACCCCACTTAAAACTCATATGGCTGTAATCTGGCTGTCAAACTACAGTGCTGTGCCAGTTGTGACACATATCTCAAGAAAATGAGCAAAGTAATCCTCTCAGCTGTATATGCACATACAGACATATATTTATACAAAAATGTGTGGTGGGAAGAGCATAACCGTAATCTGGCTGCACTCATTTATTTTCAGCTGGTTTTGCCTTGCAAACTCTCCATAATTTCAAGATTTTCAGCTAAATATTGTT
Source organism: Trochalopteron elliotii (assembly GCA_024734555.1). Lineage (NCBI taxonomy): Eukaryota > Metazoa > Chordata > Aves > Passeriformes > Leiothrichidae > Trochalopteron > Trochalopteron elliotii. Next base: position 937,114 of record JANPWX010000019.1, read on the forward strand.
CAGGAATTTTATAGAGAATTTAAAGATTTGTTTCTGTTAAACAGATTCCCTTCGGAATTGGGTAGCTAAGTTTCATGTGAACCATAGAAAATGTATCTGAAATATAGTTAAGAGTCACCATTAAAGAATTTTCTCAGGGTCCCCTTATTCTGATGCAAAATACAGTTTGAATCTTCTTATTCTGAAATTTTAATTTTGTCCCAAAAGTAGAAGCTAATTTAAAGGAAAATTAAGGGCAAAATTATATGTTTTGTTTCGACAATACTCTATTCTAACTAACTAAGATTATAGAAATTGGCTAAACTTGGAATTTAGTGACTATCATCACAATCAAAAGGAAATCCACAAGAATCTTAAGAAATGCTCATCCAACTGACACCAGAAAAAACAGAAAAAAAAGTGACATTTTTTTAAATAGTACTGAATGTGATGTATACTAACATGTAATAATTAAAATTACCAAATTTACCAAAATAGTTTGCTTTTTTTTTTGTTGTTGGGTTCTTTTTGTTATTTTTTTTTGGCATTCCTCAATTGTCTCATATATCTATACTGCAATACATTAGATTCAAGACTAATATATTGTGGCTTAAATTCTGCTCAGCAGCATTTTTCAGATTTACTTATGGATTAATTTTGAATGTAGGTATCAATGTATTTCAAGTCAATAATTAAAGAAAACTTTAATCAAATGTCACTTTACACTGGATAAAGCATATAACATACGCACAAGGTTAAAGTATCAGGAATAACAGAATTAAGTTCAAAAATAAACATATGCTCTAACCAGTGAAAAGAATTAGTAAACTAATACTAATATGAACCAACAGAAGAACTGAAACTTTTCTTTGAAAGTGACTCTTATGTAGTGTGTTTTACTCTGCACAATGAAGTGTGGTATCTTATCTATAGACCAATATGATACAGTAAAACCATGAAAGACAGAAAATTTTGGCATGTATTTTTGCTGCCTTTAGATTTCATAAAACTCTATTCGTGCTTCATTATTGAAATTTAACTTACATACTGTGATTTTCAAACTTAGACATCATATAAATAAATATAAATAAAATATGCTGCTGTTTATTCTAGGCTGCCAGTAGGACTGGTCATTTTTAACACAATTCAACAAATTCCTTTGCAATTTTCTTTTTAATTTTCAGAATCTAACTCTGAAGACCATGTGAATTTCATTCTGCTTTAAACAGAAGTTGTAAGAGCATTGATTTAATATTAAGCATTGGAACTAATGTTTAGCATTCATATCTGACAGATAAAAGATTAACTATGGTAACTGAAGTCATCATTCCTGAGTTTTTGTCTTGGGTCTTGCATCAAATACAAATATGCCTTCAGCAACACACACTGAGAGGATGCCTCAGGATCAGCATATATGTCTCTATTTGCCCTATCTAATATTGCATCATTTTAACATTTAAAGCAATGCCTGCAGGTTACTATGGTTTTCCACCTATTAAATGCTATATATATGCCAGGCTAGGACTTAAATTTAAATTGGGGTGTTGGAAGCTGTTTCTAGACACATTTGTATCTAAATAAATGCCTGGATTTTAAGAAATTATCAGTGTAAAAGTTCTTATGAAGCTCACATTTCAATTTGACATTGCATTATTAAGAATTAGATTCACTGCTGTGAATGATTTTGACTTCTGCATAGTTTTGCCCATAAAATCAGGGGAAAACAGCTTATCCAGTGGTAAGAGTAGACATTTCCAGCTTTCCAGGAATGGAGGAAGAGAGTATATTTATACAAGAAATTTTTTTAACTCTGAAAGCTTAGGTGAATATTATAGTAATAACAAAGTCCTAAAAATTAATATACTGATGTTTAATTTCCTAAAATCTATATTTTTCACTCTTTTATAACTTTAGAAATTGCTAAGAAAAAGTAAAATATTAAAGTTTTACTTGTACATGTATTAGATTTATTCACAATTAATTTACTATTGCCAAATAAATCTTTCATCATGAGTATTTTATGGGTATGCTAATGAATTAAAATTACTGGAGAAGGACACACCAAAACATCAGATGGGTAGAAAAAACAGATGGCAGTTTTTCTTATAATACAAATGTAAATCAAGTGCACTTATTATTACTGATTTGGGAAAGTATTTTAATCCTGCTGTAGATGTTAAAATGTTAAGCTCAGGAGTAGATGGATCACAAGGGAATATCACAGAAACTAGCAGAATTCAAAAGGGTTTTTACTTACATAACTTATACTTTTATGAGGCTGTGGAGTTTTGGTTTGGTATTTTTTTCTTGAAAAGGTTTTATCAGACATGCTTATAACTGTAGGTCCTTATTTCTCCTTCCAGATATAAATGGAAGAATTAGTAGGAAAACATAAACTCATGCCCATCCCTGGAACTTCAAAGAGATTCCATTTTTTTAATGAAGCATGAGCAAGGCCTATCTTCATTCGTTCCCTAATCAGTTTGGTATGAAAGAAAAATCTCCCTTTTTTTTTAATTATGGAAAAATTATGTTCTAGCATAACACATCAAATTTCAGCTTAATAAAGACTGGCTTAAAGTGTTGTCAGTGGATGGCAGGACTGTAATTGTTTTGACTTTAACAATGAGATGGCATTATCTCTCTGTTCACATTTCTCAATAAGAGGAAAAGTGAACAAACACACACACACACACACACACACACACACACACACACAAAGCCTGTATTTTGGAATATGTTGAATAAAAAATGCAAGTACTTAAAATTGCACTGAAAAAGTATTTTGTGAGCTTGTTGACCCAAATCCATGCTATGTTAATTTAGCATTTTGAAAATTCCGATATAAATTTTCACACTATTATGTTGTAGAGAAAATGAAAGTCTCATTATTTACCAGACTCCCTTCCAAAAACAAAAACAAAAACAAAAACAAAAAAGGAAAAAAGGAATTGTAAAATTCTTTTCACAAAGTAGAGTAGCAGCCCTTTCAACTTGTGAAGTTCATTGAAAGATTATAAATTATTTTACATTAATATCTGACATATATATGAAAAAAACCCAATGAGTGACATATTGGGATGAATAGTAAAAAGTCTGGAACAGTTTCAGCACGCTGTCTTGTGTAAAGAGATGTAGAAGTTATTTAAGGAATCACCAATGAACTGCTCTGGCAAATAAGGAAAATAAAGGAAAGGAAGGAAAATAAAAGGAAAACAAAAAGAACAAAAAACCTTGACAAGTAGGTGGTGCTCCATCCATCTGAAGTCTTTCCCCCAGTCGGCATGTCAGGATCTCATTGCCAACCAGTGTAAAGCCCGGCTGACACTGGTACCTTATTATGTCTCCTGCTCAGACAAACAACACAGGGCAAAACACAAACAAACAAAAGAAACATTAAACAGCAATTAACTGGCACTTTCAGCTTTAAAAACATTATTGATTAATGAAGTTTCTTACCACCATATTATACAATGGGCTAAATGACCTCTGGCATAAACAACTTTGATTAGTCTAAGAAATATGGTAAATGAGCTTTGAGTTGCACACTGTGCTGCATCTATCACTTCTTCCCACCACATTATTTGTTAGATAGTTTGCTAAGATGTCTGGGTTTGACAGATGCTGTGTGAACCAAATGTCCACAGAGCTTTAAGCATTATAATTTATAGGATAACCATTATGAAACTAAATAAAGGTCTAAGATCAAGTCAATAATTAATACAATCCTGAAGGGAAAAATGAAATAGCAGATGGATTTGTTGATGCTATCTAGATTTGGCACTCTCAGAATAAGAAACTGCAAATTTTTAATTAAGAAACCAAAAATACATATAGTTTTATGTATCAATAAAAGTAAAAACTTGCATATCCCAGCAGTTCTCTTTGGCCCATACTACAGAAGAAAAGGATATGTATATGAATCATATATTGGTGCATACGCTAAAAATATATTTTTTTTTGCCATCATGTGAGCAAAACTAGCTGACCAGACATCTGAAATCAGATCATATAAATCACATTTCTTTGAAATATATGTGGGTAAGTAATATTATTGACATCTCTCTGAAAGTCGAAATGTCATCCCCTTTTCTGATCCTCATAAGTTTTATAAATTTGATTTTACATTTTAGGTCACTGAACCTTAATTCTGGTATAGAATATGCCATTATCTACATGTTTTCTTAGAAGTTTTGTTTGCTAGTTTCAGTGTAATACAATGTTTTATATTAAACAGTATGAAAAACATACTTTAAAATTAAGTAAATTACAAAGAGTTATATAATAACATATATGTAATTTCTGAAACATAGATGAGATTCAGGATGCATAAGGAAGAGAAATGATTTCTTAAAAAACACATTGTCAAATAAAAATCTAAAATATTGCAACTATGATTTCCATTCTGAAAAGCACCATGTGCACAGCAAGTTTATTTCATAAAAAAATTCTGCTCTTTTTTTTAATATTACCTATTTCGAATTCATCATCCTCAGCTAGAATTTCAGCATTTGGTATATTTGCTGGAGGCTGGCAGACACGGAGCTGATAGGCTATAAACAGGAACAAAGCACAGTTGACATTCTCAAACATAGTTATCATAGCTATGCAATAACTGATTTAATACCCACATTAGCAGGATAAGCATAAAAACTCAATTTATTTTGAAACTTTCAAAAGAACCAAAAGAAAGGAAACAAAAACATTGGAAGTTGTGTCTGCATTCTCAATTAGTTATTTCATTTTAGTGGGACAACCCTCTTCATAAATATCATAAGATGTTTAGAAGTGGTTGCCAATTTTCTCATTTGAGCAAACCCAGTCAAAAAGCAAATATTTTTGTATTTTTCAATCATTGTCTTATGGTGGTGGTTTTTTTGTTGTTGTTGGGGTTTTTTTTTTGGTTTTTTTTGGGTTTTTTTACCATACAGTTTTACTGTTGAACTCTTCCACTTTTGAAACCTTGTAATAAATATGTTTTGGAATCCCAAAGATTCTACACCAAGGCAGCATAACTAATGGACAGAAGCATTCTGAATGTGAAATTCTCTAAATAAATAAACAGCTGTGGAGCACTCATCACCTGCAGATAGTGTCAGAGAATAATCCTGCTTTCAAAATTCTCATTTGAAGTTTCACCCAAAATAATTTTCTGAGATTTAGCATATGATGCAACAGCCAGGCAAGCAAACCACGTGAAATAAATAAAAAGATAAGTAGGAAGTGTATGCAGAAGTGGTACAGACTGATATTTTTTCCCCCCAAAGATCCAATGAAGATGGGCCCATGTTTGGAGACAGACAAAATACTATTTGATCTTAATACAATTAGCACAGAAATCTGTCAAGAGAAATCACTTTGACATCTTTTTACCTACAGTGGACTGTTCCCTGTCTTAAAGTGTATGTTCAATGTTCAGGATGCAGTATGCTTGGTGTTCATTAATATTACATTTTCATACAGCATTGGTTTATGGCATTTCTCTTTAGCACAAAATATCATCTACTTATGGAAGATAACAGTTCAGCTTCAGTAACACACATTTTTTGGTTGTTTTGTGTGATTAGATCCTTTAGTACTCTAATTGTTCAAACTTTTGAAAATCACAAAATTTACACCGTAAGTAAGACCTTTTGTTACTAAAGAGTGACCCTTAATTGATATCTTCCTGTTACACTCCTTTTCTTCAATCATGTAATGAAAATCTACTTATATCAGTGGGTCAGAAAGCCTTAGAATAATGCAATTTAAAATAAAACACATCAATTAAACACAAAACAACTGTGTTGTTTGCATCTTAAAAGAAATAATAGCAAAAATCGTGAACATAATTAAAAATTGATTCAACAAAGAATTCATACAATTTATCTCAAATGTTTCTCATTTAGGGTAACAGGAGCATCATTAATTTGAATCCCAAAATTATTTATTTTAAATAAATTTGACTCCTTGCTTTTATTTGACTCCGTGACTGCCTTGCCTTTATTACTATAATTTTTGTTCAGCTGATATGAAGGATCATAGACTTCAAGATACAGAGAGATTTATTTATCTTGACAACATTAGTACAAAAATCATTTAAAGTTTCTTTACCAGTAATCTTTGTGCTGCTCAGTTTGCAACTTTATTGCACATTAGGGCCCACACCTGTGGTATGACAATTTTCACAACAAAAGAAACAAGTAAAAGGAGATCTTTAGAGACACCTTAATACTAGCAAATTACTAGACCAGAAGAAATAGCCTCAAGTTACTCCACATGAGATTGGATATTAGTAAAAATGTGTTAACCAAAAGGGTTGCCAAGCATTGAAACAGGCTGCCCAGGGAAGTGGTGGAGTCACCATCCCTGGAGGTATTTACAAGACATATAATGTGCTATTAATCAACATGGTTTAGTGGTAGAATTGGCAGTGTTTGGTTTATCATTGGACTTGATCTAAAAGGTCTTTTCCAATTTGAATAATTCTATGATTCCATGAGCATTTTAGCATATGTTTGGTCATATACTGATATATTAGTAGATATCAATACATATGGACTCATTAATGAATACAAAATGTCATTTTGTCCTTTGCAAGCTGATACATGCAATTTAGATGCCAAGATAAGGAATGGAAACTCTGATCCCCCTCTGCCTAGTCCTGCTGAAGTCTCTACTCCATAGTCAATTGCTGGTGGATTTGTATTTTTCTGTTTCGTTTTGCTTAGCTTAAAATTCCTTTAATCCCATCAATTCTGCCTATCTGTATTCAACACTGTCTTTAATAAGTCAAAAAGAAAGTCTCGTAGTCACAAAATTTGACGAGGATCCAGAAAACAGGCTGTAGTCTGTTTGTGTTTCCTAGGATGTTCAATCCAATGGGCATTCACAAAGCAGCTAAACCCACCCTTACTTCTCAATCTGTTTCCTTATAATTATTGCAATGTAAAAGACTCTTGGCCACCGAGGGTCTGGATGACTACAAAAAGAGGCAGAATTTGGTCAATTAATTCAGACACATTTTCATTCAGTCAGCATTTAATTCAAGGGCATATTAATGTTAACTACACTATGTAGTTCACTCTCATTGAACTATATAGGTCAATCATATTAATAACAGCAACTCTTCTTAGAAAAAGCAACTGATTTTTTTATGCCTTGTTTTCCTCCAGCGGCCAGTATAAACAGTGAAAACATTTAATTTGTCACACTTACCATGATAACTAAGTACAAAGAAGCCACTTGTAGTAAAGTCACTGTGAAACTTTATCAGAATCTGATTGGAAGTGCTATAGACTGATTCTAATGCAGTGTTGCCACTAAATTGTCCAATTTGAGGGGAAGTTTGGTCTGGTCCATCCCTAAGAAAAACAAACAGAGAATTTTTTTTTCTTTTTATGGTCCAAAAAATTAATATATTTCTCTCCAAATTTTAAGTGAATGCAGTAGATTTTCCCTAGATTATACTACAAAGCATGAGACAACTGAGCTGCAAAAAGTATAAAGCAAGCAACTATTGTATGCTGTATGGTGTCATGAGACAACTAAAATAAGATAAAACAGACATCAAGGGCTGAAGACCTTTTCATATCCTGTATGTGGACTGAATACTAATTCAACCATCTTTTGAAAGTCAAATTCTTATTTTCTCATAAAAATTGCAGCCAACTCAAAATTACTGAATTTGTGATTGTACTTCATCTACTTGCCACATCCTCTGATCACATTTGTGTATCTATACTTTCAAATGTGGCTATCACAAAATAAATAAAACTAATAATTTTCATGCCCCCAGTCTTTTGAATCTGATAATTTCTAGGAAAATTAAGAGATAAATAGTGTTATTAGAATTAATTAACAGAATAATTTGAAAAAACAAGAATGAATATTTGCTTTAGCAAAAATAAACTCAAAATGCTTACAGGCTACTGAATATAAGATTGCCCCTGAAAACTGCATGTTGACATTAATAAATGCCCATTTTATTTGCAATGCTTATTATAAGTTACTTTTAGATATGTTCTAATGTCAGCTTTTTTAACCTAGCTTTTCCCCCATAATTAATTGTTTTAATGCTATCGTTTATAGTTTACAGTATATATGGATAGATAAGAATTGATTCAAAGTTTATTTTTATGAGTGATTCAGAGTTTTCTCAATAAATCCGTTGCTGTAACATGGATTTTATATAAATGGTCATGTCTTTTTGACTCAGGTAAGTATTAATGCAATTTTTGGTAACTTTAACCAAAACTGAGTGTGATATGCACCTGCTTGATTGCTTGAATCTTTCTTCATATGAATGTATTGATATTATTTTGTACTATTCATTATGATTTAGACAATATATGCAATGCTGGTAAGATCATTGCTACCTTATGGAAAAATGGAATACCCATTTCAATAGAAAAATTGAATCAAAGTTAGTACTAAACAACAGTGGAACTGTACAGAGGACAGCATCATGAAACAAGAGTATTAAATGCTCATCCTTGCTTCCTTCCAGATTAGAATTGTCAAATACTAAGCAATAGAAGTTCAAATTTAAAGTTATTTTTAATAATTATAAGTATAATACATTTTAAAAGAAAATCATTGCAAAATAAAAATACAGACACTTTTTTATTTTGAAAATTTTGTAGTAATGTGTTTGTCCAAATGACAAGTTTTGACTCTTTCCCTTCTGTTTTAGCAGGGAAATTGTATGTTTTGAAGCATTTGAATTGTGAATAAAATGGCGGGTTTTGCATTGGAAACTGCTATAAAATTTTTGATCTGCATTATAAATAAATAGTATCCCAGAAGTGGTATAAGCTACATAATTAAATAGCCAGCATGTATATAAGGCAATTTTGCATATATGTACAAATGAGGACTAAAGCCATTAAATGTCTTCAAATATGTGGTGGAGGGATTACTGTGATAGGCTGCTGCTGAGGGTCATCATGCAGAGCCATGACAGACATGATTCAAGCACGCAGAAAATATAATTTCTTTACAGTTATTGTTCGCTCAATTCTTTTTTTCATCACCAAATACAAATAGAGCTCGTTTTATGTAGTCTACAAGAAGCCAACTTGGAAGAAGTGAATGCAGTGCTGCCCTAATTTAGTTTCTAGTACTCCTTTTCTAAAACACTAATACAGACACCTGTCACTTCTTATCACTCCTTCTTTAAGTATTATTTCTCTTGATGGTTGAAGAGCAATTATAGCATACCTCTGTATGCTTTTTTTGTTGACAAGCTGAGAAACACTATTATTGTTTCTCATTTCTTGTCCAGTTTTATCTAGAGAGAATGGCCCACTGAAAACCATGGATTGGTGCAACTCAGTCATTTCTCCTAGAAGGAACACCAGTTTCAAGGGGAAAATCGCAAATATATTCTTTTAAATTTATATTTGGTTACATAGTGTTACATGAAGATTAAATAAATGTCAAAAGTGTTTTCTTACCAGACAGTTATGAAATCATATATTGGCTCTGTTTGGAGAACTGTGAAATTGATGTAGATTCCATTCCCAGGTGGTACTCTTACAAGCCAGAAGCAATCTTGAAAGTTTGGATACTCATCAGGGTATCCTGGAGAGTATATGGTGCCATTCATTGCAGTTATGTTTCCTCCACACAGAGCTATAAAAAAGACACTTTTTAATAATAGACAGTAAATGCTTTTTGCATTCTACTTAAACTATATAGAAGCCATAGTTTTGAATACATTTGGTACACTATAACTACATTCCATATGACTGTTCATGTCCAAAGAAAACAGATTTTATTCAGCTTTGTGCAGAGTCAGAAGTCTATCTTAACAGTATTGGTCAAATATAAAAGGTAAAATAAACAATAATTCTGATGTCACGAATACTATCAGAACTGGAATTAAAGAAATATATATACATATAGGGTGCAATTCCCTGCACAATTGAAAATTACTTTGTTAGGACTTTGTGTAAATTCCAGCAACAACTTAGCAACAAATCACATTAATTGTTTTCACGTGTGGTCACAAGAAAACAGCCAACCAAAATTAACACATGAAAGAAGGCACATAAAAGGTTGAGGGGTGGGTGAAGATTAGAGGGGAACTTCAAAATTAAAACATTGTGTCCAACAGTATGAATAGTTATTTTGCATTTATGGATAGAAATTCTGGTAGATAAAGTAAGAGTCTGGTCTGTAATTCACGTTGAAGAGTACTAAATTTAGATATCATACAGTGCAAGAGTGACCATACAGATTCCGGACTTTCATAACTATGTATTTCTGGAAAATTATCACTCCAAATTAGATGATTTTCCCATAGATTTCAGATGTATGAATTTGACACCACCCAGTTATTACAGAAGAGAAATATTATACAAGCCTAGTTCTGGAAAAGTAAGCAAAGCTTAAAATTGTATAATTTGCTTTAATTTGTATACATTTATTTTGCCCACTCCACAAGGTGCCTAGTATGGCAACATGGATTTTCTAAAATATGTTTAAAAATCTGTAACCACAGCAGTTTTCACATACAGGTTTGACATATAGGAATCATGCATTTTTTGTGTTTAGCAAAAGCATGTGTCATGGTTTATGTTTATACACTTTGGTGCTGAGCTGTAGGGTGGGAAGGCCTCCATAGTGATAACTTCAACCATTCAGACTCAACAGCTTGGGCACTGCTTTTCTTCAGCTTTAACCTTAAAGGCTCAAGGGGCTTTGAGCAGTACAGACAGAAATGGTTTTTCAGCTGGGTCTTAGGGAAGTGAAGACATAGTCTGATAAAACTGTCAGGCAACAAGATTTCTTGGAAAAGGAGAGGGAAAATAATCCAAACAGATTAAAGCAAGGGAGATGAGTTAAGAAGGGTCAGAGAGTGTTAGATGATGCTGAGAACAGGTTAAAGAAATATTAGGTGCATGGGGATACAAGAAGAGAACAAAACTGTTTAAACAGAAATCAAGTTTAGCCATACTTAATTCAGATTGTCTGCTTCAAGAAATCTGAGGAATTAAACAAGCCTTGGTATATCTCGTTTTACAATAAAGACATTAAAGCAATTACAAATTTAAGACATGCCATGTATTTCTGGTACTAGGCATACACACAAAAGCCAACTTCATTTTAATGCTTTTGAACACAAAGCCTTCATCTCAAATCAAACCAAGTAGACAACTCATTATCCTTTTGCTGCAACAATAAGAAAAAAAAATCTTAAAAATATCTGTAGCATATAAAAATGTCACAAACCCTTTATTAAAAATACCACAGTAAGTATCTGCACAAAACCACATGTAATTTAAGAAATTTGTCTAGGAACTGACTAGTGTTGACAATCTGTTATCATACAGCAAACATGCATCTTAGATCTTTATTATCAAGTTGGTGGATTTTTTAATCTTTATTTTTTATATCCAATTAAGTAGAAACAAAGAATATCCAGCCACTGTTCAGGAACTCCACCAAAACTGATACTCAGAGACACAACATGCTTTGGACATGTTAGAATTTACTAATTAAATTATTGGTTCCAGTAAGGTATTTCAAAGAAACAGAATCACTGCATTCAATACATAGTTTTGATTGTGAGGCACAGAAAATACAGATAGAACTAACCAACAGGAAAAGCTAAGTGTTCAGCAGTTAATATCAGTTAAGTCCTGAAGTATGAAGATATTACTGTTTCACGGGATCCAGAAAATGGGTGGTAATACTCGATTATAATGAATTAACTCCTTCCCCTTTCAAAAAAAAAAAAAAAGACAGTGTAGGTGTCATCTCTCTTTTATATGATAAGGCTTCCCCTTCTGAATTCAGTACCAGTTAGGTCCTAATTTAGCTACCACATTCCCCATAAATTCCTAAGACTCACTGACTCCAGAAGGAATTTTGAATTATGAGATTTCTAATTTAAGTGTCTAAATTTGGGTATCAGCTGCAAAATATAATGACAAAATTCAGAAAACAGAGGAGCTTTTTATTTTCTATTTGGGTAGTTGTGTTTGGCTTTGGAGCTTTTTTGGAGGTGGGGTGTTGTTGTGTTATTGCTGGGGGTTTTTATTGGGGCATTTCTCTCCTACACAATAGTGAGGATCCCATTCTCAATGCTGAGCTTTACCATTCAATATAGAGGGAAGTTAGGCCTTTAAGTGGAGGACTGACCTTCTTTGGCCTGCTGCTTAGAGATAGGCCAAAAGGCTTTCAGCATAGGTAGGGAAGAGATAAACACTTTTACAGAATCATCACAGTCATTCTGTCGCCTTAAAATCAAAGCTGTGTGCAAGTCACAGCTCCTTGAGCCTTCTTATTTGTTTCAAGCACAAGTGGATAAAACAAATGTAAAAGGTTAAAAAAATGTAATTTTAAAAAAATCCCATTCAGAAAAAGCATATGTACAAGCAATTTCACAGAGCACTGACTGGAGGACAATTTCACTCTAGACCATCTTTAACATTTCTTTCTAACTGACAAGAAAGAACATAAGTGGCCAGAATTGGCAAATTCAATTTTGAAGCCGTTTATCTTAATTTATTCCAGAGTTTTTACTCTATTGCCTCCTAGATTAAAAGCATCTGGGTCTCCACATTCCAGGCTTTAAGCCTAACCTTCCAAAATTAAACTTATTATCTCAGGTAAGTTTTCAGAGATTTCATATTACAAAACATTTCAGCTTCTCTGCTAAAATTTTAATGTGAAAAATTGAATACATCCTTTGCAAAAATCACACTGTAAAAATGCAGGCCTCTGTAAATCAAAAAGCTGAAATGAGTTCAGTTAACAGTCTTAAGAAGACCTCCAAATGATGAAGAGTTTAGAGGTCACCTGGAACTTACCTTCACATCTGGGGAGAGGATGATTCCAATTGCGGCTGATGCCATGAAGACAAGTCAGAGCTGAATTTCCAATCAATGTGTAGCCAGGAAAACACTCAAATGAAATAGTTTGTCCCACAGTAAAGTCATTTCCAATAACAAAACCATTACGAAATGGTCGAGGATCAGGACAGCTTTGTAGCTGATATGCTGAAATAAATAATAATAATGGTGGAAAAATCACTAAAATAAAAATTCTGATTATCTCAAAAATAAGAAATTTTAATTAGAATAAAATTAAAAGTCATGAACAGCCCATATGCTCGGAACCAAAGTTCCGTAGTGGTTATGATCAAATAATTGATTTTACATCTGGAGAAGTACAGTGAAACCAGCTACGCTTCTGTGCTGCAAAATAACATTTCTTTTTGCTGTTTGAAGATACTATACTGAGATAGATTATATCCTTTTCTGATCCGATAGGCGTTGTCAGGTTTTACATTCTTATGTTTAAGGAAAAGGACAAATAAATGTCTATACTTTTATTTGTTTTTCCCAGAAGAATTAAAAGGCTCTATAATGAACCGGAATATCAAAGACTTTATAGTGAACAAGTAAAACTCGAAAACAAGCTTTTCTCACACATCTTGGTGATTTTTTCCAAAAAGGTTTGAAGCATTTTCTTCTTATTACCAATGTGAGAACAAATAAGCTGTGTACCATGAGAAGTATAAGAATATCATGTAGTCAATTGTTGGATCTAATCTCCAGCAACAGGACGGGGTAACTGAGAGGTGTTCCATGAGTTTTTTTATTCAATTATCAATCTCAGTGAAGGTAGAGATATAAAAGATGGTAAAACTCACACCATAACAACAGAAGCCAAAGTTCTCTTTGTTACGAGGCCTTTTAAAAGTGTTTTAGCCAATAGGCTAATGCTAAAAGGTTACAAGCATCTACTTAAGCCAATCAATAAACACTACATGTATACCTTACAGCATACAATAGTTGCTTGTTTTATATTTTTTGCAGCTCAGAAACTTTCTATAGTCCAAATATTTCAAGGCCTAAAATTCAACTCTGTTTCCAACCTCTATCTATGTAAGCTTATTGCAAAGCTGTGAAAATCCTCTGCTTTTTCAGTTCTCACAATGTTCCCACAGCACATGTTTGAAAGAATCAGTTCTATCTTTTGTGGTTAAAACACAGAAAAGAACTTTCTAGTGGTTTGACAAATGACAGCATTTCCAAAATGATTACTGTTACTGTTAATAGTGTATTACATTTTTACTGTCCTTAGCATTTTAGGCCACAAATTGACTTTTTCTTTAAAAGCTAATTCTTTCTACAGTGGCTCACTTCCAGAATGTTACACAGAGTTCAAATCAATTTGGACTTGTTACTATTAAAAGAATAACAGGAAACTGCTCTAAAGTAAAAACTCTTTAAATCAGTCTCAGGTGTTATTCATATAATGAAAACACGTCTACTTTAAAATACACATTTGACCTTTTTTTAGTGAACAGTGGTGATCTAATCCCTTTTAAATGAAAATGTATTTCTATAAATAAAACTATGATCTCGTGATCTTTACCAGCTCAGCAGACCTACTTGGGTACAAAAGAACAAGAACCTTCAGGGAAATGGTGAACTAGGAAATAAAATAGACTTGGAGATTTTTGGTTTGCCATTGATTTGGCAGGCCTACTTCGATCCAGTAATATTATTTAGATCTTTACCTTCCAGAACCCATTAAACAAAATTAAAATTCTAGTATGCTTCCAAACATTGAATAGAGATGTTTCTGTCATAAAGGCATGCAATGCAAATTAATATGCCAATCAGCTTCAGATATTGGCGATTATCTGTTTGCTGACATTTGACCTGATTTTAAAGAAAATATGCAATTAATTTGCTTTTTCATCTTAACTTTCTTCATTCTTCTGTTTTATCTCAATGTTTAAAGCTTGGGACTGAAACACAAAATCTTTCATACCTATTTTTAGGAATCCCCAAAACCCCATAAAATTTTTAACAACCACCTTGTTCTCTCATAAGAATGTCCAAATCTCACCTTGATATACAATATGAAATCCTTGTTTGTTCTGTGAGTAATCACTGTGAAAGTATAAGCTGGTTTCATGAGTTGTGCTGAACAGAGAGGCTGGTAGCTGAGGGCCACTTAGTCTCCCAATAATAGTGCTAGTTTCTGTAGATCCACTCCTAACTTCTAAGTAATCATGTATGGTCTCCGTTGAGAAATTCAAAAATTGCAAATGGACACCTGAAAAACATTATTAGTAAATAAACACCACCAGTACCAAAACCAGGAGGGAAAATAAAGTATGTACATCTTACATTGATAATTGCAGAAAACAACTGGTGGAAATCCATGTGCTACCTGCCAAGTGTCTGTATATTTCCCAGTCCGGATGTGTGTGGGTCTGCACATCTACCATCTGCCAGCAAAATTTAAATTGGACTAGACAGTGAGAAGAAATGCCTCGGGTTCAGCTCAGGGTATCAGGCAGGCAGAGCTTCCTGGTACACCAAGGACTTGTGAAAGCAAAATACATGCGGAATACCTGTGAGTGCTCCACGCACACACTGTGGTCATGGTTTTGGTCATAGAAATTTCTGATTATTTGGTTCAGTAAGGAATAGAAAAGTAGTTTACTCTCCATTAGCAAGTTATCTCTCCTAACCAGGTGAAGTATTGCAAAAATTATGTGTCAGGAAAAGAAAATTCTATGCACTGAATAGTTATAGGGGTCTCAAACATTTTCCCTTTTTATACTTCTATATAAATTACAACAAAGAAACATTTGTATTCTTCCTGGATATATTGCAACTATGGCATGATAACGCAGTAACATAGAATCACAGAATCACTAAGTTGGAAGGGACCTTCAAGATCATCGAGTCCAACCCATGCCCTTAACACCTCAATTAAACTATGGCACCAAGAGCCATATCCAATCTTTTTTAAACACATCTGGGGATGGTGACTCCACCACCTCTCCTGGCAGACCATTCCAGTACTTTATCACTCTTTCTGTAAAAAACCTTTCTCCTAATATCCAATCTATATTTCCCCTGGCACAGCTTAAGACTGTGTCTTCTTGTTCTGTCAGTTGCTGCCTGGAGAAAGAGACCAACCCCCACTTGACTACAGCCACCTTTCAGGAAGTTGTAGAGAGTGATAAGATCACCTCTGAGTCTCCCTTTCTCCATGCTAAACAACCCCAGCCCCCTCAGTCATTCCTCACACGGTTTGTGTTCCAAGCCCCTCACCAGCCTTGTTGCCTCCTCAAGTGTCTCAATGTCCTCTCTCAACTGAGGGGCCAGAACTGGACGCAGCACTCAAGGTGTGCCCTCACCAGTGCCGAGTTCAGGGGAAGAATGACCTCCCTCCTCCTGCTGGCTACACCATTCCTGATACAGGCCAGGATTCTATTGGCCCTCTTGGCCACCTGGGCCCACTGCTGGCTCATGTTCAGCTGCTGTCGACCAGAATCCCCAGGTCATTTCCTGCCTGGGCACTGTCCACCCACACTGTCCCCAGCCTATAACACTGCAGGGGTTTATTGTGGCCAAAATGTTATTAAACTTCATCTTACTGGACTCTGCCCATCCATCCAACCATTCCAGGTCTCTCTGCAGAGCCCTCCTACCTTCAAACAGATCGACACACTCTCCCATCTGCAAATTCTCTAATGAAAGAGTCAATACTCTCATCCATGTTGTCAGTGAAATTATTGAATAGAACTGGTCTCACCACAGACCCCTGAGGGACACCACTGATGATTAGTCACCAGCTGGATGCAGCACCGTTTACCACCACTCTCTGGGCCCAGCCATGCAGCCAGTTCTTAACCCAGTAAAGAGTGCTCCTGTCCAAACCGTGGGCGGCCAGCTTTTCCAGGAGCATGCTGTGAGAGACAGTGTCAAAGGCTTTGCTGAAGTCCAAATAGACAACATCCACATCCTGCATCCATCAGGCAGGTCAGCTGGTCATAAAATGAGACGAGGTTGGTCAAACATGACCTACCCCACCTAAACCCGTGCTGGCAGGGTCTGATACCCTGGCCATCCTGTAGGTGCTGTGTGATAACAATATAAACTGTTCCATTACCTTACCGAATACTGAGGTCAGGCTGACTGGTCTATAACTACCAGGGTCCTCCTTCCCACCCTTCTTGTGAATGGGCATCACATTGGCCAGCTTAGAGTCATCTGGAACCTCACCAGTGAGCCATGACTGATTGTAAATGATGGAGAGTGTCTTCACAAGCTCATCTGCCAGCTCCCTCATCACCCTGGGATGGATCCCATCTGGGCCCATAGATTTATGACCATCCAAGCATCTCAGCAGTTCTCTGACTGCCACCTCCTGGATAGCAGGGGGACCATTCTGCTCTCTGACACCATCTACAAACAGTAGTTTCATTAGAAAAGTGATTGAGTCCTACTGGTGTTTCTGGCAAAGACAATCAACACTGCAGGCATCAGCTTGGTAGAGGCACAGGGCCAGCCAGATCTCACCCCTGGCAAGCCAGACCTCAGCTTCAAGCCCTGGGAGGCATTTGTTTAACTTCAGGTGAGACAGAGATCTCCTCCCAGGTGACTTTACTATTATTATATTAATGAACCCAAGTTCTGCCCCCCTATTGGTTACCTCTGTTCCATGTTTGGTCATGTTTCTAGAACCCTCTACCTCCAAGCCTATATATTGTCACTCCCCCCTCATTTCTGGTCTTTGGTGTTTCGTCCTTACAATGTGTGGTTTCTGGGCACTGTCCCTATTTTATTTTCCTATTCAAGTGGGTTTTCTTTTTCAGACACACCATTGCACCCGCTCCTTCTTCAGCACCACATTTGCCCTGAATATCAGGGAACCTAAAAGACGTGTGGCAGCCACCCTCACTGTGACAAACACAATTTCATATAAAACTGAAAGTAAAAGATATAATGTCAGATAAATTATTGAAAGTCATGAATAGTTTTGTAAGTCCTGAACTGTAATACCTAAATAGTGTTTCTCACTGTCTTTTAGAACTTTCCCCCCAGATAATGTGTAAAGTGTATGAATGATTTTCTGAAGCATGAAACATTTTATATGCAAGTTAGGTGCATAATTAAATTGCTGTTACCCTGATAATTTCTGTCTTGCTTTATCTGAAGACAGTCTATAAGTGATAAGAAAGCTTTTTCTTATAAGTGTCATTCTTTGACTTTGTCAGCCTTCCAAATATTTCCTACACAAAGAATTAAGCTACATTCAAACTTTGCTCTTTCTCTATCATGATATTTTGGCCTTTCATTTGATCCTGCAAACCACACACTTATCCAAAGTTTAAGCTGTCATTAATAACTGCCAGCTTACATGACCGTGCCGTCAGTTTTTTCCTCTTTCACCAACTTTCTTTGATACAAAAGTAGAAATATATTTTTGCCAGTCATCCTGCTCTCTGTATTGCACTTTCCCTTCAAGTTTCTGAATCATATCAATCTTCAAAAGTATTCATCCCTTGCTCTGCCAGTAGCACCTGCTTCTATTTGTCTGAGAATTCAGCTTGTTAGATTGACTTTTTTTCTATGCCTTTTTGCAGTTTTGGACACTCTGCTTAAAAGAGTAGTTAATATATTTATGCATGCAAATGAAAACAGTGGCATTGGTAAAAACTACATCATTAGTTAATATCCAGTGGACAAGCTTCTGTAACTTATAATTGGAAGAAAGTCTTCCTAAAAAGAATTAAACAAGTGAAAGTCTATAGAAGGTTCCCATGATGGTGTTTTTTGAGTTTTTCTATTTACGACACAGAAGAGTTGGACGTAAGTGCCTCCACTAGGTCAGTCACACAGCACCACTAAAGCCAACTCTAGCCATCACTTCTTCAAGTATCATATTTTTCAGTTCTTTTTACAGTGAAATTTTATTTTAATGTTCAATTTAGTTTTGAACATCTCTCACTTAGAAAAGATAAGGAATGTCAAGCATGTTTCAATCTGTGCAACTTCAGTTTTCTTCTGAAAAATGGAACATTTCATTTTCCTATACATGAACTGGAAAACAGATCATAAATCCAGTGACTAAACTTCAGTTAGTACAAAGAAGTTCAGAACTATTGATTTTGGTGGTTGAACTTACTTATCCAAGAAACTGTTTCCAAAACTTCAGTACCTGAATTTCCTGCCTAATGGAAGTCAAACTAAATAGCATGTTAATAATATAAA
The DNA here is from genome assembly GCA_024734555.1 of Trochalopteron elliotii. Classification (NCBI taxonomy): domain Eukaryota; kingdom Metazoa; phylum Chordata; class Aves; order Passeriformes; family Leiothrichidae; genus Trochalopteron; species Trochalopteron elliotii. The sequence goes on from JANPWX010000019.1 coordinate 956,112, forward strand.
GTGTAAATAGCAGTCTGAAGAGTTAAGTTAGCATTATTGGACACGTAAGCCTGACAGAATGCAAGCAAAGAAAATGGAGTAAGGAGTCAGTACAGGAAGAGAGACAGGATAGCAGTAAAGTGAGGGAAGAGGCAGGTGGCAATGCATTTGGGATAAAAAGACAGGTTCTGGATGCAGTTGAACATACCATTTTATTAAATTTGAAATTTAACCAATATTCCAGATTTTTATTATTTTTTATTTATTAGCAAATGACTTTGGAATCATCTGTCAAAATATCCTGTCCCCTTATACCTCTGAATATCCTTTTCTCCTGTGGATTTGATCCAGGAATAGTGCACCTACTACTGTTACAAATATATATAATTTTTTTATTTTTTTGATAACTTAACAAGCAGAAATCTATTTGAGATTCTAGACAACATTATGACTCATAATGAAGCACTACAAATTGTCCCATCAGGCTATCTAAAAATTCAGGTAGTGGCAGAGTTAAAATGTCAATGTTATCTCTATAAAATGCTAACACACACACACACACACACACACACAATCAATTATTGACTGTAATCTTGTGTGTTTTGAACAAAATGCAAACAAACAAATTGGGTTTTATACAGAAATCCCTATTCTAATATAATGGATTTCCCCCAGATAGATTTGGTTAAGTCAATGTTACAGAACTTTTAATATTTTTCAATATAAACAACCCATGCAGAACAATTGGCTTTCACTTAAATCATAAATGAACTAGGCTCATGGGATTTCTACTCAAAAATACCACAAAACTGATTTTAAAAAGAGGAGGGAAAAAATCTGAACATAGGCAGAAGAGAACGTTATTTGAGATGTTGCACTCTCTCTGGAAGACGCAGAAATTCGTATCAACAAGTAAAAGATATGACAGAAGATGGCAAGTATAAAATAGAAAACAATGAGGCCTGTCTAAGAAAACCAGCATGTTGCCCTGTGTGGGAGTGCATTTTTTAATTTTAATTCATAAGTTAATGTTCTTTTGTAAAATGGTTTGTTTTCTGTACCCTTTTTTGTTACCCATGTTCGGTTTATCCCTATTTTTTCCCCAGTAACATTTCTGTAATTGGTTCTGTATTCTCCCTTAATTTTCCCCCCAAAGACAGTTAACTGTCCATCACTTCATAGACAGCCACCTGTTGCTGTCTATCATTTTTGGGGTCACTCCCCACTTCTGGAAGATTCTGAGAGAAGCATCGAGTGATTGGACAGAATCATGATTGTCACCTTCTAATGTTCATTGTATGGTTGTTTTGTATGTTTGTTTATGAGATTTGCCACCCCCCTGTTAAACCTTATTGGTTCCCTTTCCGTGTAACACCCCCAGTTATAAGGTCTCACCCGAGAGTTAACCGGGGTCTTTGGCACGCTGACTCTCGAGGTGAGGACCCCATGCCGGGGTTCCAATAAACTCGTGTGACCCAGCGTCTCCGGAGTCCGCCCTTTTTACGATCCTCCTGCCAATCGCCATGCAGGAGCAGCCAGAGTGAAAAAGAACTCACTGAAAGAAAGCCCTGTCGCCTGTGCCGAGGCTAGCTGGCTTGAAAAACAGGCACAGCAACAGCCCTCAGTTTTCTTGCTTGCAAGTGTTTGAAATCTTGCAGTGCAGATTCTCACGCAGCTTCAAGAAAACAATGTATATTTTTATCATTTATCTATTCTTTACATTTTTCTGCTCTGGATGGAGAAATGCGATGAACGGTGATGTTCACCATCCAGGTCAAAGAGGTGGCAACCTGTGTAGTCAATCTCTTGACCTTTGTACAAATGTATATAAGTATGGAGTCAGATAATAGAGAGGAGGAGAAACTTTCCCTTGACCTGCTGCGTCTGCCTCGTTCCTCGTGTGTCTGAACCAGACACAGCAGCACACCATTCAACTAGCATATAGAGAAAAAATCCAAGTGCACATACTCCTTAAAAAGTGCCACATGTGTTAAAAAACTAGATAGGACAACTCTACTGGCTAACTTTGAATAAAGATTTCACAATAAAATATGCATAGGATCCACCCAAAGTTGCTCAAGAGGTTAGCCAATGTAATTAAAATGCTCATAATATCTATATAAAATCATGGTGAAATAAGAGAAGTTCTAGTGACTTGACAAAGTCTGAATATATATTCACCTTTAAGACAACAAAAAGGATCTGGGAAATGTCAACTACAGGTTTGCTGCAGTCCCTGGAAAAATTATGGAACTTGTTTATTTAAAGGCAATTTCCAAATATATAAAAGATAAAAAACCACTTAGAAGCAGCCAACATGGATTTTCTAACAGAAAATAACAGTTAATCAACCGTTATATCCTTCTATTATTAAACTGACAAAGTGAGAAAAGTGTATATAATATACTTTCTCTCTGCTATGGCTTTTGACTTGGTCTATAACACTCTCATCTGAAAACACACACGAGCTTGATGATTGGACAGGAAGTCAGTTTAAGATAACTTTGAGGCTCCAAGGGTGATAAGCAGCCATTCAATGGTTGGCAGCCAGTAACAAGCACAATATTCTGTGGGTTGCTATGGAAGCTTACACTGGTTTATGTCTTCAGAAGAGACTTGGAAAATGAGAATGCATCCTCAACAAATATGTGGAAGATACTAAACTAGGGCTTGTAGATGGTATACTAAATGGCACAATTTTTGGCTGAAGAACACCAAAAACCTTGAGGATTGAGTAAGTAAATGCTTTTTAAAGGTTTGCACAAGGAGAGGTACAGAATTCTACATCTGGAGTACAACATCCTTATCTGTTACAGGCTGAGGGTTGATTAGGTGAGCAGCAGCCCCAGTGAGACGGTTCCACCAGCCCTGGGCTTGATCCAGTGTTCCTGACCATTCTACTTTGAGTGGGAAGTTTGACAGCTTTGAGTGGGAGGCTTCTGAATTTCCTTAAAAAGAACATTTCTATGCTGCTGTGAGTTTTACCTAGGATACGCAAAGAAGCTTAATGATAAAATAATTAATAAAAATGTAGCTTTAACTTCTGAATTGACTTGGTGTAAAATATGAATGATAGCTTCTTTTTTGTTGTTGTTGGGTTTATGACTTCCCAAAAACAGGAATCAATCCTGTAAAGTTAGAAAACTGTGCTGAATTCTAATTAAATAATTTTTTCTTTACCAGAAAATTTTGGCATATATTAAATGGAAAACCAAAAACCTTGTAGCTTTTCTATTTCAAATTTTTCTTTTAAGATTTTGCTAACTTCTTCAATGAATTATAACTACTTTTGGTTTTTTGTTAGGATAAAGATTAACAATATTTTAAAATCTATATTCAGTGTTTTACCCATAAAACAACAATTTTAGATCCATAAAAGAACACATACCAAACCCAATAGGCAATTTTATTGTCCATGTGCAATCCAAACTGCTAGGATAGTTGCCAGGAAACCCTGGACTGAGAATCACTCCACTGAAGTCTGACATGCCACCACCACATTGTGCTAAAAAACAAACAAACAAACAAACAAACACAAAAATATTTCTCAGAGGAGTGAAATAAGCTAAAAAAAATAATCCATAATATGACGATCCTTAGAGCATTAATAATATAATAAAACTTAGGGTTATATACCCAAACAAATACACAAACATATCTTTACCACTAAATATCTGTAAGAGAGTAATTTACAAGTAGGTACTTTGCAAATTTGTATAAACTCTGAATTGAGTAGATTTTAACTTGGGGGATACATGTACCCAAAGCAGAACAGATTACAGAATCGCAGTATCATTCAGGTTAGAAAAGACCTCCAATATTATCGAGGCCAACCTCTGACTGATCATCACCTTGCCAACTAGACTGTGGCACTAAATTCCACATCCAGCCCCTTCCTAAACACCCACAGGAATGGTGACTCCACCATATCCCTGGGCAGCCCATTCTGTGAAGAAATCTGAAATTCCTGACCACCCTTTCCATAAAGAGATTCCTCTCATTGTCCGATCTGAATCTCCCCAGGTACATCTTGAGATTCTGTCCTCTCATCCTGTCACTTGTTGCCTGGGAGAAGAGACCAACCCCAAACTGGCTACACCCTCCTTTCAGAGAGTGATAAGGTCTTCCTGAACCTCCTTTTCTCCAGGCCAAACCCCCCCAGCTCCATCAGCTGCTCCTAAGACTTGTGCTTCTGCCAGCGTCATTGCCTTAATGTTTACTCTGCAATCTGTCTATAGGAACTGTCCTTGTGACGGGCAAGCAGCACACATCAGCTTAGAGCAGCACTGAGACAAATGCATGTTTGTAAAGGAGCATCTGAAGAATATAAGGTAATGTATTATAAAAAGACTCTCCACTAAAAGTGTTTCAAGAGGCCTTTTAAAAACTGCAGTTTTATCCTGTTGTTCTAAAAATGAGATAAAATAAACAAACTTAGAAAAGCACACATACAAATACTTTCAGAAATTAAGCTAAATTCATATCTTAATTTTATTTTTGTTTTCAGGCATGACATCAGTAAATAAAATTACTTAGACATCCATATTACATTTAAAGATGGTAATTATGATAAATAGAATTTTGTTGAGCTGTTTTGTCCAAGTAAAATTTGCTATATTATTTGAAACACAAGTAAAAATCATTACTTGCAAACTAAAAGAAAAATAATCATTAAAAAAACCCTAAAATTTCAGCACAGCATCTTTATCTTCAGAATTTACCAAGAGCAGTGCAATTATAATATCAGACTTCCTAATCATATGTTAATGCATAATGACAAAAACGGAAGACTAAGTCCTGAAAAAATTCTTACAAATATCTCAATCTTGTTGAATATTTATAAATTCTAAGCTGAGGGAGTTCAGTACCTCACAGGAGGTTTTTAACACCCCACAGGATTAAGAACAGGATTATGTGAGGCAGCTCAAGAGGATATATATTAACTGCCTTGAAGAAAAGCAAAGCAAAAATATCTTTTATGAGATCTGCAGCATCCTGCTATCCATATATGCAAGATTACTAATCCTGATAACTTTTAGTATTAGAGAACCCAAACAAAAAAGGTATTTCTATGCAGTGAAAGAGATTACAACTAGAAGGAATTTTACATTCCTCACATTCATTCATCATATAAAAAGAGCATATTTAAATGTACTTCAAAGGTTTCATTTTGGTTTTTGACAGATTTTCAGTGCTTTTCCCAATAATATTATGGACATAATTTAACTTGAAAAATAATGTGTCTTCTGAAATTGGGTAGACATACTTATGTTGCACTCATTAGACATGAAAATATAATGTTGTTTTTATTTTAATATCTTCTACAATTGCCATTATCCTTCTGGGGAAATGAGTCCTAAATAAATTGTGTTGTAAGGGTCTCTGGAGGTGTCATTCCTGATAATTAATTGACCATATATCTGACTAGAACACATAGAATCATATCATAGAACAGTTTGGGTTGAAAGGGACAGCGTGTATTTCTTTTACTGCTTGAAAATTTCAGAAAAAACTGCTAACGTAAGTGCACAGAAGCCTTTGAAAATCTCTAATTTAATTTTAACATCTTCATATTTAATTAAGTTCCTCTAGTTCTCTGATTTTTTCCACTATGTGTGTATATAATTTTTGAGTTTTCTGGTTTTCTCATTCTGGCATATTTAAGAAAAATTATGTATGTTGAACATACCTAGACATATTGGAATGGGATAATTCCATCTTCTTACTGGTCCAGGCATACAAGTGATATGTGAATGTCCCTAAAATGACAAAATATTTGCTAATTCATACAAAAATATACAGTATACAGCACATTAGTATTTCAAAAAAAGAATGTATAATTGAAAATATCATCAAAATACAGAAAAACAAAAAGCTATAGTAATTACATTGAGCACTGTGGATTGTATCATGCCTTCAACACAGCAGAGAAGGCTGTGACTGTTAGCTCACTACATGATGGTGTCTATGCCATTAATATTATTTCTCATAACAGAATCCAGCTGAATTCTATGCATGTTTTAGTATAAACCAAGGGTCTGGACACTACAGGTCTGACTGAAGCAATGTTTGCATTGTATGGATTTTCATCATTTGTTGAACATGATAAAACTATATATATTATATAAATTATGTAAGTGCTGACTTTACATCTTAAATTCATCACAGACACACCCTCTCTATTGCTCATTGACCTCATGTAATTCTAATTGTCTTCCAGCAAAAGCAAACAAAAATGGAAAATCTTAAGAGAAAACTGTACTTGTGATATCTTCCAAAACCATCTAGTCAGACTGCATAAGTCAGAAAAAACATATGGAGGGAAGAAACTTTACATGTGTGTTTGTGCAGTCTATGCTCCTAAATTCTTCATTTTCTATATTTTACATTTTTTTTATTGCAGCCATTTATTGTGGCTTATCTGTTCACATACACACACATCTATTTAAGATGGGAATTAAAGCAAAAAAGCAAAAAATATTTCTCAGGCTGTTCCCATGAGTGGCCTGTTAAAACCAGACAATATAAGAAGAAAACTTCAATAGTCATTCTCAGAGCTGCAATCAAAGAACATGTATTTCATCTATTCTTGAAATGCTGGAAATCTGCAGGCATGACTAGGAATTCTATCTTGAAGGGAAAATTGGGATACAGGTCCCAAATCCAAACAGCAGTTGAAATCTGGAAGCAGACAAGACTATTTTGTTTCTATCACTATACATAAACTAGGCTTTTTTTTTTTTTCTTTTTCCAAATAATATAATTCAATTTCTATTTTCAATGCAGCACATATAAACCCAATATCTAGGTTTTCACAGAATTCTGTAAAACAAATATTTGTAATTATTAGCATTTTTTAAACTTCATTTAGTTAGTCTGACATCCACATGTGTTATAGGTGAGGCTTATATTAATGGCATTTTGCTTATTCTAGCATATTTTGCTATTTTGCTCCAAAACTATCCATAACTCCATTTGCAGTTAATAATGTGCTATTATATAGAAATTATTTTCTCTCTTTAAGACTGTTCTTTTTGCAGTGCTTGGGTAATGTGATGATTTTCTGTCCTTTTCGCTCTCAAAGAGCTAGATAAATGGAAGACTATAGAACCGCAGACACTTTTTGAGGTGTCTCAAGTAAAAACAATACTCAGTTTTGGATCCAATTCTATGGCATAACTGTACAAGTTTTTGAAAATATTTTCCACTTCTTTCCTATAGGCAGACAGGTTCCTACTGTCATTAGGAACTGTCATACTGTCAGGTGATTTACAAACACTGAAGTTCCCCTGGTTAAACCTTTTGCTAGTGTAAGGACATTGCATATTTACTTGGCAAAAAATACACCCCTATTTGATAAACATTTTGGAGAAAAAATCCCAAGAAATTGCTGAAAGAAAACAATTGACGCTATCTGATTTATTAAAAAAAGCAATTATTTCTTTCCTTTTGTTTACTCTTAGTCCTCTTCTTTACTTTCTTTTTCCTCCTATGCATAGAGAACTACTGTTAATTGTTCATCGAGTGGCTTTAACTTAATTTTGTCAACAGTTCATGGTTCAGCTATAATTATCAAAGATACCATCAATAATAGATAACGACCTATAATCACTAATGCAGAAGAAGCACCAAGCCATACACTTCTGATGGAATATTTGTAGTTTCTAATTTACTGTCTGGTAGAAAAGCAAACAATCCTGTAATCTTATTATGTGTATACAATTCCTGAAGAGCTCAGTATCCATTTTCCACTGACAGACCCAAACATAACCACGTTAAAGAACTGAAAGCCATCATTTGAAATAGGAAACTTAGCTTACCTGAAGAGAATAACCCTGGTCACACTGGAAAGACACCACATCTCCAACCATGTATCTGTCTCCAATTTTGATTCCATTACTTGGGGTCTGTGGTTCAGGACAAGAGTCCAAACCTATAGCTGAGAAAAAGAGAGAGGTTTAGTCTATCTAATGAACATAAAATTGATTTTTAGATTTGCATAGGACTGTGTACAGTGCACATAGGCACACTGTGTTGATAAGCTTTAGGGTGCTCTTGGGAATCAGCAGTTGTCTGTGGAGAAGCAGCATAATATTTCGGAACAACGGCGCATAAGGAGAAAACATCTTCTTTTCTGAGTAAAGGAAAAGGATTAGTGTGGCAGCAAACACTCCCCAGCCTGCACTCTCAGTTCTAAAATTCCACTATCTTCTGGCACAGACTCATCAATTTCTACCTCCAGTTTCACTCCTAATTACAGCCTTCATAATTCAGACAGGAGCACTTTGCTATCCTTTACCAACGTGTTCCAGGGAAGGCTGGCCAACACTACAACAACTGCAAAACACAGCAAAAACAGTGCAAAGTAAAAATGCTCTCCAGCATTCCATCCTCCACAGGTCTGACTCAACTCCATTCATTTACACACACATACACACAGAGAATAAATATTTGCATCAGATTTCATCTAATCTGCTATGTTTAAAGCATCTATAGATCTATAAAAATAATATTTTGAATTTCTGATTGCAATAGAAACTAGTTTGTCAAGAGACCACATACTTTTTTTCATGGTCATCAAAAAGAGAATTTTTTTCCTTGCATCTACCCAGGAAGGTCCAGGAATGTAAGAAAGTATAATCAACTGAGTTGCTTTCTTTGCCTACTGTAAGAATTACACCTTAGTTGGGAAGTCAGGACTATTACACAACTGAACATCAGTACAGAAGATAACATAGAAATATTGTGGGATTTGATTATGGCCACCTATTACCTCAAAACACTATCAAAATCTGCATGTTTTAAAACTTACTAAAGTAACTGATCACTTCATGTAAGATTCTCATTAAGTAAAAACTACCATTTGAAGACTTAAAATAGTGCATTTTTATACAATATGAAAGATGAAAGCCAACGAAAATTTGTAGCTTTCAAATCCTATTTTCTGTTCTCAAACTAGAGAAGAGCAAAGAACCTGCTTTGAAAATGACTGATGGACCTAGATCCACTTCGTACATTTCAGACATCTAGAGTGTGATTCAGCTAATGTACAGAGTACAAGTGCAAAATAAAAAGTGTGCTTGGCTTACACAGATGATTGCTTATAATCTGTTTTGAAGAGTTAAACAAAGAGTTAGCAGGTTTCAGTTTTCAATTATTGAACCTTCAGTTGAAATGAGTAACCTAACGATGTGAATACTCAGGCCATGCAAATTGAAGTGAGTTCATCTAAATGCCTTTCTCAGGCTACCTTAGCAGCCCAAACCACATTCACAGGTATTTATCCTATTGTCTCTCACTTCAATTAATAAAAAAATATTTGGGAAAAAAATTCAGTCTGAAGGTCTACAATACCTTTCAAGAAATTGAAACAAATTTTGACATCTTCCCAGCTGAGGAACAGTAAAGAACTTCTGTCTCTGGAGTGTTCATGATATTTATTCAGGTCATAAATGTGCTCATAAAGTATTAAAAAACCCCAGTCTGTTCATTATTGATTTATTTGTGGTGCATGAATAGTTTCTTGAACTACATTACACTACTCCCACAGTAAAATGTGTTAGATTCTTGAGCCTTCATAGCCAATGGCAATAAAAACAGATTTTAACATAGGCATTCATCTGAAAACATACTTTCAGTATCTTCTGCTTTTCAGATAACAAGAATTGTATAAAAAAACCCAAAAAACCACCTCTTTGATGCTGTCTTGCCTTCCTCCAGCAGCTCCTGTGATACTCAATACAAAAACTTACCAATGAAATTTTTGATAATACAAAACTTTACTTAGAGAAAATGAGCAATAAATCAAAAATTATAGATTGGTATAAAACATATAAACATTATGGAAGTGTTTAACAAACCATTATTTGGTGTCTTTTGTTGGCAAAGTTCAGGCAATATAATGCATTTTCAATACAATATATTTTTGTGTTTAAGATATCCAATGGAATACAGAAAATGAATGTAATGGATAAAATAACAATTTAAGGATTCAACAGAGAAGTAAAAATATGATAGAAAAAACTGTAGATAAGAACACTATTCAGTTTCAGAACATGAACACTTGATTCTTTATGTCAAAGTATCATTTTCTTGGTGTTAAAACAATTCTTCAACAAAAAAAGTTCCTTTTGTTTTCTTTTACTTTTATATTAGCATTTGGATTTTAAGAAGCTCAAAAAGATAATCCCTAGTAAACGGGACAAAAAACTATTCATGAGGGATGAAAAGAGATATTGGAAATGAAGCAGAATGAAACCTTCTTACAGAAATCTGTTGCTGAAATGAAAAAGTAATCGTTTTGGCGAATGGGATGCACTTCCCCTCAGACTTGTGTCTTCTAGAACAGGTGAAATAGACTTGGAAGATGCACTGCGAATTGAACAAAAACAATCTTCGTGGCAAGCTCACTTGAAAAATGCTTAATATAAATCTTTAACTCTGATGTGATTTTGCATAAGAACCACACACCAATACTTCAAAGACCAAGACTTTAATTTAGCTGACTCCTCATGCTGATGTCCTCAGCCAGCATGTGCTCCAATGAAGTGAAATAAATTTATGAAACACTGACATTAAAATCTGGCCATTACTTTCCATTTATTAACCATCTTTATAAACATAATTACAGCTTTTAGAGCAGGAACTGCTATCTGAGAGTCAGATATTACCAGGACAACTGAAGAGAGCAACTCTGTATCTCTTTCTCTCTGGAGAAATTTTTTCACAAATACAGCAGTTTTGTGAGTTCTGGAACTGCAAAAAACATCCTCTTTGTTGCAGAAAAAAGCAAGAGACAAAAATCCAAAAGATACACAAGGTAGAGTTTCTGTTTCTTCCTTCCTAGCAATGACGCAAAGTGTTGTCCCTTAGCTTAATTTCCCATATCAAATTCACGATACAGTCCAATGAAGAATTTTCCATAGTCTTTTCTTGAAAAAACAATTGAACAACAGATAGAAAAAAAAATCATAAAACTTTCACAGGTAAGAGAGACTATGTCTTTCTTGGAGAATAGTGAAGGAGTAAGAGTCATGGATTCAAGGAGTGAAACTGCTGGTGCCTAGGACTTGAAATCCACACTAAGCAACTAACTATAAGGTTTCAGGACAGCTGACCCCAACTGGACAAATTCCATATCATATGACACCATGCTCAGCATATAAACTAAGGGGAAAACTGGCTGGGGATTGCTGCTTGTGAGCTGGCTGGGTGTCAGTCAGTGGGTGGTGAACAACTGCATTGTGCATAATTTGTTTTGTATATATATTTTTTAATATTATTATTTGGTTTATTTATATATATTATTATTTCCCTTTCCTTTTCTGTTCTATTAAACTATTTTTATCTCAACATACAAACTTAACTTTTTTCCAAACCTGTTCTACATCCTATTTGGGATCAGGGGGAGGGAAGTGAGCGAGAAGCTTTATGGTGCTTAGTTGCTGTCTCAATTAAATCACCACAGACTATATGAGGTTTTAATCACATATCTCTAACACTTGTACAAGAAAAGTTAATTAATCATTTATCTTTTAGAACAGCATATTTCACTGAGCTACTGGTTAATTGGATATCTACTGAGAGACATCAGTATTATTTCCTGAATCACAAATTTTCAAGATACATTTTGGGTTTATATACGCAAACAGAAAACATTACTTTTGTGCAGATTCACACATACATCCCTGTATAAATCCATACACACATATTTGATTACTGCTCTTGACATGAACCAATACTTTAAATAGTGTACTGTGAATCTTTTCTTTTTTTACAGATGGAAGTTGTATAGGGGCAGTATATTACACATAATATTTGGACATGTGGGAATACAAAGGTGCATTTTCACTTTCACTGGATTCAGTCGCATTTGATTTCATTTTCATAACTTCCTGACATTTTTTGTCATCTGAATTTGTAAGCAGCTGAGAGACTATCTGCATTTCAAGGAAATGGCAGGATAATTCTACCTATAATTAATGTTTTGTTATAGACAAGTGATCAGGCAGCAATTTTGCAAGGCTGTGTCCTCCAACTGGCTAATCAGACAACCAAAGCATGGGATTTGCATATGGTAAAACTGACAAGAAATAACCGCGACACAATTATGCAGATCAGACACCAGAACCAATATAAGCAGAGGGAACCACACAGCTGGTGATTGCCAGAATTCCTCTCAGTCATCTGAGACAAAGTCATTCAGACAGAAAGCATGTTTATAATTACAGCCTTTTGCACTGGTGAGGGACTCAGCAATAATAAAAACCATTTGAAATAATTCAGTGTTCTCACCAATCTCCAGGCATTTCTTAGTTAAGATGCACAACTGCTATTTTCAGATTATTCCTTCTTTCTTCTTTGCCAAGGGTGACTAGTATTTGTGTCCTACACATATCGACTGCATAATATATATGTTATTGTATTAAGCACAATTTGTAGATTTTGGCAAGGAGTGGTGGGGTGTGGAGCTGCAGGGGCGGCATCTGTGGCAAGAGACCAGGGCTGTGCTGGACACAATGGATTAGGATTGTTACATGAGCATATCTGCATTAATTTCTGTCTGCTGTAGGTCAGAAAATTTTTTCAGAGAGCAAAAGCAACTTAAGGATGAAAGCAAGACAAACTAAACTTCACAGTCCTTATAATGCAGTTTTCAGGCCTGAATTTGCTCACTTGGATTTAAATGAGGATTTTACTAATGACTTTGAAGTTACAGTATGTAGCTCATCATGTGCTATAGGACTGAATATTCCTTTGTTGTATAGTTTAGGTAGAACTATGTCTGGAACCAGCAAGTGCTCTTTATTAATTGACCATTTCTGAGTTACCTGTATACTCAAGGTGAAATCCAGCAGCTGAAACACTGATATCAGACTGAAAATTGAGGTACAGATTATTTGATGTGCTGTTTAGAAGTGGAGGTATGGTTGTTCCTGAAAAGAAAATTAAAAATATTATTAAAATGCACAGAAAGTGAAATAAATGCAGACATATGGGTGTGTTTCGGTGTGTGTGTGTGTGAGTTAAGGAGAGAAAATAAGAAAGGGGAGAGGGGGGAAGAGGGTGGGAGCAGGAAATAAGTCACATAACCAATTCCACAATATTCTGTCATCATGGATGCTATCAAATACCTGTCTGCATAAAAGTTTTATTACATTTTCAGTCACTGCAATATCAGACATATGAACGATAGTCGAGGAAAGGCTAATATAAATTTATATTATTTGCTTTTACCCACATAAAGAGAAATATTCACTAGGGTCTTTTTAGAAGCAAGAGCAAATCCTGTCACCAGAATGATTCTAAGCATAACAGTTACATATATGAAGCAGTTCTGAAAATATGTTGCAGGACCATTCCTAGAAATGTGATGGAGTATTTATTTGTGTTACAGCACAAGACAAGATAATATGATTGCCTCTGATCTCCTAGCATACACATGTGTTTAGTATAATGAAATAAAACAAAAGAAAACAAGAAAAAGTAAGGCAAAAAGAACTGTCTTCCCTATCTAAAATAAAGATAAAGAATTCATCATTTTGTCATGTACAATATCAAGAGATACCTATTTTTGAGGTCTGTATAGAAATACAGACCCTGCTAAAATTCTGGACCCTGCTACAAGTATGAGAAAAAAATTGGATTAAAAGAGGTCTAGACTGGAAGCCTCTAAGTGTTATTTCATTTGTAATAACATTTAAAATATACAGATTTATGTAAGTCTGCTAAGTGATGACTGATTAAAACAGAAATATTACCTGTTGCTAATTATAGGAGAAACAAATACACATACCATGCTCAAGCATGCTTACACACATAGCTGTGTGTTTACAGTAAAGAGTTGAATCTGTGAATCAATTTAGTGTAAAATCTTCTCAGTCACCTGAATAACTTCCAAGCCTTGGAGCATTGTTGTCAGCACCATCATAAAAGTCTAAGGAATCCCAGTTGTGTTCCGTGGCAAAACTCACCACTTGCACCTATGAAGAAAAATGTGAGGTAAAGAACATAAACTTCTTCCCTCTTTACTCAAGCTCAAAGATGACTCTAAATTGTAGCCTTTGTTGCTTTCAGTCATGAAAAGTTGTCTTGCTCTACTTGTCAAAGAGAAAGGAAAATAATCATTAAGTGAATAAAATGGCAGCTATTTTTTATTTGATTTCCAATTCAAGCTATAAATCCTGTAACCCTTAGTGACAACCACACATTACCTCTGTCAAAAGTCACATAACCATGAAAATCAGATGGTTATAGAAGTTGATACTCTTGTTTGGAGGACATTGAGGAGAAGATGAAACATGGTATTTTCAATTATTGCAGGTTTTTTCTCTCTAGTTTATCCATGACTAGACTAGTCCCACAGGACTCCTCCTGAGGAGGATCAGTTACTAGTATGCTACAAACAAAAGGCAGAATAGTCACTTCATTTCTTCCAGAGGTGACAATATTCTTCCACTCACAGGGAGATGCGAAGTGATAAGGAGATAAACTGCAAGAGGGAGGCTATATCTGTTCTCATATAGTGAAATCACACCTTAAAAAGTAGAGAAATATCAGATTTTTGTTCCTGTTTAGTAGGGGAGAGTTTCTGGTGTTAGCTTTTTGTTTAACTGTTTACTGAAAAGCTTTAAAAGAGACAGGGGCATGATGAAATCCCAATCACACTCAGAAAGGGGTGCCTTAGTCATCAAGTTAGAGAATAATGTTTCTTTTGCCTCATCTTTTTTTTTTTTTTTTTTTTTCTCAGAATGGAATAGTTTCAACAGAAGAAATAAACACCAGTTCCAGTAAAACCAAGTAATGAAGTAATTTTTGTATGTGAAATAGATGACTTGGACCTGGTTCTACATAAAATGAATGTTCACTTTGACTACCTACTTCTTGGATGGGGGCCTCAAATATTGACCTATTTTTGTAGGAATTGGTCAGATGCTACAGTCAAAGGATTTCTTTTTCTTAAGTGAAGCACTGAAGAGGCCCTGACTGTTAGCATGCTTCTGATACTTAGAGAGAGTAAATATATATATATATAATTATTACACCTCTGGGGCAGAAGAATATCACAAAGATTAAACACCTAAATTGAAATCAAAGTTAATAATTTAATCACCTCATTAATGATTTTGAAAAACGCAGCCTGTGATAAGAGATAAGTACTTCCAAAAAGCAACAGTGATAGCTTAAGTCAGGAGGACAGTAACTGCCTAATTTAAATCCTCTGAACTATCTTCCTAGTATAAGAAATGGACAGAACAAAGTATCCTAACGTGTCAGCTGTCCTAGTCAACTGTTCAAATCAAGTAGCGTTCCTCAAAATCAATCTCAAAACTGATTTAGGCTATTAAATATTATAGAAAGCTCTGTAATGAAATTTATTAAAAAGCTTTAAAACACTGTCATCATTTTTCTGATTTTCTTTATTAAGTCTTTATCTACATAAACTGAGCTCTTTATTCATGTTCTACAGCAGTTATATTTTGAACTAGGATAAACAAAGAAAACCTATGATGATTTCTTGATGTACATTTTGCTAGGAATTTGTTCAGATGATGCTTAGAAGTCCTAATTTATTAAATTCAACTGCCTGTGCAATAACCAGATTTCTGCCAGTTTCTTTACTGAACTCTAGAGATATGCATGAGTAGATACTAGATAATGGATACTTTCCTACTGTGTGTTCTATGAAGTTCTTAATCTACGTAAGTAAACAAGAACTCTGAAACTATTTTAAAGAATAAATTCCCAACTTATGTTGAAACATACTGAAGCATCTTTACATCACATTGAACTTCTATAAACACAGAATAAATAGGAGAATTTCTAGGGCAACATTTATAACTTGTTCTTGAAAGCAACTCACTTAATTTCATTGTGTTAAAGTAGATACATAGATCTGGGGAGAGCAAGAAAGAATTCCTAGGAAGGCCTTCATTTCACTTGGCTTACAAGGAGTTACTGATCTATTGAAATTTGTTTGGAAGTTATGGTGATATTCTTCTAAGTAAAAGGCTACAAGTGTATCTTTTAAGATTTTTTTAAAATCATAACTTTCAATCACTGCATAATTAAAAAGATGTGCAATAAAGTCAACTTTCAGAATCATTAATGAGATAGAAAAACTGTACAGATAAGTGATATTTTCACCTTTTGCATCAGGAAAAACAGTTCTAAATATGACGATAGCAATTGCACTTACTTGAATCCCAGCTCCCTCTGGTACTGTGATCTTCCACACACAATTCAGATTGTTGTCATAAGGCTCAGGATAACCAGGAGACAAAATGGTCCCTTTGCGCTTTGTTAAAATACCACCACAGGGAACTGAAAGAAAATGCACAAGAAAAGAAGTATGAAGCTTCAGAAGTAAGAAGATTTACTATTAAAGCTTATACTATGACTGAAAAACTTTTAAATTGATGCTACATTAAAATATATATATATGCCTCAGGAAAATAAAATTTTGTATCTCAAAACTTCTTAATCAACAAAAAAAGAATAGAAGAAAATTAGAATTATGTCAGTTTTCTACCTGACAGAATCATGATAATATTGCCCTTATTTATTTGACCTTTACAGAGTGAAATCCATTCTATTGTCTCCTGGTAATCTTACAAAAATAAAGCATTTTATAAGGCTTAAACTGAAGTTTAAAAAGCTATGTATTATGTTACTATAAAAGAAAAACAAGTGCCACCAAAAAAAGGTAATGTTCTTTCTTCTTTCTTTCTAATATTCTTTCATTCATTCTTTCTAATATTTCTCCTCTAAATAATTAATAACACCAGTCTGAATCCTTGACTGTTCTCTGCTTGTGTGAGTTATTTCATCACAGTCTGTGGATCTACTGCATCAGCAAAGAATTTGCAAGATCCTTGCAAGACTACATTCATCACTCTGTGTCCACGGATAAATAGAAGTGTTATGCATGAAACAGGACAGACACATTAAGTGCTATCAAGTTTCTCTTTTGAATGTTCAACTTGCATGTATCTTGTCTATATCATTAGAGGCTCTAACAGAGACAAAGAATATTACATCTTAATCTACATACAGATATTCTGTTGATATGTTAGAAGCTGAAGGAAAAGATTGATGAGATGGTTTATCAAGTCCATTAAAAGCTAATGCATCTTCTATGCAACATCACTAAGTCCTAAATGGATTTCAGGAGCTGCAAATATGAGGATTTACAAAATGGATAGGATGCAACTTATCTTAATAATAAATATTTTAGCTACATATTGCGTGGCATAAAATTAATAGAATCTGTTTCGAACTACATGGATAAATTAAAAGCTAGTGCCACTTAAAATGTTTAAACAATTCCTCATAAAGGGATGAACAGACGGAATGGTTGATGCCAGGCTGCATCTTGAGTGTTGTGTTAATTTTTGGGCCCCTCAATACAAGAAAGACATTGAGGTGCTAGAGAGAGTCCAGAGAGGGGCAACAAAGCTGACAAAGTCTCTAGAGAGTCTATCATGTGAGGAGTGGCTCAGAGAGCTGGGGCTGTTGAGCCTGGAGTAAAGAAGGCTCAGGGAGACTTTATCACTCTACAATCTGAAAGGAGGTTGTAGTCAGGTGGGGACTGGACTCTTCTCCCATGCAAGGAGTGATAAGGCAAGAGGACACTGCCCCAGGCTGTGGGAGAGGAGGTTCAGATTGGACATCAGGTGAAGTTCTTCACAGCAGGGTGGTTAAGCATTCAAATGTGCTGCCCAGGGAAGTGGTGGAGTCACCAACCCTGTGTCCAAGAAAAGAATGGATGTGGCACTTAGTGCTGTGCTGTAGATGACATGGTGGTGTTAGATCAAAGGTTGAACTCGATGATTTTGGATGTCTTTTCTGACCTGAATGATTCTATGATTCAATGATTCTGTGTCTATTATCTGAATATGTAATATTAAAACATTCACTAGAATTATGGCAATTTAATATGGTCACGTCTGCCACTTCAATTATTAAACCAGTTTAGTTTAATGCAATTTTCACCTTATAGGTATTTTATCACCTTTTTTGACATAGGGATTTTCACACAGAAGATGGCCTGTAACCCTTCCACAGTTTAGCTTGTCTACAGACAAATAGCTTTTTCTCTTCATGGACTAAATCATGTACTAAAATATCAATAATATGTTGTTATCAATGTCCAAAAGAATGACTTCAACACTTTGTCAAGTTGTTATATCTGGAAAAAAAGGGAATATGATTCAAGAGGAAAAGTAGTACAAGTCTACTGATTAAACTGTAACCTATGAGACTAAATGAGATACAGCTATATACTTCACGTTCTTATTGATGTAGAAATTGTGGTTCTATTGCTATGCCTGAAACAGTCTAAATCAACATTATTTGTTTAAAACTTGATTAATCAGATTTTGTCAATATTACCCTGCTGATCCTTAGCCTTGATCTCTATGGGGATTTTGGTATTTTTGAGACAATCTTTTAATTTACTAAAAAACACTCATACTCTACCAGGCACCATCAGCTGGTCAGCATGGCAGATGAAACATCAGCCTAATGAAAATATGTTCTTTGTTTTCTTTACATCTTCTCACCTAAACATCTGTTTATGTTCTCTGCTGGAATCAGTACCATTTTTGTAAAGGATTATGATATTTTTTATAAAAAATTCTATTCCCTATCAGGAAAAGTAAAGTGGGGAATTTCCTTACAATTACTAGATTTCCAGTTGGTCCAAGTCAGTTTATAAATATAAATGGATGCACATTAATTTAAGAATTTAATTTTGAGAATTTAATCTCAAAGTGACTAGAAGCAGACAAAGTATGTTTTCTGATCTGAAAAGCTGCTGGCCTTTTCCTGGCAAGTAACAAAATATTAATGTAACTATTTCTAGATTTTTAATGTAATAGTGTTCTTCCTAATAGCTTGCAATGTCTTGTTAGAGATCTGCAGTGTAAAAACATCTTAATCTTGCAAGAAGTCAGGGCACAAACTAATACTTTTGATTCTTGATTAAAGATGGACAGCTATCACATAAATTATGGCAGCAGAGCATGTTCATGATTGTTGTGAAAGTTCACAGCAAGGTTAGAATAGAAATAGAATAGAAAGGTTAGAATAGAAACGAGAATACAACTTAACCTTGAATAAAAAAGAAAGTAAATTAAAGTAAGCAAGAATAAAATACTGTATCAATGACAAAGAATAAACACATTCAACTAGAGAATAGTCTACACTTTGAGCAGTAATTAGTGATATCAAAAAGCCTTAGGAACTCACCAATACATGTAGGGAGTGAATCATTCCATTGTGCCAATGCATTTGGTACCGTATCACATCTAATTGCTGTTGACCCATGGAGGATATAGCCTGGATTGCACTCAAAAAGAACCAGTGAACCAACTGCAAATTCGTTTCCAATCCTTTTTCCAAATCTTGGTTCAGGCACAGAGCTACACTGTGTTGCACTTGTTCTTGGAACAGCTGGGAACATACAAACAATTGTGGATTCTTAATTTTAGATTTGGTGAGGGGAATACAGATATTGAACCACAAATACTTAAAATGCCTGGAAGAAACTTTCAGCTATTTCCCAGTTGAGAACATTCCCATAATACCCAAATGAATCTTCACAATAGAGATTGCTCACTTTTGATGTCTGAGTTAGTATTTAGGAGAGCAGAGCACTGATACTCTTGCCAAGATTGGAAGTAATGCATAGAGTCCACACAGAAATCTTTCTAAAATGACACTTATAAGAAATACTACCATGAGATACTCAACTAATACAGGGTTTCAAAATATTTTGTGTCAGATATTTACATTTATTCATGTAGATTTCTAAATGTGTGTTCTGACTGTCAGATGAGGATTTACATGTAATGAAAGAATGAATTGCAGCTGCAAGTGTTGGTATATAAAAATTTCCCACTTGACTCATAAGAAGAAAAGTAATGTAATTCAAGAAAAATATCTTAATAACAGTAAGATCATTCTTAACCCACAGGTAATAACATTTACAGCTATTCATATTTAAATTGAGAGATAAACCAGTTAGAGCACACAGATGGATGTAACATCTGTCAATCAGATTAGCAAACAAAAACAGCAGTTTTGTATAAATGTCTTCTTAAATTTGGAGCCACTCTTATGCTTCTTAAGTACTTGATCTCAGCTTTAAAATACAGATAAAAGAATAGTTTCAAACATATTTCAGAACATGTAGAAATAGTGACACATTCTATTGTTAATAGGCTATTGCTTTCTTCTTCATTCTCAGTCTGTTTCTTTATGATGATTTACAAACTATGATGAACAAAATAAATGTATGCATTTTTCTAGGTTGTCTCACCTTGATAGACAAAATGAAATCCTTTAGATGTTATTGGTCCAACTGAGGTAAATCTGACTGTGATCTGGTTCCCCGAACTCAATGGAAGGGATTCACCTACTCAAACAATGAAAATACAAAGCTATCATAGCCACTTTTTACTAAAGAAAAAAACCTGTCAACATCTTTGCAGCTAGAAATAATACTTTCCAAGCCCTGTTCTGCTTCAGTAAATTTTGCAAGATATATGCACTTTATATTTTATGTTGACAGTATTATGCCATTCTAGAAAAGAGGAGTTGAAACTCATCTTAGTTACTAGGAAAGTTTGTTGATTTTTTCATTTACTAAAAACAAACAAACAAACCCCCCCCAAAAAAAGAAACAAATGAAACCAACAAACCAATGACAATGGAAACAACAACAAATACCCACACCACAACACAACCCCCCCACCAAAATAAGACAACCTAAACCAAAATGGAAAAAAAACCCCAAACCCAACAAAAATCCCAACTCCTCATATCTTTAAATAGACTCAACGTGTGACTAATCTATTTAATTTTACTTTAGCACAAATATGCATAGCTTTCCCTTTAAAATATCTACTACCTATTTCAAATTACTCACTAGATAAAGCCATAAAGGCACAGAGTAAAAAGTTCTAAATAACCACAATATTAACTAAATATCAAAAGAAAAAAAATTAAAGTAATTTACTTCATTTCATTCTTCAATGCAAAGATTTTGAAGTGTTTAGTTAAAAATGTCGATTTCGTATGTTTGTCTGAGATGAATTTAAGCAAATATGACAATCCTTTTTTTCTCTATTTTTTGGACTACGTTTTATTTCTAGGTTCGTTAAAGAAAGTAAGTAAAAATATGCTGACAGTTCTTTTAAATGATACCTGAATGAGATCCTGAGAGAGAGGATAACAAAGATGACTGGAGAGCTGGGCCATCATATACTTCAACGACGTCATGGAGTGATGTCTGGAAAAACACAAACTGGCCAAAAACAACTGACCAAATAGAAAGGAAAAGAAGGAAGAGGCACCAGTAGCCAAGACAAAAAAAGAAAACCAAAGCCAAACGCAGGGAATAGAATAAGAAAGGGGAACAAAAAGAGAGAGAACAAAATATATATTAATGTATGGTTTTAAAAATAACTAAGTCAGCTGTGCTGGTGCTGAATGTCAGTTATTTTTCATATCATTACTCCAGTAAAAGGATGAAAATACATCTAAAAGACACAGTGAAGGTATAGAAGCCATATATATACATATGATCATTAATAGATTCTAGTAATTACAGAACAAAACAATTTTTCTGCTGTTGAATTATTTTCTACTTTCAAATTCTGTGCCCTCCCCCACACATCTAAGTTCTCAGTTCAATTTTCTCCTTTATAATTCCAGGCATATTGTTATAGACTGTGCTTTATTAATTAATTTTGTTGATAGAGCTCTGTAATTTTACTTACCTTGGAATGTTTCTTTTTCTTTAAGAATATTAACATTCAATATATCTTTGCTTTTGTGAAATAAATGAGCAACTGTTGAAGGCAACAAACACTTTTCAGAATACAACAACTGAGTCACAAAAATCTTTATTTTTAAAGTAATTCTAGTAGAGCAACTCAATCCAAGACTAATTTTTGGGCATAAGTTCAAAGGTTCGCACAGCCCATTTGAATTGCAGGAATTTGAATATTTCACTTTCAATACAAGTATTCAATGAAAAGAAAAACAATTTTTTGGGTTAGTTCTGACCCTACTACCTAGAAAACATTTATATCCAATACTACAAGCAGTGGAGGGGAAAATAACTTAGGAACTATACATGTAAAAAGGTGGAAGCAGTCAGATATTTTTAGGTACTGGAACACCTAAAAAGAGAAACTGAAGCAGATCCTGTTCATTATTCAGGTTAGACATTTTGGAATAAATATTCCAATATGTTGCTACATTTCTCTGCCAAAAGTTCAACAGTATCTTAATTTGGTAGTTTTAGTTATAGAAGATGAAGCTCTCACCTCCAATTCTTTCAATTAATTATAGACCCTTAAAGCATTAAAAATAGTACATTAAAACTGCGTTGTCTTCAAATTGTTGATCTTTTTTGGACTGATTATTTTAAAAAGGCAGTTCCATGTTCCTTACTCATTATCTTATCATATACTCATTTCATTTTTTAAAAGCTTCTTTTTGAAGGAAAAGACTGAATGTGATATTTATAAAATTTGAAACAAAAGTTTTTCTGAGACACTTCCAAAGATTCTTGTCCATTTTTTAAGAGGAACTATAAGTGAGATGCTGAATTATCTTCATTATTTTTCCTTCAATTTCCAGAAAATTAATCATTGATATTTTTAATAATTCTGCTTATTTTCAGAATAATATTTATCTGGATTCAAGTCTTCTCTACGGTGTTGTTAAAGACAACTAACGAGGTTTTAATCCAGCTGATTGTTTCTGACACATTTTTACCTTTACCAAATCTTTTTGCATACTCAATGAATTTCATTTTTCCATTGAGACAAGAAAAGTTCCTTGTGACTTCCACTGCTATTTCCAATTTTGAATTACCTTTCAAACTATGTATGGAAAATTCAGGCAAGAGCTGAGGTTCCTGTAACAATCATACATAGCTGTTATCAAGAGCTGTATCCTGGGAAAACTGTAAAAATGGAATTGTTAAACTATATTTGTATTTTAATGGGTTATTATAAAATATTTACCCACAATTTTACCATATAGTGAGTCAAATCTCAAGGTCTTTTTGTGTGTTTTGTAAGTATTTTCACACTGGTTTTCCTCTAGCTTTGTCCTGTGAACCCTTCGATCTAAAAGTATAACACTGAAGAAAGTGAACTAATACATGACCTAAAATCAGTCACTTTGGAAAGAGAAAGGTCCATGTATCATTTTTGGCAGCTGTTTTTTTTTATGATCATTTGTGCATTTCTTAATAAAATACAGACAAAAATACAAGAACACAACCAAAATTTTCATTAACTTATGATTAAATATATTTAGAAGAGATTTGAGGTGACCGAGACATCAAAAAAAGTGACAAAGAGGAATTAGTGCCAGAAGGGGGTTAACATGGAACAACAGCAAGCTCAAGTAAGAGGTTTTGAGCACTTTATGATCAATTAATGTGAGTCAACCTGGTGTCTCAAATTAAGCAAGAATATGCTGCAGCCACTGGGGAAGAAATAATCTAGATCCTGTTTCTTCCTTTTTTTGTGTCAGAATACTTTCTTTTTATTAATTAAATGCAAAATGTTGAAATGTATAGTGGCTTATACCTGACCAGCTGACATAACAAGAAAGGGAATTCTGATTATTAGAAAAAGAACAGTTCATTATTCCTGCGTTTTCTGGTGCTCATTGTTGTCTACTCCATTTGGTATGTGTTCATTCTTTTATTTTCTATTATTTAAAAAGAATTTTCTTAAAATTAAATAATAGCTAACATATTTAAAGCCAGTACAAAAGCACCTTCTAAATTAACAAAAGTTGATAAAATATAATGTAAGTATAAAATAATTGAAAACTATTATCCCGTTCAACTAAGATCAAAACACTTCAACTGGAGAATTTGGGTATGATTTTTTTTTCTTTAATGATGGGATAAGCATTCTCTGCTTGAATAATGACTCATTCTTAATCATCTGCTATCCCCTGTCAACTATAATGAAATACTGAAAGTCACTGTCCAAACTTCACGACTAAAGTTGGGCTGCAAATTATGTCTGATTTCATCTTGGCCTTCAATGCTTTGTAGCAATACTATTTAAAAATAAAGTATATTTTTCCATGTTTTGTGGTTTAACATTTTACTTACGCATTTAGTGGCTTTTTATTTTACAAGATAAACAATGCAAGGTTGTTCAAAAAACACTTCCTCTTGAAATTTTGATAGCTACTAGATAATGCAGTTCTTCAAAAAAGAAACTAAATACATTTTTAAGAGTTTTTAAATACATTTCCATTTGTGTGATTGTTTTTTTTTTTAATTTCAAAATTCCACGAAAACTGCAATGTTAATACTGCCAATAATTTAGGACAGTGAGGGAATCCATTAATTCAAATTATGTCAGCACAAGCACACTCCCTTTTAAACAAACAAGAGCTAGATAAGCAGACTTTCCATGTCTCTAAACATCTAGATATTTCTATGGCTTTCATCACTGTAACATCTGGACACTTTCAATGAGTTTGGAAAGCATCTAACAACAGATGGAATTGGCCAAAAATACTTTGCTAGTTAAAAATGTCATCAAAGAAATTTTAGTTTCATTTTTAGAGTAAGAAATAAACACATATAGAGTTTACATTTGCCTGTTAAAAAAAACCCCAAAAATGGTGTAATTTAAATAGTATTAGGTTATGAACAGTATTCTCAGTACAATTCCTATCACAAAATTAGAAAATAACTGAGACTAGAAGCCTCCACCAATTATCTAGTACAGTCTTTTTGCAGACAGGATGGCCATTTAGAGAAGATTGCTCTGGGCCATGTATAATCAGGTTTTCAATTTCTATGGAGATGGAGATCCCACAACTTCTTTGAGCAACCTTACCCAGCATCCTGCCTCCCTTACAGTTTTTATCCCTTGCCTTGCCTTGCCTTGCCTTGCCTTGCCTTGCCTTGCCTTGCCTTGCCTTGCCTTGCCTTGCCTTGCCTTGCCTTGCCTTGCCTTGCCTTGCTTGTGCCTTTCTTTCCCTTGGCTGAACACTGCCAACTCTCTACTTTTAAGCATCTCGATCACCTCCAATATTTGCAGAAGGTGACCAGACAATTTGCTCTACCACCTTCCCAGGTACAGAGGTGAGACCAATTGGCCTGTTCCCTCAATCCTTCTCCTTGCTTTTCTTGAAGATAGTAATGTTCTTGTCTTTTTCCAGCCCTTGGGGAACTGCCTCAGCTGTCTCAACCTTCCAAGGGTGACTGACTTCCCATGAACTCCATCATGTCCCAAGGGCTTGCATTTGCCCAGTTTGTCTAAGTCCTCAGTCACCTAGTCCTCCTCCAAATCATCCTTACTCTAGACTTTTCCACTAGTCTCAGGGTTCTGGGATTACTCAAGATTGGCTTACTGGTAAAAACTGTAGTTAAGAAGAAATTTATAAATTCATGTTTCTCTGCATAATTTTTCTTCAGAGACTTCACCCCAGATTCAATACTGCATGGATTTTGACCTTCCTAACCCCACCTTTTCAGTGTACTTCAAGTGTTTGTACTCCTCCTCAAACATCTGACCTTGCTTCAAACTCTTGAATTTTTTTAATGTTCAAGTATTATCATCAGCTCCTTGTTCATCTATGCGGGGTCTTTGCCACCTTTGTTTGTTAGTCTGATTGTTGGCATGGACCATTACTTTCTTGAAGTAGTGATCCCTGAAAATAAAATGTTCTTCCTGGATTTGTCAACTCTCCAGAGCCATGTACAAACAGAGTCTTCCAAAAGAGACCCCTGAATTGCTCACATTTCTGACTGTATTGGGTCTGACTGACATAGAGTTCATTTTTCTTTAGCAGCCCTCACTCACAGTGTTGTGCTTTGCATTGGTAGCTGAAGGGTGTTAACACACCAGGTTATCAAAACTGTTCCCTTTGCTTATATGCACACAAAGTTTTTCTTTCCTTTTTTTTTTTTTCTTTTTTTCTTTTTTTCTTTTTTTCTTTTTTTCTTTTTTTCTTTTTTCTTTTTTTCTTTTTTTCCCTTTAAACTTGCTAGCTGTTTTCCATCTTATTCTCTCTCCCTTGTTCCACTGGGAAGGGGACTTATAGAATGGCTTGGGGAGCACCTGACATCCAGCCAAGGTCAACCCAGTACACTAACCCACTAAAGAGTTAAACTCAAAATTCAAACAGGTAGCATGTAATTGTCATTAATGCTAGTATTGATCAAGTAGTATTTACCTGGATAAAATATATTTATTTTATATATTATGCCAGCTATTGGACCCAAAGAAATATTCTTGATAACTTACATGGATAACAATGAAATAAGGTGATAATATAATTCTTCACCCTGAGTTTTCCCTTCTTAGGGATATTTTGAGTGCCTAATGATTTACTGAAATCAGTAAGCTTTAGTGTAAAATTAAGTCCACTACTGCTGTAATTCACTTGCCTGTAAGAAAATATCAGAAGGACTAACATGGTTTAAGCATTGTTATTACAGAAACTGAAATGTGCAATTCTTATAAGCCGTGCTAGTGAGGCTCTAGGTATTTGTTTAAAGGCTGAATAAGCATTTATAATGATTGGTCTTAGTAACTGACAAAGGAATAGGAAAATCAGCCCTATTAACTATAATGGGACCCAAATTACCTTTTACAGTTCTTAATACATATGTATACATGTCTCCAATCAAAATCCATTTTAGTCTGGAAAAGACATACATGACCTATATCATGGTCATTATTTTCTACAGTAACTTCACTGTTTCTCTTGCACCAAATTAGTCAGAAACACTGAACAAAGTCCCAACAAACAAAAGACCAGATAAATCAACTGATTTGTTAAGAATTATCATTTAAAATTATGCTTGAAACTGGTAGTTCAGATAATTCCCTCTAATATATTTGCAACAGATTTCTTTTAACTGTGAATGAAAAATTAAGGTGTTCAGGTGCCTAACACTTGTGGCATAAAATAGGTCTAATTTTAGAGGTAGAGGTTATTCTCAGAATTTGAGGTTACTCTGCAGAAGTTAACTTCTCATAGTTTCAAAAAAAATTTCTGTCATCAGTCTAAATAATATTTCCAAAAGAGAGTTTTGTTCATAACATGAACAAATAGAGTATGAAAATTTTATTTCACAGTGAAAAAAACACATAATAATCTGTTTCTATGTCTGGCCCACTGATGATATGGTCTCTTTGCTTATGATTTAGTTTTTTGGGTTTTTTTTCCTATGAACTCCTATAAAGAAATTACAATTTAATTCTTTTTTGAGAAAGAAAATAAAAAAAGAGGAAGATGCCCACAGTTTTGAGAAACTTCTTTAAGAAAGAGAGAAATCTCTCACTAGAGAAATAGTCTCTATGATGATTAAGGATAATAAGTGTGTACTAAGAAAGGAAAAAAATGCAAATTTCTCATGCGCCTTAACTCCCAAGTCTGGAGACCCCACTCACTGTCCTAAGTGGTGGTTCATGGTCAGTCAGCCAAATGATAAATGGCAATGGAGAAAATCTATGCTTTAAATAAACAGGATTCAGGCATAACTCCAGGAAGCAGGAAACTACTGTGTGGTGTTTTCTCTCAATGAGAAAGACTCAGCAAGCCTTTACAGTTTACCATATTAGTGTCATCAATTGAATGATAGGAAAAACCCTTGTGCTCTTGTGCCCATTCTCATAAAAAAGAGAGGAACTTTTCACAAAACAAACACCTACATTAAGATTTGACTACACTGGTACGATGACAATCACTTTCAACCAGTTTTTTTTGCAGGAGTTACAGATTTATTTTTTTTCTTTTAAGAAGAGGAGGGGAGAAAAGAATGCTTTTTTGTGTGTGACAAATGATATTATTTAAATTTTTTCCTTCTACAATTTCCTTTGGATGTTTCAAGACATCTCAAACTAGCCAGGGAGCAGCCTTGAAAAAAATAAAATCCATAAATGAATAGCAGTATATCTGCATCTAGAAATATTTTAAAGTTAAGGTTTATCAATTATTTACATGAAGTAGCTCTGCATTCATTGACTGCAAGCCAAGAGTTTTGCATGACATAGTTAAATCATGGAAATTATATTTCATAAACTCAGAGATGGTCTGACACAAAGGCCTATTATGACCTTTTGCTGTCTTAATCTATGACAAAACCAGAAAAATTACTTTTACTATAATGATAAAAAAGTACCTACTTTTTAGTCTACTTACTGTTGCAACTGACATCTGCCCCTCCTATTGGAACTTAGCCTTTCTCTTTAAATGGCTCCCTTAATTTAAGTATTTAGCTTCATAACAAACAGCAGATATGGGAAAAAAAAAAGACATTTTCCTTTGTACTAAGGATGAACCAGCAATACACTGTGATGCACTGAACTAGAAATACAAATGATGGACTGACAATGGACTGATACAATATTTTAAAACTCATGTAGACACCAAATAAACAGATGTTTGCCCCCTTCAGCTGAGAAAAATGTCCTGTAAAACTGCAATATGATTTGACTGTTTGTTGGTCTTTTTGAAGAGAAGCAGTTCAATAATCTCTGAGAAGGCTTTTGAATGAAAAGATTGAAAGATGACAGCCTAAAGAGATGTTCTTACAGAATTCATGGATAGGAATATTGCTCTCAGTAAGGAAACCTAAATTAATTTTGACCAGCTCACATAAAAGAATTATAAGATCTGATTTTTTGCTGTTCAGTGTAATACTTCAGTTTGACATAGCACTGACTATGTCTGAGTTAGCACTGCTACTATCACTTCTAAATGAAAATAGTAGCAGGGGTGTCATTTTTAAAAAATGTTTCTCCACTTACATTTCCAAACATTTGGTTGTCTGCCAGTTACTTTTAATACATTCAGTCTAGTCTGTCTCAGTAACACTGATCTTTAGTGATATCAGTTACATTTCTCTGTAATGGTTGACACTTCTTATCATATGCTGTAACAGGAAAATTAATTGTTTGTGAATACAAAATAGAGTCCCTGCTAATAGTATCCTGTTGTGTAAATCTTGATTCATTTCAAAGCAACAGAATAAAACCGTTGTCTAGTGATCCTGACCTTGGAAGAAGTAAAAATTAATTCCACCTGTATGAGCCTCTTGGGTGCACTAGAGACTAGATGTCAAAATGAGGCTAGAGAGGGGTTTATGTGTAAACCATTGGCATGAGTTAAGGACAGACAGCTGCTGAGTGACTGAACAATGAAACTAAAGGCAGTTGATATATTAATGTTACAAAAAGTAATCACATATAAAAATAAAGAGAATAATTATATACCTGAAAAGTTGCTAAAGCTGTCAATAGGTGAAAGGAACACCCCCCACAAACATATACATATATAACACACATAAATATATATATCGATATACATTTTCTATAGCAACTGTAGGTTAGTTACAGAATCTTTACACAGGTTTCCCAGTATAAAGAAGTATGACTATACAAGACAAACCTACAAAACACCTCAAATATAACATTGTATTTCAATATCATATGTATAGCACAAATTACTATTATTAGCAAATTAATATGAATGATCAACATAAAAGTGATGTAGGTTTTCCAAACCACACATAGATGTGCCAGTTAACTGTACTTGAATAGGGTGAATTAATTTGAATCTATACTAGTTCTTCCCAACGTATGTGACTTACACGACTGTCTAGTCCTAAATCTCTGTGGAGACTTTCCTTAAAGCCTGTGGAAAAATCCTTTACTGAATTATCTCCTTTTCATCGAGACTTATTGGTGTTCCTTTGGTAGTCTCAGCTGGAGATGTCAAATGGAATCCTACATTTCCTGGCATGACATCCAGATGATTAGGGAGGAAAAGGCAGAATAAATTATTCTCTCTGCAAACAAGGAAGAGGTAAGGAAGGGCAAGAAAGAGTTCTGGTTCTTAAAGCTCTCATGTGCCATTTTCCTCCCACAGATGAACATGAAGAAAATAGCTGTTCCATTCTGTGATCTCAAAAAACCAGAGCACATGGATCTAGACTGAGCTGCAAGCCATCCTCTGTTCTTCCTTTGTTTTAATTCTACAAAGGAAGTGTTGAACAGAAACTTGATGATTTATCGTCTCTCCTGTCACTCTATTCCTGCATTCTCACACTCAGAGAGGAAGAAGGAGATGGGATCTGCTGTATTTCATGTTTGAGAAAAGGAAATATTTATTGAATGTATGAAAAGACAGTAAGAATATATCTGGAGACAGAAGATGGGGCAGTTATTAACACTAGAAGCTCAGCACGAGGAGGTGATATTAAACTGCACAGAAAAAAAGCTTACATGCATATTTCCCTACAAATGGGCATAATTCCACCTAAAATGTGAGATTTAGGACTTTTCCTGGAGCCAGAAGAGGACTGAACTCTCCTAATTAACACCTTTCCTGCTTTCTTCTAAAATCAGCAGAGCTTATTACACTACATAAACTATCATTCTCCTCCTGGCTTCAAACCTCTGCCTCCCTTTCTTCTTCTCACTTTCTGCAGCTCACCCCCCTCTCTCCTGGCCTGAATCATCACGCATACATGTAAAGCTCTTTCAGGATCTGCAACAAGACAACAGTAGAGGGAAAACAGTGAAACCAGTATTTTTTATTTATTGCTAGTTATATCATGTTATTTTACATTATATTATTAATTACAGAGTATATTATTTGCAATAATTTAAAAATTACTAGTGTGTACATCTGCTATCTATTACAGAAACCTGAAGGAAGCACCAAGCCATACAACTTTCTTTTCTCTATATTGATTTGTTTTGATTTTACTCAACTGAAATTCAAACATCTATTATTATCATTTGTTTAAACTGGTAACATAGATTTATTTATCCCAATGGAGAAAAAAAGTGTGTCTAATAATTTTAACTCCCTTTATACTCTTCAGATTTATTATTTTATATCTGAGATGTTGAATTTATCTCATTTTGCCTAACCTACCTAAAAAGTAAGGGTTTTTTGCGCTTTAGTCAATATTTTTGCTGAGTGGAAGGAAATATAATTAAAAATATTTAAAAAGAAAAAAAGCCTCTGTTCCTGTGTGTTCTGGTTTCAGCCAGGACAGGGTTACATTTTGCAGTGGCCAGGAGGGAGCATGGCCAGGACAGGAGGTTTTTCTTTACCACTTCATGCCATTGTCAGGGGTTGGGGGAAGGAAGGCTCTTTGACAAGAAGGGGTTCCTTCAGGTCCAGCAAGCCTGGCAGAGAGAGCCATCTGGTACTGTCTATTATCATCTGGCTTTTTTTCCATGTGATTTGTTTCTTTTTTATGCCCTCTGTCATTAGTACTGTTTCTGTAACTGATCTTATTCTCATCCCATTGTTGTTTACAGTAAATTGTTCTTATCTCAAACCATGATCTTTTGAGCCTCCAGTTCTTATCTCCAGCCATCCACAAGAGGGAAGGGGGATGGGGTAGCAAGTGGCAGTATGATTTTAGTGGGAACATTAAATTGGACTAAATCTCCCAAATCACGACACTGCAAAATTTGCTTGACTTACTAATTTTTTTTTTAAATTTTAGAAAGAATATCAGTCTCAATGTCTTGCATGAAAAATATACCTCTCATATGTTGCCAGTGTAATTTCTAAACTAGGGAAAGAGGGTTGAAGTGATAATACAGCTGAAGTAGAACAGTGACAAAAAAAAATTATAGATGGCCCTAGGCAGTAATTATATTTTATTTAATAGACTGAGAGTGAGTTAACAGACCTGGAGCACTGACTAGAGTGAGAATTAGAAATTTAATTTGAATAAAAGCTGCATGGAGAAAGCCTACTGATAAATTAGGCAATATATTGTTTGATATAAAAGTACACTAGCTTCAAAACATCCTGCTGAAATGCTTTAATGAAGGTGTGTAGACATTTTCCTATATTATGTCAGTCCTACATGTAGTCTTTCTTAAAAACTAAAGTAGGCCTTTGGTCATTAGTAATGTTTTTTTAATTCGGTATTTTTGTGATATATAACACAACACATTTCAAATCTATGATAATGCAGATCCATCAGCGATCCATCAGTGAGTAATGCTATAAACCTAAATAAAAGCAGAAGAATGAGAGAATTATGTTTCACATCTACTTTGCACAGGCTGCGTTTTCTGAGATTGTTTTACCAAGGCAGTAGTCAAAACTGCAGACTTAGCTACTAATTTCAAATTAGCTGTTTTGTACAGTTTAAACTTCTGGCTTCAAATGTACTCTGAGGGGAATAGCAAGGGAGACATAATTATGTGTTCACTTCTCTGAAAGTCCACCAGTTAGGAACACTGTGGTGAGAAAAAAAAAAAAGAAAATATAATTAATGATATTATTTTTTCTAAATAAAAGACAATTCTTTCCTGTTAGGATGTTCAAGTACTCAGGATTCTCTGAAAAGGACAAGACAATTAGAGGAATGCTTTTTCTTGGGCCCAGTAATTGTAACCTAAAGAGTTTTTTCCTTTAGTCTCTTACAAAATAGTGTGTGAACAGGAAAAGAATTCAAGACTGTTCAGCTAACAACTACCAAAATTTATTTTAAGCTGAAGAAGCTACTAGTCAGATAATAACATTCTGAGACCAGTTGTGCACATTGCATGATCCATCACTTCATTGGTCCATTTTATTGAGAAACGTGAGTGAAGAGATCAGACGAGGCAGAGAGTAGGAGGCCATTGCCCTGCTACTACAAAAGTGTTCTGAAACACAGAAATGTGAAGAAATTGGTAATCTTGAATATGGGCAGCATTCTCCAATCCTGCTTCATTGTGTTCTTCCACAATTGCTTACATGCTTTGAGAAAACAAATCTGAATCACACTTTCATAGCATCTGCTGTCTAAGCAAGTTTTTCTGTAAAGAAAGAAACTGATAAAAGTAAAACATCTGAATTTCATTACCAATTTTTCTCTTACAGTCTCTGTACTGAAGGAGAAAGAAAACTGCAACTTTTAGTTGTTTTCCTGTAGATCTTCACAGTAGCCTGTATATAACAAAAGGGATATCCACGGAGATAACAGATCTAGAAAAATTGTTTTTGTTGATGACTCTTGTGATGATAATAACAAAATCATTCATAAAAGTATTATCTATAAAGACACAAATTATGTGAAGTTCAAATTAATTGTATTTTTCAAACCCCTTCATTAGAGTTTTGGGAAGAACTGACTTTTTAATGTAAGAAAACTATTAAAAAAATGTAGCAAGGGAATATGAAATTGTCTAATGAGGTATTTAAATAAGGTGCCCAAATTTGAAAGCTGGTCTTCCCTTGCTAAATTTGTTTTTAAGTCTCTCTCCAATGCTTATGGAGGGATCACAGGGAGACTAACCTCATAAGTAATATACATAGTAGAAGGAATAAACAATTGAAACTCTGGAATAACAATAGTAATAATAAGAAGAATACAATAATGAACAGTATTAAGCCCAAATGAAAAAAAGAACTTTCTTAAGATAGGAGGCTTAATTCAAACCATACTATTAATTATGTAATAAGGGTTCTCGATTTAATGGCAAAGTCACTTTGAAAAAACTCTGTTTCTTCCATCACCTCGCAGCTAATTTAGAGCTACTAATTAAAAGTACAACAGCTTTCTGCATATAATAATTATCTTTTATCATCCTACTAGTAAATGTTAATTTTTACATCAGATGATTAATCACTTCATTCATCTGAAACAAATTATCACTTCAGTTTACTGAATCATATGGATGAAATTAATATTTGAGTAATTATTTTTCTTTTCATTAGCAGGCAAAACCTAAAGAAAGCTCCCAGTGGAACGCTAAAAAAAAAAAAGAGAAAACACAGAAATAATCCTTCATAGTCAAAATCAGCAAAAATTACATAAAGGAAACCTGTGAAAGGAAAAAGTGAAAATATCCCAGACATTTGATAGCAGTAAATATGAGAAACAGGACTTCATCAATATGATCCTTATAGTAAATAGAACCACTTATCAGTCGCCCGGCTGGCAACAGATGCGTTGCCAGTCTGCCTGAGTCTGTAACTGAAATGTGAAATCAAAACCTAGGGAGGGTTTCAGGACCTAAATGAGAAACTTTTTCATTTTTGGAGAAAGCAAATCTTGCTAACAATCAGCTGGTCATTTCAGGATCTGGAGTCCTTTATAGAAAATGGGAATGGGAGAAAAGAGGATGAGAACAGGAGGAACAGATGGCTTGGAGAAATAAAAGTTTCACTTGATGATTCAATAATGAGAAAACTTAAAAAACACTGGCTTTTTAGAAGCCTATTTCTGATTGTCTATTATAATCTCTAAACAGTCCAAGTGGGTGTTTACCATTACATGTATTTTAAAATGACAGGTCTCTCCAGGCCTCAAGTATTAAAGCAAAAAGCAGAGCATTCCATCCAATGTTACATTTAATATGTACACTGTTAGAGTGGAATTTGAGGTGTTATAATCACAAGAGAACCACATGACTCTGACATCAATCCAAACATTTACAAAACCTGGACAGGTGTGGTACACGTGCTTTTTCAGAGCAGTGCTCTGGCACTCACCCCACATCAATAACAAAGTTTACCTCTGTTATTTGCATTTACCTTTTTCTTCTCATGTAACTCTCATATAATCAATTAGAGCTGGGCAAGTCTCATTAACTGAGGCTGGTTTCAGGGAGATTTTACCCTTTCACAAAATATAGGTATATGTATATGAATACTTATAGGTATATGTATCCATACATACACACATACACACACACACACACACAACTTTTCCTACTCTCCCATTCCTTCTTTCGCTATGCATCCCTTGTAATCATCAAATTATATGGTCCTCCTCCAGTTTCCTGCCTTACTGCCATACCCTAGGTGCCACCTCTCAGAAACAATAGGACTGTCATCCTTCAATTGTTTCCATGATGGCCTCCAAAACCAGAAATTCGACATCTTCACTAATTAACAACTCAAAGCAATTTCCTCTCACCAAATAGCCATATTTTGACAATCTTTTAATGGCTTTCCAAAATACAATTCAAGTTCTAAACTCTTATAAAGAGATGGGATTTTTTTTTGCCACAAAATATGTGCAACTAGCAACTTCCATGTTTGTTTTTCCCCTTAAGAGAATTTATTCACATTTTCCTGAAATTTACTCATGTTATCTGAGCAGATGCAATTCATCTCTATCTAAAATTCAAAAATTTCTTGTAAATCACTATAAATAAACAACTAGATACAAACAGCAAATGACTAACATCCCCCCCCCCCCTTTTTTTCAGTAAAACAGATTGTTCAGGGGTTCTGTTTTTAAGCATGTGGAATAATCAGCCAGTTCTGCAGTCAGGAAAAACATAAAGTAAAATATAGTGGGGATTGCAAAGACCTTTTTATTTGTTTTCTAAACAAAGGAAATTAAATAGAAATAACTGAGAGAAATCCAGAGTGTTTGAAATTTCTGTCTGTCTATACAGTGGTGCACACAAGTATTTGAGTCAATACAGGTAATCTTACTTGAGAGAGAATTGGCTTATACCCAAAGGAATACAATGACGAGGAAAAGTGTGAAACATGGATTACAAGTATGTTAACAGGGCCTAACAGTGAACCATTTTATAAGCAGAAGATGTTTTGTAAAAGCAATTTTTGCAGTTCCTTGATCCTATTCTAATCCTAATGAGCTCCTTCCCTGAAATCAGAATATTTCAGGATGGAAACTTGGCCATGGTCACCCTAACTTTTCATGGTATTCCTGCCCAGGTCTCTCTGTCTCTTATTGCCAACAAGTGAAACACATATCAGGGAGTAGGCATTTCTGCAGTTGTTCTGTTAGGATGATTTTCATATTGACTTTTGGAGATACAAAATAGAAAAATGTGGTGGAGGCAGAGAAACAAAGCAAAAAAAACCCCACCCAAACTACTAAAACCACAAAAACACAAACCCCTAGAGAAAGAAAGGCCTGGTCCACACAACTGGCCAGGCTTGAAGACTGAGAAAACAGCTTTTTCACTCATGCAGAGATTAATAGTAAAAATGACATCTTTATTATTAATACAACTTTATGATAAGATGACCTAACAAATGGAGATGCAACATTTTGCTATTGTCCTTCCAAAGTACTGCAATCTTGTCCGAAGAAGTAAAACCTAACAGAAAAGGGAATTCTTCAGAAAATATGATACCATTCAGTCTCCTCTCTGGGACAGTAACATGTGTTGAAAGGCTTGTAAGTGATAATTGTAATGTAGTCTTTCTTCCAACATTTGGATTAACTAGAAACCCAGACTAATTTCAGCTATTTTAATAGCAGCCTTTTCTGTGAACAAGATTTGATGATTAAATATTTGGAGCAGCTGGAGTCACACTGCTTAGAAAATAAAAAAAAAAAAAAAAGAAAATGTCTTTAGAAATCTTTCATCAATTCAATCATATTGCAGTCAAATTATTTTACTTATTGGGGAACTGTGAATTTCTTTGAAGACCACAGATGTGGTCTTATCATTCGACTTTGGGTTTAGGGCATTAAAAAAACCATCTCTATTAGTGCCATGTGTTTATAGTCAAACTCAATAGCTTAAGATATTTTGTAGTCTATATTTAATTGGTCATTATTATATTCAAACACATCATTAATATTTGAGCCAAAACTAATCATTTTTATTGAAAAAATCTAAAAACAGCACTGAAAAAGTGACTTCAAATCATATGAAGCGACTAAATTCTTTAAATTTTATTTCAAAAATATACTGAATAGTTTGAGGTCCTTTAAATGTCACCCTACAGTGACTTTTTCTTTGGCATCTGCTCACTTGGCAAGCATGTTAAGTAATCACTGAACCAATGAATGAAATACTCCCCAGCTGTGAATTTGAGTACATAAAATCGTCTAGTTCTTCCTCTCAGAACCTCGGAGATTCGTAGCTAAGTGGAAAGTGATGTGAAATGACCTTCTGGTATTTCTGTGATTTATATCATTAGCATCTCAATAACACAAACTTCTCCTTGAATTAGAAAAGCAAACCAGAAGTTAATAGCTATATAACTAATGCTCACCTCTATTCTTAAAAAAAATCTTAGACTGCAAGCTTCAGCTGTTCTGTGGAAAGCCTGTGGCACAGTAATCCATGTATACTTGACATTATGATAAAAAACATTCACTATCTACCAGGTATGTTT
The DNA here is from genome assembly GCA_024734555.1 of Trochalopteron elliotii. Lineage (NCBI taxonomy): Eukaryota > Metazoa > Chordata > Aves > Passeriformes > Leiothrichidae > Trochalopteron > Trochalopteron elliotii. Next base: position 993,234 of record JANPWX010000019.1, read on the forward strand.
GAAATACAATATTTTGCTACTGGGCTTTTCCTACTTAAATAAAAGTAGTCAGCATTAGTGCTCTGTGTTCTAAATACAATGAAAAATAAAAATATTTGGCACAACCTTGTTGAAAGTAGCAAAATATTCTTCAAAGGAATAAATTCTTACTAAAGAATAAATAATTTCATAGTATGTATATATAACTTAAATTCTTGTTCTATAACTATTTTTATACCAAATTCTAAAAATATTTATATTTTAAATAGCACTTTTAGATACATATATTATGTATTCTGGAGAAGAGAATACTTAATGCTCACTAAAGCCCCTCCCAAAACCACAACAAAAATTATTTCCAGAATATAAGTAATCCTGCCTTTAATTTTCCTTTTTCAAGTAGAAACATAAATCCATTAGGTATTCACTCTGAAGACAGGCTATAGGTCATGGCTTCCTGTATCTGTAGAAAAACTAACATTATGCAGTCCATTACCTGAAATTCTTGTGTCCAACAACACTCTAAGAAGGAGAGATGTCATTGTCAAATACACACTTAATAATAAGACACACATTTTGTTCACCTCCACCGAATCACAAAGAATAGCTTGAATTTGAATCATCCAATCTCAAGCTACTAAATGGTTGCCCACTGAAACATATCTAAAATTGCCAGCTATACCACATATGTACAGATAAAATCATGAAGTTACGTGTGTACAATGTGATTGCAGGATGGATGGAGACCACATATGCAACAATGTTCTCTAATTCATATAATTCATGGTAGCTGCCAAAACAAATATGATGAAACAAGGCTGTTCTGCTTCTTTTACATTAGAAATAAATTATGTTCTTTCAAAAGTTACAGATAAATGTTTTAGATGGGATGAATCACACCATGGGAATATGTATCTTTGTTGATTAGAGCAAGGATCTGAATGTCTAAGATTAAATATCTATTTAATTAGGTGTATAACTAAAACAAGAGGAAATGTGTTCCAACATGGAATTCAATTGCATGTATACACGCCTATTTGCTTTGCATGCAAGTCTAAAATTTATGTGCACATAAATTTGCAGTGTTTAAGGGTAACACTTCAAGACTAGGTACATTCACAGATTTAGACCATCCCCACTTGGATTATACAGATTAAAACACAAATCCTGTCACTGTATCTAACTCTAAAAGTCCAGAATTTACATTTATGGATGAAGATTTTTTTTTTTAATTAAGAATTTCGTGTTCATTTAGTATGTAGAAGACAGACTTCTAAGCTTTTTATTTCTGGCTCAACACCAGTACATTCTTTTCTTGCTAAATTGCACAGAATACAATGAGTCAGATTCCACCCATTGTATTCATTATATAGCTATAAAATCTCCTTACTTTAAAGAAGAAATGAACCATGCCTTTGCATGGTTGATTTTATGCATTGTAAATTTCAGAAAAATTGTTCATTTATCAGATTTAATCAAAATAATAATGGAAAATAAATTCATACTCAGTCATTCAATGCACATTGAATGAACATTGAGAATATTCATTTTCTATTGTGGTAGGAGGTGCATTAATTTGTTTCAAGCACAATGTACAAAACCTACATATTTTTCTGGCTCTAAGCAACCTGACTCCATGCTTAACCATCTTCAGTGCTCTTCATTAACTCTCAAAATTAAATTTAAAAAAGAGTCAAATGAAAAGATATACCATAAATGAAAAGATATATCATCTTAAGTCCACCTAGAGAATTTTCAAATCAAAACAATATTCTGGCAATGATGTAAATTAACAGAAAGCAGCATTTGCACCTATGTTGTGAATGTTTCCAAACTGAAACATTCGTTTTCGTTCATTCATTCAAAATAATTACTTCAGCAATTGTAATTAAATATTACATATAAATATTGTCTTTATTTAGCTTTTATCTCTGGAACTAAAATTACTTCTGTGTCTGCCTGATATCCTTTGCACAACAGTCTCTCAGTTCTGGACAGGTTTCTAAAGACTTTCACAGACGAAACTCCTGTTTATTTAATTCTGAATGAAGTTTAATTAGCTGACTGGACAAAATTGAAGAAAAGGACTGCCACAAACTTTTTAATGCTGAGCTCTTGAAGTTCAGTTTCAAGAATTCACTAAGGATCATTCTAATGTTTTCAGATACTAGCACAAGATCCTTTGAAAATATTGCAGTAACAAAATGATGTTAAGAGAAATTACAACATGGCAACAGAGTTAAAAGAATGCCAAGAAAAAATGATGAGTTGTGAATTCTCTATCAACTATTGGTATTACTTATACAGCAGGTACTTCTTCCTGTTGTTAACAATAAATATTTGCATGTACATCCTCAGTATTTCATGATGTTCACTCTATCCTTTAGAAAATTGAGGAAACAAACAAGAAAACTGAATTACTCAACTAACTTGGATTTCATTAAATTTCTGGATTAAATGACACACGGTTTTAAAATATTTTTAGTTTTTATATGAAGTGCCCTGTGATAGTCAGTTTTTTTATGTTTTTAAGCAAAAAGTTTTGTGAAAAAATACAAAAAATATTGAAGTTTTTTTAAAATAGTTTTATGGTTACATCAAAAAAAAAGTGTAAATAAATAAATGGTCCCTTTTCTTGGAAGTTATTCTGATTTGAAGTCATTCTCTTTTTGGGAAGGAAAGGTGAGCTGACTTACTTTTTTATAAAATACAGGGTACAAGCTGGATCACTGTTTCTTTCTTCTGAAATTATTGTCTTGGACCTTTATACAGTTGGATGCTCAAGTATTTGGAGCAGTCTTTGTGGTTTCGCTCCATCATGTTGGCAAGTAATCATTGTTTGAACAGTGCAGTCTCACAGACTTTGAAGTGGTTGCTTGTATAAAAAGAGGGTAGGAGCAGAATCAGATTCCTGCCTAAGGCAGCATTTTCATATTTCAGATCATATTCTTTTACTTCTCTCTTCTTCAGCAAAGGATTACTTAATCCAATAATTTTTTCATTTATGCTTGAAAATATTGACGTTAACTATTCAGACTGACATTTCCATCTATTTTAACTTAAGATGGAGGGTTATACTCTACACATTTTAAAAATTTCATTCCATATGCATCTGCCACATTTCTTAAATTATATGAAGATGTACATAGGAATGATGATGTATTCAAGTTATTAAAGCAAATGTTTTATTCTAATTCAGCTAAGTATAATCAAAAATACAATTCGGTTCTCATTCCCTCTTGATGTGAGCTTATCATTTGACACATTCTTCTCCTATGATCTGTCCTTGCCTTTTTCTTTCCAAATGTAAACTGAGTTTGTAATCAAATCAAACAATACTGAAATAACTTTACTGTGACATGACCGTTAAGGTGTCTAACAATTGTAGATGCAGTGAGCTGTCTAACAGAAAACACATAGTGACATCATTGTTTGCTCAGTGTGTGTTTTCACTGTCAGGATAAAATCTGTAGGTTTACCCTTCAGTCATTGCTAAAAAATTATTCTTTCAAGGATCTTATTAATAATAATAACAATAATCCCACAATTCAGCTGTTCGGTTCTACTTCTTTCTTTTCTATGTTGCTGCTCGAGTCTATCTCCTAAAAATTCAAGACAAGACATAAACAAAAGCTGAAAGTGGCATAAATGTGCCTGTGAATATAAGCTAGTTATTCAAAAAATGAAGAGAATAGTGGAATTAAATTTCCCTGTTTAAAGAGAGCAAACTGGATATACCTTCATTGCCATAATTCTAAGAAGTCTTGTCCCAAAATATCATTCTTATCAATAAAATTCTTGCAATTTTTAAAATATTATATTTTCCTGTAGATCTAAAGCAGATGTTTCCATGGAAATGAAATATTTTCCCAACTAATGTTTTAGCTTCTAGATAGGAAAATATAGTTCTGATTTAAATTTTATAATTTTTGAAGGCAACTGTGAAAATATATTTATTTTCTGATAGCATAGCTCAAAGCCACACTTACATACCTTACCATATATTGTTCAATCTATCTTTTTCATCTAACAAAAATGAAAGCCATTTGCTGAGGCCAGCTGATTAAAAGCTATTTCACTGTTAAAAATATTGATTTAAAAAGAAGTATAGATGACACCATTATACAGAATAGAGCATACAAATTCGGTCATGTCCATCAGGGGAAAAAAAAATCTCAAACATCTGCATTTTAATTGTAACCAAAGCTGTATTAAAGATGGAGCAATTAACCACCATTACACCACTTTAAAATATCAGTGGGAGAGTGTCAAAGAAGCTGAGTCTTCCATGTTTACAAAAGATTTTGCCTGTGGGACACTGTGGGCTTTTGTGAATCATTTATCTTGTAGCTTAAACCTGTCATGGTATGAAATATTGCAACTGTGATTCTGCATGACAGAGTAATGAAACACTGGGAAAAAGTCCATATTGAAATTACTTTTCCACAGAATTTTTGACTTGAGAACCTGCGAAACTGCAGATGAAATAGGTTTTCTTCTCAGTCCATCAAAAACTAATCCAGGCCAATGAGTTCCCTTCTACATACTGAATATGTTATTACATTGTTTGTGGGTTTTCTCTATATTGACCAGGTTTTCACTTTTTTTTTCCTCTAATTGTTCTTTGTTATAAGTTCTCATATACTGTATTGGATGCCAAAACCAGTTCTTGGAGTTTCCATCAGCAAATATTTGATTGCTGTATTTCACATTGAAAGTTGGAGCCACAGAGAAGAGAACAGATCTGTTGCTGTTTTCTTTAGGAAAATTAAGTTATCTTACATCAGCAGCTTTGCTGGAGTGCCCCTTCATTCTTAAAAAGGTTATTTTGACTCTATTTTGTTGTGAATAATCTCTGTCAAATCTACATGATGTGATGCATACTACCAAGTGAATTGAATATGAAATCTGGTGTCTTTTTCCACAAAGGCCAGATTTTTTGTGACCATCTTGTCTGTGAGTGACCTCTACAAACCAAGAATTGCAAGTGAAGACTCTTAATGCAATATCCTCTGTCATGACCCAAAACAACAGAGTTACAGGAAAAACTTCCTACTTAGTAAAATTGATCTGAAAGACGTCAGGATTGCAATTTTATGGGTATTCTTCTCTGAAACTGTACTTAAATATATTTTGATGAGTGAGAGGTAAAAGCTATTAGATAAAACACATTCATTACTCATACTGTAAAATTTCAGACCAAGTAATTACATCGAACGTAAAAAACTGCAGTTAAATCAATTGTCAAAATCACTTTGCCTTTCTTAATGGTTTTTACTGGAATAATTTTAGTAATGGTAGATAACAGAAAGACCCCAGGTCAGGAAAAAAAATCTATATTAATAACTTACAAAAAAATTGTACACAAGTGTACAATTCAAAGGTGCAGATTTTAAAATGTGAGCTTCTGGCTGTGAAGAATTCTGCTTCCTATTACCGCATGAGTATCATTGGAAAAAAGCAGTTAAAATGAAAATACCTATTTTGGCACTTGTTTCAATGTGTCATGTCATCCTCATTTTGAGTGGTTATTACCAGATATGTTTTTTTATCTATCTCTTTCAACACACTTTTGTTTCCTGCATGCACAAAAGTGGATCAAATATTATCCATTATATACTCTACAGGCACCTGAACTAATTGTCAAAATACACTATTTAAATACAAGTAAAAAAAGTAAAGGTCTATCCCAAGGTAGGATAGACAAAGAGTTTAGATATTCTATTGTATTTATATTCCACAATACATCACTGAATCCTTGTATGCTAAGGTTAAGCATATCTAAACCGTTTTTTTTGCACCAGCATTTTTTTTGTCTAATCACTGTGAAACCATCAAACAGAACTCCTTAATACTGTTACTATCATGCTTAGTGTGTAAGAAAACCAGTATTTCTCAAATTATTCCAAATAACTGTGCAGAGTAGGCGGATTTTTCCCCATTTCCATGTGTTGTTTTGGGAAATCTGGCTTTATTTCTGGAAACGACAAAATTACATTTCAACCCAGAATGTCAAAAATATGAAGTACAAAGAAGAAACATTTTTAATCTTTTATTGTAGTAATTTTATGGCTTTACATGTTGACATCCATTTCATAAACTAAGAACTATTGCTATACTGATATTAAATCAGTAACTTCAGATTTGATGACAACGGGGGCATATAAACTTTACAGTTTATCTAAAAACAATTAGCTGTGTCAAAAGCACATGCTTATAATAGCTAGAAATAAATCAAGAACTGTGCAAATGTGTTCAATATTTTTTCAATATTTTTGGAATATGGTGAGATCAGCATGACTTAGGAGAAAATATTTTTAAAAACCTATTTATTTTATAGTAGTCTCTGCACCTCTACACTATACACAAGAACAAGCTAATTGGATATTAAGGGAGTTCAGATATCCTGAGTATGACAGATGGACACACAGCAGCTGAAGCCCTGTCTTTAATTTGGCTAAGATGTTTGCAGAATGAACATGAAGGAGGGTTAAGTAATACCTATCCTCTCCTCAGGCACCTGTTATTTGTCAAACTGAAACCTGAGCTGTGGGTCAGAATGAAGTCCTGCTTATCTAACCATAAATCTAAATCATGGACATTTAAAGCTTAAATGCTACTCAATATGTGGCATACTTCTAACCAAGAAGTTAAAGTGAACAAAAAACCATCATGTGTTATCATAGACATTTAATAATAAAGTGATATAAAATAATTCACAAATCCAGGGAGATAAAATTGTCTTTGTATGGGACAGAAGACACCATTAAAATATTCACCTAGTCAACAGAAAAAATATTACTATAGAAGGGAAGATTTGATGGAAGTTCACAGAATCTACAAAACCCAAGCAGACACATGCTGCTCTAATTTCATTTCTCAATAAAGACTATGCTATTGTTTCAAGATGCAGAGAAGCCAAACGTTATAAGAACAACAGTACCAAATATTTAAGAGAAACATTGCTTCCACTGCTTACATGAACTTACTGTAGCTATGCTTTACTTTCTAGAGCATAGACACATGACCTTGGGTGAAAAGAAACCTGAAATGGTTTATTTTTATTACCACTTATTTTTGGTTCCACAATATATGTGGTACCACAAATATATTTGGCTGGCATCACAGTAGTATTCTAAGTTACATGCTAGTTATCACAGGGAGACAAAAATATAGAGCACTAATTTCAAAAGATAATGGCAAATATAAGTGTTTTGAGAAAATAATGCACTATAAAATGATAAAAGTGTTAATAGAAGTATCAGCTTAAAACAGCTTATTAATGATTTTGTGTAAAAACAACCACACAAACCATCCAGAATTGTTGAAAGTAACCAAGAAACAAAAAGATATGAATGAGACCAGACCTACTTACCAAATTCCTTAGGAACAGTGATAGAGTAAATACAGTTGTGACCAACACTATAATTCTTGGGGTAGTTTGGTGATAACACAGTCCCTTCAGAACCTGTCGATCGGCTTCCACAAGGTGCTAGAAAGTGAAGATAATCAGTTTTAAAAAATGTAATATAGTTTAAAAAATCAGTTTAAATTGTGTTATGAAGCAGAGCAACACAGAGTCCCCAAGCAGGTGCATTTGTTTTATGTTGGTATATGATATTAGAGAAAATTTTATTACACTTCTACACTGGATTAAATTTTAACATCCTGTGATATACCAAGTATATGCATTTTTCTCATACATCAAATGAGAATTGATGGCAGTCTGCAGTTTTCCAGATCAATTTTTTTCTTTACAATTTATAAAGCATCTTAATAAAAATAATGATGCGTTTATATGCAGTATGCTATTATTTATAGCATAAAAAGCTATTATTCATTCATATGATGCTTTATACTATGATAAGAGCATAGATTATACAGCCCTTCTGCACTCTTATAAATTCTTACTCATGTCAATACACTCATCATGCAAAATAATATCTACAACTAGTGAAATAAGAAAGTCAGGATTTCTTGACTGAACATGATGTACCACTTACTTATATCTCAATTATTTATAACTTTCTATATGTAAAGTTATGAGGCACATACTTTTCTTTATCACAGAAACATCATGTTTATGCTACCACAGCCATAACACTTGGTAAAACGGCAGATAGATACAAATGCTTTTTACCCCAATATTGTATTTTTCTAAGGTTTATAACAAAGCTCAGTATTGGACATTATTCAAAAATGCCAAGCAAGAAACAGTGTTCTTTCTTCTTTTTTTTTCGTCATATGTACAGGTGCATATATATGAGACATAATTCAATGTTAGGGGTTTCCTATGTCTATTACCTGCTTGTCACATAGACTTAGTAATTTAGGGCTTTAATTTAGATTTAACCCTAATCTATTTTCAAGACTACAGCATCTCTTTAGAATATTTTTTCTCTTCTGGACTATAAAACATTTTTAATTAATTTAGTGTTAATAATAAATTTATTTCCTGTTAAGACATGAATTTATAAATGAAGTAGTACTCAATGTTTCATTTGCTAAACCCACCTGGGTTTTTTTTTGTGGTATTCTCTCAAAACACTAATACCTCATGAATTATATTAAATAAGAAAAAGATATTTTTCTTACTATTTTTCCAGAAGACTTTATCTCAGTACTTGCCATACTAAGTACAAAATATTTATTAGTGTAGCTACAAATAATATATTTTAACACTACTTTTAGTTAATTCACACAAAATGTTTGGTGAAGTATCCCATGAAAAGGGCACATCTTTAAAATGTCACAAGTTAAGGCCCTAACACTTCAAGAACAGATTTATGCAATTTGCATCAGCATGGATTCCTTTCAGTGTGGTGTAACTTCAGGGTTTGACAGACTGTGCACCTGAACAGGAGCAGATGGCAGCTACTGCTCCAGTTTGCATACACGGTTTGGAAATGATGATTTCATGTGTTGGTGTGAAAGTCACGGTATTTGAAATATGTCAACAGAAGGGTCTTTTGCTTGTGCACATGTGTATGCATGTGGGAGATGTGGCACAGATATTGGAGCTAAGCTAAACCTGTCAGGACCCAGCTCAGGATGAGATCAGGTCAGCATCTAGGTGATGCTCAGTACAGCGGATGGGGACACACCCTGACACACGGAGTAAGCACTGACTGTCACATGGACACGGAACATTGCCCTCTGTGGCTGAAAGGGTAATCTCAGTGCCTTCCCTCAAACCACCACCATGTGAAAGATTACAAATTCATGATTTCTTGTGAAAGAAAACATGTTTAGATAATAGAACTACTGGGATTTTTTCCAAAAAGCAGTAAGTATCTTGGCTGAGCCTCAGTGGCAGAGACTTATTTGCCATGAGTTGCTGGAAAAATACAAAGTAAAAAACCTTCACTATTTAAATGTGGCAAATATTTGTGATAAAAATACATCTGCTTACCAGCTTGTAAGTACTCAAGATTTTCTATTCTAGATTTTGGGTGAAACAAAAGTGAGTATGGAAGAATATAAGCAACAAAAGCATTGAAATAAGAGAAATAATGTTGTAAAAAAAAAATCTCTAACTCCATTTCCCTATTTACTCTTCGTGAGTCGAATAATTAAGGTACAATCACCAATACCACTGTCCCACTCTAGCACTCATATCATTATTACCCCTTCCTAATCAGCAGATATAAATAATGTGCAAATTTAGGATAAAAGTACAATTCCACTAAAGTCAATGCCAATGACACAAACAGGAACACAATTTTACCCTTAATGAAACTTGAAGTATTAGTACACAAAAGCAATACTTAAAATTAAGAGCTAAATATAGCCCTCCGCATACAGTGGACCTTTACTTATAAAAAAAAATAAAGATGTTTTTATACCCTGATTCTTTTTTATTCCTACAGGTTATGCAATGTTATTTGTAAAAAAGGATTCTTACAATAGTATGCTTAAACCAGAGCAAAATATATTTATCTATGTACAGATCTAGACAAAATATGCCATGATACTTGCAAGGTAGCATTATGACCCCTGGTACAAAAACAAGTCACAAAATAATTGCATTAAAAACCCCTTATAGATCTCTAGAAGTTGTTAAACCGAACAATTTTTGCCAATTAAAAAAAAATAGTCTATCACCTTCAAAAATCTGGGAGCTCTCATTAATACTGAATATGGTTAAAATAACTTCCAAGTCTCTAAAAGGTGAAGATAATACCATTTCTTTTTACAGTTGATAATTAAAATGTTTATATGACACTTTTTCTGAAACATCTAAACATTTTTCCCACACACTGAATTCCATTGAAGTAACACACATCTGCACTGGATTTATAACAGGGATCTATATGTTCACACAAGAGAAGCTGACATATATCTGTTCACTCACACAAGGAGTGAAGAGACACAGTACGAGTCTGGAGCAGGATTTCCAGTGAGGATCTTTCAGGTAGAAAATCTTTCAAGAAGAATTGTCTGCAGCCTTTGCTAGAATGTGCTCAGTACAGGCTGGAGTTAGACTTTAACTATTTGTCGCTCTGGCTTATGCAACATATAATCAACAGCAAGAACTTAATACCCATATTAAGTATTTCTTTCCTTGATTTCTTTCCTTTGTCTTATTCTGAATTTTTTTCATTCGGCCCTTTCTGAGTTTACTTTTTCCCGTATTATGTCCTTTATTTTCCAACTTTTTTTGGTAATGACTCTTTTATCTTCACTAGAATTCACATTCATGGGTCTCAAAAACAACTAGTATAAGGAGAAGTTGGTTGAAGACATATGTAAGCATCCAGTTCACCTTTAGGAGCTGAGAAAATGTTAAATTTTGTAAATCATTAGATAGTGAATCATTTATCTCCTATAGTAGCTGGGTGGTCCTCCAAGACATTTCTGAATGTGTCAGGGAGGAGGAAGAGGTTTGCTTGAGACTTTAGGAAACTTAGAGAGTTCACTGACGGTATTTCCTTCCTTGCATTTGGCAAAATGTTTAATTTTAAATGCCAAAATGTTTCAAGAAGAGATTTTACCCTGACCATCGCTAAACGTTAATGCTTAAACATCAAAGATGGACATGAAACCATAGCTACAGTGAATTGAAAACATTAGCTTGATGCAAACATATTTTTGCCTCCAGAAAACAGCTAACATCAAGTTGTTTGGATAGATGTAAAAGTTCCACTAATAACATGCCAGCCATTGACTTTCACTTATGCTTAACTCAGCTAAGGAGGTCTCATTGTCTTTGTTTCAGTTTTACACTGCAACGATTTATTTAGTTTCCTTACAAATAGCAAGCCAAAGACTTTTAGAAGTTGTGAAAATCAACTCATATAACTATTATGCTCTGCATTGAAAAGTCTACCAGTAGTAAAAATCTAGCAAACCCATTACACCCACAAATATGAATTGTTAAACAAAAAATGCAACAAATGCTGAAGACCATTCCCCTGGGAATGTAAAACATCCTACAGAATAAAATAACCCAACCAACCAACCCGCAAAACAAAACCTTCAGGAGGCAACTGATATTTTCTTATGCAATTCTCCAATAGTATTTCATTATTTTTTAATAATGTTTGCTTAGATTCTGAAATACTGTATTCCCTTATGTATTTATTTATGCTCTAGCTTATTCTAGTTTATTCACCAAAATATTATGCAGTATGCTGTCCTTGTCCTGCTTTCCAGGATCAGCAATGGAGCACTAGCGGGAGAGCAAGGGACTTGACTTTGGTAAGATTGTGATAAAGATCAGTGTGTTGATGCATTGCTCACTATTTCCTTGAAACATTTTTAGCATTAATGGAAAAAGTTCCTCTGTGTGTTAAACCTAATGGTACCTTGCCTTGTAAAATAGCATCACCTGTAGCCCTTGACAAACTCTCTCACAAAAACATCAGAGTGTCACCCATTCTGTATGTAAATTGGCAAGCATTTTATCTGGAAGATTACCCACCTTGATCATTAGTATTCATTTTCACTTGTCAAAAAACTACATTCTATCTCATTTTGGCAGTGTGTTAGTAAATAGAGAATGCAATATAAAATGCATTACCACCAGAGCGACATCTTTTCTCAAATTTCAGTAGTTGTAGAAGAAATGTAGTTGAAAACCACAGAGGGAAAATCACCCAGCAGAACAATAGGTTCTCATAATCTATGTCTAACTACTGCTATAAAGTCAAATTTTCTGTGCCTCCAGCTAAACAATGAAGTGTTAAAACCCCCAGCCATGTGCTTATTGCTCAAATGTTTTTCATCAGGCCTTTGTAGTTTAACCAAAAGAAAGAATGCACAAGGTGAAAGTTTAGTGAGAAAAAAGTGAAGAATAGACTACCTAAGTATGAGAAGTAATTTCAAATCTCTTAATCTTTTTAGAAAAATTAATATTTTTGCCATAAAACTATTTTTAATGCAGCTTGAAGTTTTCAGTTCCTCCTCTTGCTTTCAGATCACCTACTTTCTAACTTCTACAGCTAAGATCTAATAAAATTTAATTGTATTTGGAGATTTAAGTGCCATATTGCACCATCCATTTTTAAGCAGCAGTTCTCAATGGAATCAATGGGGAACACTGCTTAAAAATGAATGGCACAATATGGCTCTATGTCATGCAGATAAATTTGATTACACAGCTACAAATACAATCAAAAAATAAGAACAACTGTGCATACAGTCTGGAAAAGGAGGGAAAAATGCCTCGCAGAACTGGTAATGGAAAACAGGCTTTTAATCTAATAGGTCACTGTTTCAAAATTCAGTCTAAGACACCTAGTATTCAATTCATCTAAATGAGTAGGTTCAAAAAAACAATCATTTAATGACATGATTTTATGTTTATAAAATTTAATATATTATTGCGGTTTAACCCCAGCTGGAAACTAAATACCACACAGTCCTGCTTGCTCATCTCCCCTTGTGGGGGAGTGAGAGGATTGAGAGGGTGAAAGCGGAAATTGTAAAGAAAAGGAAAACAAAAGAGGAATGTAAGCCACGAAAGACAAGTAATGCAAATGAAAACACTTGCTCACCATTAAGCAACCAACTCTTGCTAGTTACTGATCAGTGGCCCCAGGACAACCTTTCCCCTTTATTATTGCTGAACATGATGCCATAAGGTACAGAACGTCCCTTTGGTCTTTTGGGATCAGCTGTCCCAGCTGTGTTGACTCCCAGCCCCTCGTGCCCCTCCAGGCTGTTCACTGGTGGGATGGTGTGAGGAGCAGCAAAGGCCTTTACTCTGTGTAAACACTGCTCAGCAGAAATGAAAACCCCCTGGTATTATCGAAACCAGCAAAAATCCAAAACAGGTCCTACTAGCTACTGTGAAGGAAATGAACTGTATACTAGACCAAACTTCCACATATATTAAATCATTGGATGCTTTTTTTCCTAGTCTCATGTAATTCAATATCATTCTATTTATCCTTTGTAGTCCAATTATGAGATTTTCAGTTGCAATGATTTCTTGTAGTGGTTGTAAGTAAAAAGAAAACAGTGACTCATATATCACCTTCTAGATATAAAATAATTTTAATGCAAAGGACATTGTAACATATAAAAATGGTAGACATTTATTTTAAAGTTCTAAACTACAGATATATTTATTGTGTATATCAGTCTGTAAATGTGAAGCTGATGGAAAAGCTGCTTTGACAATACAACAAATATGTAAAAGACAATCTGATGTATGTTTTAGTTGCCACTTGGAAAAGCAGAAATACATTAGAAATAAAAGACACCAAAAATTACAGAGAGAGACAGAGTGCAATATCATAATGCTGAAAAGCAGTATGAAAGAAAAAAAATACTATGAAGAGTATAGAAGATTTCTGTACTGTAGTCTCTCCAGTCTTCACAACAGTGTTTAACTGTGCATTCAAAACTGATGTAAAAAATGAGAGAGAAATTCAGGTCGTCAATATATGTAAAAGTATTTGAATGTGGTTAGTTGAAACAGATGCCAGCAGAAACTGACAATTTAGAAATTTACTAAAGCAGGCCTTGAATCATTAAGAAAAAATGGGGAAATGATGCCATTATCTAAAAACAAACAAACAAAACCCCCAAAAGAAAAGAAAACAAAACAATAACCAAAAAAATTCAAAACACCCCTCCCCCCAAACACAGAAATTCTAAGTAACAACATAAAATAAGTGTTAGCAAATGTAGAAATGCAAGACCAAAAGCACCTAGCAACTGTTGCAGAAAAACTTAAAAGATCAAAGATTTTGAGTTTCAATGAAACATTGCTGTGGAGAAAGATATATCTAAGCCAGACTTTCATGTAGATATAGAAGGTAACATTTTTGTTCCATTTAAGAGCAGTAAAGTCTCAGTAAGAACATCACATCAAGGTTTTGCCATTTAAAACAAAACAAAACAAAAAGTTCTATTTTCATAATAGCATAAAAGTTTTGAAATAATAGGGGAGGGGGGGTTTAGTCTCCAAAAGAGAAGAATGAGAACATGGGCAGTCTGGTCACTTTTTGAAGATGTGGTAGATTGAGATAAAATTAGAGAAATAACTGCCAGGAATTCTAGTATAATAAATGAATTTTAGATATTCTCATAAATACTTTTGGGAAGCTATCCGATTTTTTGTGTGATTCGTGGAAGAAAGAGAGATATAAATATCACAATGTATATATGTCACAATGGGTTAAAGTCGACAAGAAACAGTATTTATTATAATTGGTCATTAATCTATCCATATTAATTGATTCTAAGATGTCAAGGAAGTTTGTTCAATATTTGTGGTGCTGGCACTGCTAAACCCACAAACAAATTGCTGTAGCATGATGAGTTATTTAATATTTTCTAGAAGAGGAACTCATAAAGAAAAAAGATTATGAATACAAAAGTAAAAAATGGGAGAACACCTAAAGGCAATTCTTAAAAACAAGAAAACCAAACCAAACCAAAAACAACAACAACAACAAAAAACCCAACAGAAATCCCTGAGAACCTAAACCAATTTTTAAAGTTTTCTAGAAGATGTATAATCAATCAAATATGTCTTGTAAGGAGAAAATCAAAAATATTAAATCTGCATAGCAGATAATTAGCAAACAAACATAATTAGATGCATTTTAAGAAATATATTTCAAGAGGAAAGTACCTATTTCTTTTAAATAAAGAGAAGAGGCAGAAAATTTAACAGTGCTTTTGATGTTAACACATAAAGTTTATATAAATACATAAAATGCAATTAAAAACATTATAAAATTATTTCTATGTCAATTTATTTAACAGTTCCTCAACTTTTACCACCAAAGCCAAATAAGCCAAATAACTTGCATGCTCAGTTTCTATTTCTTGAAATCTTTTAAACAAAAATAGATGTTTTTCTGAACATACAAGAAGCAGATTTTACATAGCTGATTATGAGATACTCTTCTATATTCAGGGGAAACCAAACTTTAGAAAAAAATGTTTGCTCTCAATTTAATGACTAATTATAAATATCAATTCTATTCAGCTTTTCCTTAAGGAACTGTGGTGCACAGAGTTGTCAAAAATTCCATATAGTTTTCTCAAGTGCTGAAATCATGTGTTGCTTAAAATTAGTTTACTAAATTCACTCATTTTAGCCAAGTGTAACAAAAGTGTGAAATTATTTTTTTTAAAAGAAACTGAGATGTGGCAGTAGGACAAAAACCTACTTTATTTTTTTTGTGTTATAGAATGGGTTCACATCTGATAGCTGTTTCATAATATTGGCTGTTATTCAAATATCTAAAATATTATCAGTCTGCAAAATTACTTCTTCCTTATTTATTTTTCCTATATTTTTCTGAACAAATGCAATTAGCTGGAAATTAGACATATTTCTGTTTCTGCCCTGAGTAAATTCAAGTTAATTTTAGATGAGCAGTAAAGTGAACAAGCATAAATGCAAAATCCTGTGCTCCTATTTGAATTTTCAAAGCCCTAGAGAGAATATTAAAGAAAATTCGAAGAGTCAGATTTCCAATTTTATAACCCAAAATCTAATTCTACATAATGATTCCATTTTTAAATGTCAGGGTAGAGCTATACGTCATGAATTATTTATTATCAAGGCCTATGGCATGTAAATGCCAAAATATTCCATAGCATAATCAGATACCAAATAAATAACCAAATAAGTATGGTTAATATATTAATCATTAATAAATAAAAATAAAAATAACCAGATTAAAATTAATCATATATTATAGGAATGTTTAAATCCTTGTTTAACAGATGCTTTAGTAAATTTTGAATTTAAAATAGCTAAATTGCAGACAATTATTATTCTTAATTCTTCATTTTTCTGTTAATACTGCAAGAAATAGCTTCCTGAAAGAAAGCTTTCTTCAATAGAGAGCAGTGGATTAAATTCATTTCCAGTGTGGCATAGTCTTCGAGAATCTTAGGTGCTGTATAATGCATTATTATTTTTCTTAACTTTGAAAGGAATTGTGTGCGCAGCTGATGAAAACTTCTTATATCACTTGTGTCTAGGATAAGGGGTGGGATCTGAGTTCTCCCTGTCTTGATGTTTACATGTGAGCTGTAGGATGCTGAGGTTTCTCCTCCTGCTCGTGTTTCTGACGGCTCCAGTTGATAAAACCATTAGAATGTGATGTGATACCTTTCCAGGAGTCTTTCACTGCAGAAACACCCACTTAATAATGTTGTGTTCTTTCATTTAAGTAATGTTTTGTTTTCTTTTGCCAATAAAATGAAATTAAAGTAGCAGGCTCTGAGAATGGAGCCATTAAATAGGAGAAAACACTTTCTAACATCTTTTGTTCTAGAAAAAAGATCTTTGCAGTGAAACAGTCTCTGCTTATAATAAATGGAGGTGGAATAGGTCTCTGCAGTCAACCTGTGCCTTAGCACAGCTTCATTCCTTTGAAAGAGCCACACCAGTGTTAGAGTTCCACAGCTGAAAAAAGTAACTAAATAGAAGTTTGAATGTGTTTATCAAGTCAACTGTCTGCAGTAGGCTTGACATGATATTTAAGGAATGTCTGAGGGAAAATGAACAATCATTTTGAAACAATTTAACTGCCAACATACTAAATGAATAAAAAAAGAAGAGAAAAGAAAATTGGCAGTCTTCTGGGGAAGACCATTTCAGAGTCTTTCTGAAGTATATTAAGATAGCAAGAGGAAAGAAGCATTATATGACAGCTGTGTAGAAGTAAAAATAAATCAGAGATTAACAAAGCTTAACACATTTTAGCTTCAATAGCAGAATTGAGAGATTGATGAATCAGAAAGTATGAATCAAAAATGTATAAGGATTTACAGATCTCTTCACAAGAAATAATCATCTCTTTCAATGAGAAACTTCCTTTTTCTCCTTTTTTTTCTTTTTGAGGGTCATATAGCCTATTTATTATTTATGTATTCATCTGTGCACTCTTCATATCTAAATGATATTTCATTACTTATTTGGTTTAAGAATATTTTTTATTATGTGATGAAGAACATGATGACAGTTTCTAAGCAGAAGAAACATAAGAAATGTGAGGATGAAAGTTAAATTATGAGCTTTCTTAGAACTCAGTAACTTTATGAGTTCATTTCAAACTTCACAGAACAAGGGATCCACTTATTACTACAGAGCTCATAACTGGTATCAGCTCCTGAATCCTGTTTTGGCAACAGGACTTTCACCATTTAAGGGCTGGGGAGGCTGTAAATGAGTCTATTGCCCACTCAAAACCCTTTTATGTAGTTGTATACTGCCTATTTGCATGTCTCTAGAATGTTCTTTTACCAAAATGGGTTTTTAAGAGCTAGCAGTGAATCACAGCTGGAACAAAAAATAACCTTTTTCTAAATTCATCTGCAAACATTACTACAAAACTAGAATGAAGCTTTAGGTTTCCAAATGATGATTACTTTCTTTCCAAGTGACTTTAGTCAAAATAACTTGTCACTTAAGAGTTATGAGCACAATTTGAAATTATAAAATAAAATAACACAGAATTGACATTTAAAACATGCAGAAGACAGAGAAAGAAAAATACCCAAGAAACTTTTGTGTCTGGGAAGCTTTCACACATGTCGCTGGGATCTCTAGTGAACAGCAACCCAGAGAATTTTACTTACTACATTTCAATTCACCAAGCTGAAGACTGCATAAGGTACAGATCTATTTCTCAGTACTACAAATAAAGATTTTTAACTACATTTCTCAAAAATTTGAGATTGGGGTTTTTTCCTTGTAATAAGGACTATATTTAAAAACTCCAATTCTATTTTTCCTTGAACTATGAGTGCTGAGAAATAGACTCTCCTATATCTGCAGGCAAGAAGCAAATATGACAGTCATATCATATTTGTTTATTGTTTTGTTAACACTGCCTCATCAGAGTATATCTCATGGGCTAGGATGCTCTGTGAGGAAAAAAATCCTTAAATATAATTCTGATAGAATTTTGCTAATCTGCAAAAGACTAGTAATAATGATTTCAAGGTAATTTGTCTTGGACTGGAACATCTCTCTCACAAGAACAGGCTGAGGGAATTGGGCTTATTCAGCCTTGAAAAGAGACAACTGAGAGGGAACCACATCAATGTCTATCAGCACCTGAAGGAAGGGTGACAGAGGATGGAGCCAGCCTCTTCTTGGTGGTGTCAAGGAATAAGACAAGAGGCAGTGGGCAGGAACTGGAAGTTCCACATGAACATGAGGAAGAACTTCTGACTTTCAGGTCATCACACACTGGAACACATCACCCAGAGAGCTTGCACAGTCTTGTTCACTGGAGATATTCAAGAACTATCCAGACACAATCCTGTGCCATGTGCTCTGAGATGAACCTGCTTGAGCAGGGAGGTTGGACTAGGTGACTCACTGTGGTCCCCTCCAACCTTACCCATCCTGTGATTCTGTGATACTTCACAACCAAAATCTAATTATCACCACATGCCTGTACTTACAGTAATTTCTTCTCTAAGAATTTGGTCTGCACTTATCAGAAGTAAAATTGATGTACCTTCTTCTCTGTGCATTTGACTCTAGATATGATTATACCATATAATTTTGAGATAATGTTTGTCATATCAATTTTATGTGAATTTGTATTGGACAGCACAATTCATAGGAAAAATATGTATGAGATCTTTGTGGTAGCCTTCCTTTACTGATTTTTTTCTAGATAACTTAAAACTGGACATCACATCAATGACTTTCAATTCTTACCTTGTAATCAAATATTATCCTAATGCATTTTATTGCTTATCCCTTAAAAGATAATATTTTTTCATGGAACACTGCCAAACATCTTTATAAATTCAATTATATGGCATCAACTGTTTGTAATTTCATCCATATGTTTGCTGATCTCTAAGACATCCCCAAAAGATCCACATTCTTCTCCAAAAGTTATATTGATATTTATTCAGCTTGTTAAACAATGTGTCTTCTAGTTCAATTTTCTTTTTTTTTTTTTTTTTTTTTTAATTATCTCTATCAAATTTCTAACTAGAAGCTCATCAAGGAAGATTTCTGACAGGCTAATCACCTCCCACTGCTTCAACAGAAAGGCTAACTTAACCTCAAAGTCAACATTTGTACTTCAAACACTTCATATCTATCTCTTTCACAGCTACACAGAAAGACTGCCTTATCCCAGCAACTTGTTATGGTTCTGTTTATTGATTTTCCTTATTTTGAGTTGGTCCCTTCAAGTCAAAGGAATGGTTCCAATGCACCACCTCTTCTGTCATCTCAGTAAGGTAATATAAGAAATATAACATAACATATAAGGAATTTCTTTTTTTTTTCCTTCCCCTCAATAACATGGGCCTTGAATACATTTTTGCCATGACCTGCTGTTGACTCTTTAGTAAGTATCTAATTTTTAATCTTTGCAAAACTGTATTACTGCTTAAATTAGCTTTTAAAGTTTTTTTTTCTCAAAGTTCTGTTGGCCACACTTTCTACTACATTCTTTTGAACAGGATTTCATTTTCCTGAAATAGTCTAATATATACTAGATTTCTTGACTGTGTTGTTTCCTCACCTCTTTTGGTGATTCATTTAGATTTTGATTATGGTTAGTAATATTCTAAGATGGTGTTTTTACATGATTCCAGGTCAACAGTAAATACTTAACTTTTTGCTGTTGTCTACAAATCTATTTCAACGACCTTCCTTAGTGTGATATCATTCCCCATACAAAGTAAAATAAAAACATTTTAAAAAATCCTCTTTCTTTCCTCAGAGGGTGTCCAATTTGAATACATTAGAGACATTTCAGATACATTTTGAGCATATTATTTTCACATTTACTCCCATTGAGGAAATCTGCTCTGCTTTAGGCCAGCTGTTTCTCTATTCATTTCATACTTTCATCTTCTACTGCAATAGAAGATGTTAACTGAATCACCAGCATTTGAACTGAAAACAATTAAAATATCACTGAATTTAATGTTATTGACCTTCTATTACTTATTTGCTCTCAACTGTAAATATAAATAATGTCTAAAAATATATTTTATTAAAAATTCAGCTACAAACCAAAGCAGTGTACTTCCTAGCATGTCACCTAAGTAAAGGTTTGAACTACCATCTAATAATAATAATAGCATAATAGAAACATAAAATGTGCAGTACAACACGGCAGAAATTGTAACCTTTTAAATTTATAGCAACAAAACAATTTCTGCAATAGATAGAATACACAATTGTATATTGCATGGTGTTGTGATGCTTTGTATTAACTTCTTAACACACTACTCTTTATAATATAAAAGAGAAATACATCAGGAAAAGGTTCCAGCAAAAACCTCAAAATTAGGAGTAAAGTTTTGTTGTGGAAAACCCCTTCAAAAGAGTGTAACATCAGAAAAAAAATCTGTAACACAAGCAGCTTCTGAATTAAATGTCAAGAAACATGGGATCTAAAAGAGGGAGCTATCCTCTTTAAGCTGGACAATGTCCTTGCCTACCACTCCTATAGTATGTTGGCAAAATGCTATATGCAGCCCAGTCAAGAAGGAAAACAAAATAGAATTCAATTTTAAAGCAATGCAGTCTCTTAACTGCAGGTTTCTTCTACTGCCCAGAAGCATCCATCCCCCAGTCTCCACCATGATAGACAAAGTGGAAATGACAAAACTTGTGCAAACTTGTGCAAACAATGAAATATGGATCTTATGGATGTAACCACCAGCACATTCCACGTAATAAATCTTCTTCCAGTTCATTACTGAGGTCTTATTAGACAAGAGTGAGGACGTTCCAACTGCTATCAGAGGTTAAGTTAAAAATATCCATATTTGTTAGCTATAACCAGTGCAGATGACTAGATCAGTTTCTTTAATTCCAGTTATTAATTAATTAATTGATTTACCATGATTATTAACTGATACTACATAATCCTGTCCCAATTCAGTGTCTTGCAGACTTTGAAAAATAAATATTTGCTTCTCTGTGTGACTAAATGGTAGAGATATCATTCTCCTTTTAAGAACAGAATACCCTGAAGTTACCTTGTCTGTTTTAAAAAAACTTCAAAGAAAAATATGCACCTATGGTGCTAACATTAAATACAGGAACAAGCATATATTTATGTAAACTACTGCTAAAAACTGTTTTTCTCCCCACCTCAAAATACATGATGAAAGAATTTATGTTTTTTTAGGTAATTTTTTTTCAATCTTCTACTAGAAAATTTACATACTCAAAGCAAACAAAGAAGTGTCAAGTTGTTTTTTTTTCACATTCAAAAGCAGAAAAAAGATCATATAATTTATTCTGTATTTCATTGGTACTTTCTGTATATTTTTATTATTACACTTTTATTGCCAAACAAATTAGGAACTCTGTCAGTTAATTTACATATTTTATAATTTACACATTATTTTCACAGATTTTAAAGTTGCTGTTACATTTTCCCTGCTAATTCATGATGTTTCAAACTAACAGTTGCATATAAGCACATATATTTAAGATTATGGCTTGAATACATAAGCTTGATTTCAAATAATTTATTTTATAGCAAAGAAAGTAAAAAATTAAAGCTGAAAAAAACCCCAATTTTATATAGCTTAAAGTATTTCTCCTTTTTGTCTCCTTCATTAAACTCTGCTCCTAAAATTTGGCTGCAGATTTAGTTCAACAGAAGAGGAAGTGTCTGGTTTTATGATGCACTCCACTAAACTAATCTCTTAAATTCACTGGGAATTAGGATTCTCTGGCAGCTGATTTTAATAAGATCATTGTAATTAAACACTTTCTTCATTTCTAATACTTTACTTACCATTATATGATATTATTACTTCTTAAATGAAAGCCTGAAATAATTACACACAACATTTATTATTCAATGGACTTTGTAAAGCCATATTATGAATTCCAAATGCAAAAGGTCAGAGAGAGAGTAACGCCGGCTGTGGATATAAGCATGTGTCTGTATTTATTTCTGTTTCCCAATCTTTCTCAAATTATTAACATTTATAGTTAATTACAGTAAGATTTTTGAACTTTTTCTGATATGAAGAGAACAATTTTAAGAAAAGCTGAGCTTTTAACTCAATCACATAAAAAACCACAAAACTGTGGGGTTTTCAGCAAAATACCAGGTGTCTGCATAGTCATAAAGAAAGATATTAATTTTGTTTCCTATTTATAAAACTATTTGTGTATTTTACAGTAAAAAATCAGTCACGTCTAAATCACTAGTCAGTTACTGCCAAATCCACTGTGTGGAAGCTAGATTTTCTCATTTTGGCTTTTTGACTTAATAGTTTTTGGTGTACAATGGTCTCCTTTGCATGGATGAGGAATAATGAGTGTGCTCATACAGAAAATGGTCTGTAGTGTGAGATTTATAGGTTAAGGTACACTCAGACTTAGATGCCTACTCTTTTACTTTACTCAGGAATCTAACTGCTAAATTTTAACACATACATCCCTCCAAAATAGAATTTGTTATAGGCTTTTAGTGCAAACAGTAATTCTTCCACACAGTATATTCAGGTATTCCACCAGATCTAGCATTTCCTGTGTTGCTGCTCCAAGTCATATCCTGCTGAGCATGCAAGCAGATTAAATCCTGTTAATGCAGTCCAGATGCAAATGGAAAAATAGACTCTCTTAACAAGCTCTTTGCATCCCCCTTGACGACCTTTTAAGAAGCCTGTCTCTCTCCACTGACTACATGAAAGGAAAGCTTAGAATGATAAAGCAATGGACATAAATTTGTGAAAAATGGGAAATGGAAGCTTGGGAACAAAAATTAAGTAGTCAAAAGATAGTTCAATAAAATAAAATAAAATAAAATAAAATAAAATAAAATAAAATAAAATAAAATAAAATAAAATAAAATAAAATGAAATGAAATGAAATAAAATAAAATACTTTATGATTTTTTCAAAATACCTTCAATTGATTTTTCAAGTTTGACTATTAAAAACTGACCTTTGAGAGTACTCAGAATTTAAATAGCATTTTTGTACTCAAAACAAAATCCTAATTGATTTCAATTCTGCTTCTAAGTACTCAGGTCATTGTCTATGGGATTCTACAAAACAAACATGCTGTTCTGGGCAAAAAGAAAGTGAGAAATGCTTTGTAAGCAGCCAACATGTGACAGTTTTAAGTAAAGTATGCTGCTTAAGTGGATAAACTGACCATTACTTTGGAACTATAAAACACAGAGAAACAGAGGATCTCATTAATGGTAACATTCAGCTTCATTAACTGCAGGAATATTCTGGCTTTTGCAGTTGCCCAACTCATTCCTCGTTCAAATTTTGAAATAGATTTAAATAACAGCTCTTTGTATGGTCAGTACATAAAAAGTGAATAAAAAAATGTGAGCTATAAAGCCTCTGATTAAGTAAACAATGTTGAACGATTTATGAAAAAGTTGCCAGCATTTCCTATGTTGCAAAACAATAAGCAGTAAGATCATGCTATTATGTGCATATCTGTCTTCTATCCTTAAAGTTTTCAGATGTAAATCTGATGTGAGCTCCTTCAAATTGGCACAATAAGTTAATACAGATCAAAAAAACCAAAATAATACTCTGAATTGCTTTTGCTACCAAATAAAAAAGTGAATAAATCATAGGCATAAGCATATTCTCATAGGCAGTTATGAAAATATTGGATATTTTTAGGTATGTCTTACAGATGGAGTTATTTTGAAGCCTGGATTCAAATACTTCCAAGGATTCAATAACATATTTTAATGAAATGTAGTAAAATGTTTTAGTGACCAATAAATTATTTCTTCTTGTAGGAACAAGATTTTCATATTCAGTTATGAATATGATTTCCCATTACTGGGATTTTTTGTTATTCTGTAAAAAATTGTTGTTTGCTACCAAAAATTTAAAATTACCTATAGTTGCTGAAGCTGAGAGAAATCATTAATCATTGTCTCTGTCATATTAATAATGTATCTGCATATGTTCATTACATCTCCTTCTTAACATCCATAGTGAAATACCAAATACCTTGGCATATTAGCCTAGATAATCTTAGCATCTGTTCAATTTTTCTTTTCTTGTAACAAATTAACTAACTAAATAAACCCTCCATATACATTGAGGTGGTAATTTATATAATATTTCATTGGAAGTCTATCAGTTTCAATGCAACTGCAAAAATATGAACTGCAGAATGGAGGAATCTGATTTCTATAATGCAAGTTTTATTGTGTAGGTGAGTCTGGTTTTCAGGAGCTAAATTCAGCTCTCAAACTGTTTCTGCCAGCTCTGCAACTGAAAGCTAATTAACTGATATAATCTTTCTTATATCTATATAAAAGTTCTGTTTTTCTTGAGGTAAATCACCCAAAAGTGGAAAGCATGGGAAACGTGGTCAAAATATAATATAATATGATATATCACAGCAACGTAACTACAAAGCTCCATTGATTTTTAACTGGAGGAAAAAGCAATATAAAAAAAAAAAGTGGAAATGTCTATTTTGTGCCATCATATCCTAAAGAAATACGGCATTTGTCATCTTTGAAATAAGGCCTTGTTCATCCAGGAAAGAGAAAGGTCCAGTTGGAATCATTGAGATACATCCACTACTTCTTTTACAATAAAATTTATTTTTCCCCATTTATTACAATGGCTGTACTTCCAAGGAAAACACTCTCCCTTTACTGAACGTTACAACAGGCAGCACTGGAAGATTGCTAAGTAGATTATAAGTGACACTAATAGACACAATTATTGCATCAATAAAGTATTTTTTTATCTTCCATTATGTATCAAAAAAAACTTCCCAAAAAAAGCGAATCGTTCCCCTGTTGTACATAACAACCTTCCTCACCAACTCCTCTCTGACAAACAATATTCATCCGTCATTTTAAAATGAGGAAAAATATTTGACTTCTAATGCAGGGAGTTTAAAAGTTTAAACACACTTCCAAAAAATTTGCAGGGGACAGTGTCCCAATTTGATGCCACTGAGTTTTGGAATTCAGTACTATGGAGGTTTTGGTAGATAAGGAAAATACTAAACTTCTTCAAATGCTTATAATATTGGATATTCTTTAGATTTGAGAATTTTTATTTTGTTGACTTTGTACTCAATCTTACAGAATATGTGACTTTTCACAAAGTAAAAATTGCAATTGGCTATCAATTTCTGTTAGGAGATCAGTAAAATAAAACTTTAATAAAACTCCTTTTCTTTGAGTTTAAATCTGAAAAGGCCGATGCTTGAGACCATCAATGGTCATACAACTAAAATCAGAAGAGCCTTGAAATGGGCAGACTTCACGTCTGTAAAAGTTTGAATAACTGGATCTTTCCTGCAATTAAGGCTTAATTTTTCCACAGACCACATGCCCAAGAACTTAAATCTTCTAACGGGGTATATACAAAATATTTCATCTGCATGTTTTCAAAACCAGTAGTAACAAAAAGAAAAAAACATATATTATGACATTCAAAGTATACTTGCTGTTGTATTTAAATACATATATATGGTACATATCTCTATACTCTGCTATAAATTAATCCAAGAACACATGTTGACATGGAGAACAACATTACTACTAAGCTCTATTCACAATAACAACATTATATATCCAAGGTTAATAAAAACTGGAAGCAATAGTTTCCTGAGTTGTCACATACATATTTTATTACATATATCATTAAAAAGTGTTTTTTTCTGAAGGAGAATATTATTAAAATCACTTCAAGTTTTTCACAGGTTTCTTCCCTATTACAAAGCAAAAGCAATGACAATGGCAACGAAAATCAGTGAAATAAATTGTTTTTACCATGACAGCTGGGCAGGGCTCTGTTCCATCCGGGTCTTCCATCATCTCCCATGATACATGTTAGTGTAGAGTATCCTTGAAGAACATATCCTGCATCGCAGTAATATGTAACAGTAGAACCCAGCTTATAATCCATTCCAAGTCTTGTTCCATTCATTATGTTTCCAGGATCAAAACAAGACTCACGGAGTTTTGCTGTAGAGGAAACAAGTGTGAATATAATTCTAAATATAATCCAGAATGAATAAATAATAAATATAAATTAAAAAATAATAAAAAAAAATATAATCTAAATATTTCCTGGAGTTCTCTTGAGGTCTTCTTTGAATACCCTGTAGAACCTCAGGTTTTTTTTACTGAAATGTTTTCTCTCCTTCATTTTAACAACTGTACAAATTACTGTATAATGACAGAAACTATGTCTTCTATCCTTAAGTGTTCCTATTTTCCTATAGTGTTCCATTTTTTTTCAGAATTCATTCTGATCACTGATAGATTTATGTATTTAGATTAAGTTAGATATACGAATATTTTTCCGGTAGATAAGGCACATCCTAGTTTTAATATCTGTGGTGTGAAAACTAGTAAATGGAGAAAATCAATATGAACAATTTGTTGCAAAATAAGAATTTTGCAAACAAGAATGTCTTCAAAATTAATAAAGCTCAAATAAGTTTCTATATATATGATGGTATATTTTAACATATATATATATCCCTCAGTGCAGGAAAAAAATATAGAAAATATTTCTTAATTGTATCTCATTTTTTATCATTTATAGCTATTTGTTTCAAATTATGAAAATAAATACAAACATATGCATATTTGCTTATATATTTGCTTTATATTTGCTTCCCTTTTATTTATATAATGTGAATACCAATGTCCAGTGACACACTGAACAAAAATAAATACTCAACACTTCTAATTAACTGCATTATTATGCAGAAGTTGAGAAAAGTAAAACATTAGGAAAAAATGTAATTTCCTTTGAGGAAAAAAGAGTAAATGTATTATGTAGAAGCTGGAACAAAGCAGATTATTATGTGCAGAACAGGATGGAGTCTGCAAAAATATATTTTATCAAGCAGAAGATGGAAATTTCAGACTGTCTTTAACATTTAAGGGTGTCATGGAGAAAATCCATAGGGAACAGTTCTTCATTTTCTACAAGACCAGCACCAGCTTTCAAATACATAAAAAAAATGTTTCTTTACCAGGAATATTTGCACTGTGGAACTTTCTGCTACAGGTAGGTATGGTTGCCAAAAGACTATACGAACTTTGAACTTCCTGGAAGGCTTTTTAAGAGTTTTGTATAAAAAGACACTTTATCTGATCCTGTCAGTACCTAAACTGAAGTTTCTGAAAAATTACAGATAAGCAGGAACAATTACTATTTATTTAACTTTTATATAGTTGGGCCACACATAAACTATTGGTCACTACTAGAGCCAAGTTAATGAACTAAGTACATCCCTTAGGACCACTTTTATTGCAGTATTTCTGAGAAGATATAAATAATTACATTGTGTTTACATTTGAAGAAGGAAACACAGAATAATTCTTTTGAATTTTCAATTTCACATCTTCCGAAAGAATGTCAAGATCTCCTAATCTCCAAATTTTATTACGATTTGCATATATAATCTACAGAGCCTGGTTCTGATATGAAAAACAACACAATAACAAGTAATAATTACAATAATCTTTAATCATTAAGAACAGGTATTAAGTATTCACATTGATTCACATAGGCAGTTGTAGTGTGTTGTCTAAAATTTATTAACACTCATTCAAAAATTTGGACAGACAATGAAAAGTCATAAGATGCAATTTACTAGAAAGTCTATAAGGTATCACACAGATATTAATAATTATTATGTAAGCCAACCACACTTTCATTTGAGAAGTCTGGCAGGATTTAGAGCAAATTTCAAATTCTTTCAACTTAGGGGAAAAAAAGGAAAAAAAGGACAATTTAATTTAGGTTTATAACTAATATTTTTAGAAAATAAATACAATATCATTCTTTCCCTTATTGAAACAATATTGATATAACTGTATTGATTCATAATTGCTATTGTGAGACCATCATTCTTGAATTTATGACAAAAAATAATTTAAAATGTTTCAAAGGGGCTCTAGAAGGTACACAGATAAAGCAGACAGTACTAGATGAAAATAATAAAGAGAGAAAAAATAAAGTAATCTATTATGGCTGGTGCATAAATCAAAAATTGAAAAAAGAATGATCTGTCATAGCACAAATTATCTCTAGGGAAAAAATACAGCCCTGTAATTTTCTTTTCCCCAAAATTATAGTTGTGACAGGCTCCTGAAATTGCTGACTAAACAGTAAAAATGTGACTATAGAAATACAGTTTCTTAATACCAATTCTGAAAAATAAAGCCTGAAACACTAAGCACCTTAAAACCACTTTTGCAAATCTGAAGGAACTGCTAAGTGAACTTGTAGAAAAAGTTAGTTGAATATGCTACAATGTATGAAGAACAAATCCAATGAGGCAAAAGGATTCTTCAGATCTGGCTGAGAACAAATCAAAAAAAGAACAAGTAAGAAGACTGTTTCAGCAGATTTATAAGTGCTCCCAGCAGACAGCAGGGAAAGTTCTTCACCACTGACATTATGCTGCTCCAACTGAGGACCACAAGACATTGATTACCCCTGTAACCCTTGCCCTTTTTTTTCCCTGAGAATATTAGTATCATTGAAGTAAAAACACTTAAGGGCAGTGGCAGATTTAGCAGAACATCAGAGAAAATATTGTATTCTTACAAAGAATTTTTATCAGTAGGAGCATTTAAAAAATTATCTTCTGTAATAAGCAAGCAGGAAATATTTTTTTTCATTAGACAGTTCAGATTTGGGTTACAGTAATGTTACACTCTTAGCTCTGCATATCAGGTTTCAACTCCTTCTGTACATAAAAAAATTTTGCAACAAGCTTCAAAGAAATCAGCATTTGCTTCTCTGATAACATTGTCACATCAGTGGATCAAGTAAGGCTCTGAAATACAGGCTGAAAACAGTGGCACATGGTGTTTCAATCTCAAATGCAACAAGGAAGTCTCTGTTGAATAACAGAGTAAAGATGCCAAAATCCTCCTGAAAACTAGTAGCTCAGTGTATGGAAAACAGTGTTGAAAGCCAAGAGAAGCAAGGGCTTTATCCAGAAAGTGATGACTTACCACTACATCCCTAAGTTTCAAAGAGTATAAAGCCATAATAAACTTCTTGGAGATAGTATTACAGATATACAAAACTATAGCAAGCATTCCATAATTATTCTCCAGAGTACTTAATGGAACTAATAAGTTTTCCTCCATTATAACATAGAAATTAAGTAAGGGAGAGGGAATGGGAATAAAACTCAGCCAGAGACATGGTTACAGATCAGACCTGGGACATGGGTCAGTCTGAGATTTGGAACTGAAATATATGGACCACCAATGAAGTATAATTTGAGTACACTGTCACTTAAAATAGGATTAGTGTACATATAAGGCACAACTGCATGAGTTACAATTTGTATGAAAAAATTAAATTCATCAAGTCAGAAAAATTTAGGTTGAAAGAGATGTAGTACAATTCCCATTCAAATCAAGGCCAATTTGATTAGGTTACCTAGGCCTTTGTACAGTCCAGTTATGATTTTGAAGGATTCTGATGACATCATCTAAGGGCAAGCAGTTCCAAAGTTTGACTAACTTCAGAGTGATTTTTCTTAATATGTAATTGAAATTTCTCTTATGTCAACTTGTCAGTCCATTAGCTTTCAGCTTATCACTATGAGCACCTGAGAAGACTTTGGCTTGGTCTTTTCAACACACCCTTGCAACACTCCCTCCTTAGGTAGGGTAACATCTGCCTGCCCACAGGAATGAATTCCTTATTTCGCTCAGCTTGTGTGCTTTCGATATTAAGCTGCCTTTATGCCTTTATGTCAACCCATGGGTTTTCTCACTTTTACTCTTCTTAATCTTTCCCCCATCCTGCTGGAAACTGGAGCAGCCATTTTCCTGGAAAAACACCCTTTTGTGATTTTTTTTTCCTTGCAACTCACATTCCCATGTCTCTAGGATTGAGGTTGATATTCTAACTCACTTTCTCATGTTCTCTCCACGTCCAGTTTATCCACTGATTGTCCCTCCATGTCTTCCCAGGTCTTTAGTGCCAAAGAGGTGACATTTGATGTGCTCTGTAAAAACTTACAGCACATGGATCATTTGCACTGGACTTCTGTATCTTTGGATAACTGCTCAGTATCGAGGTCATCATAAATCCCCAGCAGCATGGCTAATTCCTTCAGGTACTGGATACCTCTCCTCATGGTGATCCATTTGTCGGAATGGATTATAACATCTTCTTAGAAGGGATACCTTTTCTTCATGCCCAGAGGGAGTCACCTTCAGAGGCTGAGGGCTTGCGATCCATTTTCAATCAGTTTGTCAATGCCCCCTTCCCCACAAAGGGATCCTAGGTGCTGGACTTCTCCCTCTAATGCCAGATTACTGACCCTGTTAATCCAGCATTGGCACAGCCAAGGAGACTGCTGATTGTGTGATCACTGACTTGTTTATGAGTTCTTCCTCTTCCTCCTCCTCTTGTGATGGCCATCTGGAGTTGCCCTCTTCATCCACTTCCTCCTCCTTTCCCTTCTTACTAGGCGTTTCTTTCCTTACCAAACAAGCTGATGTTTGCATCCAATATTTCTGTTTGTGTGTAGGAGTGACTGATACCAGCACGGGTTGTTCCTCTGGTTCTGTTGCAGGGTCTATCACAGCAGCTGGAGCACCACAGCACAGAGTTCCCATTGTTTTGTTGTCAGATTCAGAGACCTCTTCCACTTGAGGACAGTGAATGATGTTGAATAGGGCTTGGTAGGCCTGGGCCAGGTGCCAGCACATCACAATGATTTGTGTCTCCCTGGAACTGCTAGTGTGACCAGATACTTTCCTCAAATATTTTAGTAGTTTTTCAGCATTCTACACAGGGCTGAGCTACCAAAACATTGGAAGTGCTTACTATCCTTGGTACTCGCCCACACTTTCCCATGCACCCTGTAACTTGTAACAATCCAACTTCAGGGTAGATCTCTTGGGCAGTATTCCTAAATAACTGTTTAACCTCAAAACCTGAAACACATCCAGGAGACAGAGCAAGAGCAATATAAATACGCTGGTTTGAACATCTCAAGAATATACAAAATTCTCAAGAGCTACTGAAATTAGCCTGAAGGAGAATGAAAAGGTGAAGGGGAAAGGAGAGGTGAAGGAGTGGGGCAAGTGTACCTCCCTATCTGCTCCATAGATTGGCTCTCTGAAGAGAAAAGATAAAGGTTGTGATTGTTAACAGCTTTCAAGAGGTGGTTCCCTAAAAGTACAGTTATGGCAACAATACTGAGCAGACTAATCTCACTCAGAAACAGGAATTATTTTATTGTATCTTGAGCCAGTGTTACACAGTCCATCAAAATTATATCATTAATCCAGTCCCCAGAGGTAACAAAAGGAGAGCATATAAAGTTGCTACATAATCCAAATCTCAGAACAAGCACAACAACTCTGACCCCAAATAAACTAATATTGTGATCAGTGACTACAAAATTAACATAATGGATGATTAAAACAAATTTGTTTTAACACATTCTGGTCAGACCTGCAGTCAACTCGCCAAAAAAGACGGTTGAGTTTTAGCCCCAATCAGCAAATAAGGACCAGGCAACTGCCCATTCAGTGGGCTCCACAGTGGTACAGGGAGAGAACTGGAAAGGTCAAATGGAGATAATTTGTAGATTGAAACAAGAATGGTTTAATACTTTAAATAAAATGTAACAATAATGATAATAATCATAATAATAATGATAATGATAATAATAGAAACAATAAACAAATTGTAATGGAAAAGGAAATTTTAAAAAAGAGAAAGACATGAAACCTCAGAAAAACGAGTTATGTAAATAAAAAACACTTGCACATGACCAACAGACTGATGCCCAGCCAGCACCTAAGTAGGCTCCTCGAGGCCAGAATATCACATTGGAAAGTTGGGATCAGCTGTTCCCTGGCTGTGTTCCCTCCCAGCTTCTTCTGCTTCCCCAGACTCCTCACCAGCAAAGCAGCATGAGAAGCTAAGTCCTTGACTTAGTCTAAGTACTGCCCAGCAGCAACCAAAAAAGTATGTTTTCCATATTATTCTCATCCTAAATCCAAAATAAATCTAAAATAAAATAAAGCTGCTAGGAAGAAAAATAACTTCAACTCAGCTGAAACCAGAATGCTTTGTTCAGGACTCCTGTCAATCTGATTCTATAAACTCATAAGATCCTTTGAGTAGCACTGACATATGCCTCCAAATTGATGTTGTCCACAAATTTGGTCCGTCCCATCAAACAGGTTGTTAACAAAGAGAATACTGGCTGCATTACTAATCACAATTAATACTAGCCAAGAGTCTCAGTTCAGCAGTCAAGCTGATTTTCCACCCATGTTATTTATAGAATAATAGAACAGAATCATAGAATACTTTAGCCTGGAAAAGACCACTAAGATCATTGAGCCCATCTCAATAAGCCTCGGTAAGCCAAGCATTGTCAAATCCACCACCACCAAACCATGTCCCTCAGTGCCACATCTACATGTCTTTTAAATACTTCCAGGGATGACGATTCTACTGCTTCCTTGGCAGCCTGTTCAATGATTGACAATCTCTCAGGAAGATGCCCTTTCCTAAAATTCAATCTAAATCTTCTCTAGTGTAACTTAACCCCATTTCCTCTTTTTCTATTGCTTGTTACTTAAGAGAAGAGACTAACCCTCCCATCACTACAATATCCTCTCAGGTAGTCGTAGAGAATGTAAGGTCTCCTTCCTTTTCTCCAGACTAAACAACCCAGCTCCCTCAGCAACTCCTCATAAAACTTGTACCTGGACCCCTAACCAGCTCCACTGTCCTCTGTCCATGCTCCAGCACATCAACATCTTTCCCATAGTGAGGGGCCCAAAACTCAACATAGGATTTAATGAATGGTCATACAGTAAGAGTTCTTATGATACACCTAAGTTAAGCAGTGCAGAGGAACATTTATCAGATATTCTCAGTAAAAATGAGATAATTCACTAAGCAAACTGACCATCTGCTTAAGGGATTTTGAGTCATCCAAATTTCACATTCCCTGGAATTTTTATGTGAACTGAAACAGTTCCTTCCATTTATGTCTCTTTCTTTAAAAAAGATGATGTTGAAATGTATATTCCAGTTATTCTGAGAAAAGCAGGAGATACAACTCTCTCAGGTGAACAGGGAAAATTAGGATTAGGTTGATTCCATTTTCCAACTTCCCCCACTTACATATACACACACATAAGCCCATATTTGCATCCTCCTCCCATTACTTAGATTTTCAGTCCCTTTAAAAATGTGCTGATAGCTACAGTATTTTTCTGGCATTTCGACTCCTTGAAGTAGCAAAAGATATCTTAGTGGCATACATGGGCTATCAGTAATGTTAGAAATAGTATTCTGCCTTGATTACAAAGTGTCCTGTCCCTCTGTTAAAGGGGATTTGGGGAAGATTCTTTTTGATAGATTTCTCAGATGAAAATAAAGTGCAAGCGCAACAATCGTTTATCGGAGAACTGTTTATTGATAAAGAAAGATAAGTGTTCCTACCGAAGGGGGATAGAAAAGGGAGCAAAGAGGGTAAAAGAGAGACGGAGAGAGAAACAACACGTGGACAGCTCCTCTCCGCTGTACCCCTGGCGCCCTCGCAGCGCGCTCGGCAGCCGGAGCGTGCACTGCAAGCTGCGGTGAGCCTGCGTGGCTCCGGGCGGGATGTGTGAAGAGCAGCCGGCTGCGTGTCTCTGCCGTCGGGGAAGAACAGGCTGCCCTGGCCACGGGGCCTCTCCTGCAGCAGCTGCGGCTCTCAGGGCCGGGGGGCACGCAGGGTGGAGGCGACTGCTCCGTCAGGGAAACAGAGGAGCACTGGGGTGCCGTGGGGTCGAGCTGCCTCGGGGAGGCGGCGAAAGCAGGGCAGGACAGGGGCGGACAGGGCAGACAGCCAGGGAAGAAGCAGGACCACAGGGAGAAAAAGGCGGGGGGGAAGGCGGAGGGAGGGGGACCAAGATGACTCTCCAGGCGAGCCCCGCTCCCTCCAAGAAACCCAGAAAAACTGGCCCCCAGCTGTGTTGCAGTTAACTGCGTTTATGTGCTAAGGCTCCTCCCATAGCCTGATTTCCCGGGCATTTTTTCCCGGCCATCCAGGGATCTGTTCCCCGGCAAGAGGGGTCACTTCCAGCCTGACCGTGGAAGCTTCCTCTGGACCTGCTCGGCTGCCAGGTGAAGCCTCCCCAGAGACAGCACGTGTACAGCCCCCAAAGCAACTTTTCAGATCGTGTATAACGCATGTTGAAGCATCAATAAAAGTCAGATTGGTCCCTTTCACAAAGTACAGCAGTTCACATCTTTGTTTAAACCTAGATC
Organism: Trochalopteron elliotii; assembly: GCA_024734555.1. NCBI lineage: Eukaryota > Metazoa > Chordata > Aves > Passeriformes > Leiothrichidae > Trochalopteron > Trochalopteron elliotii. The sequence goes on from JANPWX010000019.1 coordinate 1,027,929, forward strand.
CAGAATTCGAAGAGACTGTCTCCCTAATAAATATCCTTCGTAGCTGGACTGGTGGAAAGGAGAAACACTTCGATTCCATGACAAAACATTTCATTCAACAGCATGTAAGAAAAAGATTGGCCTCTTTAAAAATAATTTCTTTTCTTGTTCTTCAGAAGTTCTGTGATCCTGAATCACTTCCTGTAGCACTTTCATCTGCATTTATTATTTTTCAATTTAGTCAAAAAGAAGAAATATATTTAAGTGACTGAAACACTTCATACATCTGGGCTCACCATCAACATGGTTGAGACCTACTTTTAACTTTTCAGGAGTAGCTCATACTGTGGAGACAACTTCTTTGACATCCATGGAACCAATGACTGTAGGAAAGTATAAGGAGGCTTCATGGGCTTTACAAAGCAAGAAATACATTATTCTTTCCCTTCTATACCTTTGCAGTTACTAACTGCTCTCAGAATAAATAGAGAAGAAAACACCAAGAAGGTCTATACCACCCCTATTTTCTTCCTGGTTGTCTTTACAGAATATTTTCATACTCATTTAATAGCAAATATTTCTGTTTCTCAAGCCATGCAGAGCCAGTTATGAAGATTTCTATTGATTATACATTTTGCAAGTCTATATTTTCCTTTTTACTGTGCTATGACCTCAGACAGATCTGAGATAGGCAATCTGCCATATAAAGGTATAGCCTAAATATTTTTTTATTTTCAATATTAGACTCCTAGATTCTAGCATGTAATTTCATCTTACGGGACCTTAAATGCACCTAAATCAACCTGATTTGTAAAATATAAAAAAAAATAAATTAAATTCTGGATAAAACATATATATATGTGCTGTTAAGTTATGCCACTGCACCATTATTTTTGAAACCTGTAAACTGTTGTCTCCTATTTTTTCATAGAATGATTTAGGTTGGAGAGGTCCTTAAAGATTATCTAGCTCCAAATGCCCCTGCCCCAAGCAAGGAACCTCCCACTAGATCAGGTTGCTCAAAGCTGCATCCCTCTTGGTTTTGAACACCTCCAGGGATGGGGAGTCCACAACCTCTCTGGGCACCTTGTTCAGTGCTCATCACTCTCACAACAAAGAATTTCTTCTTAATATCTAATCTAAATCTGCCCTCCTTCATCTTAAGGCCATTCCCTCTTGTCCTATCACTACATGCCCTCATGAGAAGTGCCTGCCCAGCCTTCTTGTAAGCCTACTCCAAACACTGAAAGGAATCATACATTCAACATTACAGGTAAACAAAATCATACTAGAAACTTTATTTGAAGTTAGCAATCTTATAACATTATACTTGTATGGATAGATTATCTCCATTATCATATTCTCAGGCTAAACAAAAACATTACCAGGCAGAAAATTGTGAGAAATTAAACAATAACTTTCACTCATGCATTGAACTTTGTAAATGTATAAGAAAAATTATTTTATTTACCTTTGTACTCCAGGTGGAATCCGGTAAAACTAACAGATCCATCACTCCGAAAAGCCAGATGCATGGTATTTGAACTGCTCTCTATCCTCTCTGGCAGTTTGCTGTCTTGAAAGCTCCCAATAAGTGGGCTATTACTGTCCGGCCCATCATAGATATAAAGAAAATCATAATTTGGTTCTATACTGAAGCTAGAGAAGAAAAAAGAGAAAAATCAGATGGAATATGCTTTGCCTAACATTTTCACTCTTATTAGCTTAAATTTGAAATTTACTATCACTGTTTTAATACAAGGAAAACATATGCCTCCACTGTCAGAAAAAAATGGCTTGTGAAAGTGTTTTACTAGCAAACACAGAAATACTGTATCTTTTGGTTCACACCTTAGAAACAATAATTTCCTGCTAGCCAGAAAAAAAAGGAAAGATTTTTAAATAGAGAAAAAAATTAATAACATATTTCTAAAGGCTTAAAAAAATAAACAATCTAGACCTATTAGAAGCCTTGGCAAAAATGCTTTATGATATAATGCACCCAGCTTCCAGCCAGACTAAACATTTTCAGACAGCCAGAGGATGATCTTCACATATCTCTGAGAGCAAGAAGCATTGATCATAAACATGATCAGTTTAAATAAAAGATTCGGTATTGAAACCTCACATTTTCTTCTGAACTAAATTATAGTTTGTTAACTAAGTTAATTTTAACTAACAAACTTAATTTTAGTTAAGGGCAGGGAGTTAACTAATTTCACTTGTAAGATTGTCCCTGTATAAAAAAAAAGTCTTCCAAAAAGGGAGTTAGTAAAAGAATGAAAATCCAGTCTATTATGTCTCTACTTGATGGTAGCTCCTGACTGAAATATCTTGAAATAATCCAAAAGTTAAAAAAAGGAGCTCTGTCAGGTCTTCAGGCATTGAAGACCTGATAGAGCTCCTTTTTTAACTTTCGGATTATTTCAAAAATATTTCCTCATAAAAGAAATGCAAACATAAAAAGTCAACAGCTTTGATTATTAAAGTGCCATAGTTCATCTTGAGTTTAAAAGGATTAGCTGGAGTAAGTTCCACTCAAAAGACTATTTAACAGTATTTAGTGGAGTATTCAGTGTTTCTCACTCTAGATCAGTCTCTGTGTCATAAATGAGGCAATTCTCAGTAAAGATGCAATCTACTTTGACCAAGACTAAGATTCTGAATTTCTATCATAGATTCATATTAATTGACCATATTTTGAGATTTTTTAACTTGGCAGTATTTGGGATCTATAAATTGTTCATATTATTTGGAGTCACACTGCATTTTTTTTTAAGATGGATTATCTCATATCTAAATGTAGACTATAAAAAAGTAGAATATTCTTAAATATATTGAGGTCATTATATTAAACCAAATCAACAAAAGAAGTGATAGTAAATGACAGAAAGTTTCCTTACCAACTTAAAACATTCAGAAATCATCAAGATAATTATACTGTTAATTAGGTAAATATAATTACGTGATTAATTTCCTCAGGATGAATTCATGAAAGCACATACTGTGTTACTAAGAACCAAGAACAGACAACTATATAACCTACCCCTCTAGAGAAGTCATCAAATTAACACTGGTCAGAACAATATAGGCACTATCATAGAACACCCAGCATAAGAACTTAAATTTGATGGGACATCACAAGTACCATTTTTACTTTTTCTGTGACATATTTCCTAGTTGGCATGCATAATTTTCACACATAACAGATATATTAATTTACATCATGCGTTACATACAATGCAGGCAGCAAAATTCCTTTGTGAAATCTATTAAGCTCAATTAAGCTTGTGTTGTGATAAAAGAAAATTCTAGTGCAATTCCATTTAATAGCCAGAACATCAGGAAGTATCTTGAGTATCCTGAAATTATATGGAGTAATAAAACTAAATTTAAACACTACTTTTGAAATTTTGCCTAAATACCAGGTGGCACATACAAATAGATGAGTTTCCATACTGATGATAGTTTTCATCATTAAAGATCATCCTGGTTTGCAGACATTTCAGTGAGTCACTCCATGCTGCCTTCTCAGGAACTTACTCTTAGTTAAATTGAGCACCATCTACCTCAACATTAGCCAGTGTAAACAGAATGCTTTTAAGGAAAGAGCAATGCGTTTCCAAGATCCACCTGTATGTGTATTGATGACTCTGACGTATTTATTGTAACTTTTAACAATTATAATGATTACTAATCACTTTGATAATCATATTGAGTATACATATATTACCTTACAGAGATCCAAACAATAATAAAGTTATAATAATAAAGCCAATAATAAAGTTATATATATATGACTTTAAAAATTATAAGTAGCAGCTTACCTGATAAATGCTAACGATATAACATAATCGCTATTAACATTGATAGTCCAGTCACAATCCCTGCTGTGGGGATAAGGATGAGGGAAGTTTGGTGAAAGTATAAAACCCGATGAGCCAGTCAGGTTTCCTCCACAGGGAGCTGTGAATAAAAATAGATTGAACTTGAGGAAAGAAGGTAAGAGACAAAGAAGCAGTAGCAGGAATCTGTTCACTGACATTTAGTGTCCTCCAAAAGTTAAACAAGTGAGGTATTTACAAAGCTTTAATAGAAACAAACACAAAATATATTCAGGTTTTGCCTTAGACAAATACTAATATTACTATGTGAAACGCTTAGTTTTGAAATCTATGTCCTTTTGCTTGCATAGCATTGTTTCAAGGCTTTTCTGAATATACTGTGAACTTGAAAAATGTTCAGGCTATACACATAAAAAGATTTGACTGGGTAAGCTTTCCTCTTTCTACTTCTTGTTAAAGGCATTCTAAGAGAACCTCCTTAGGCTATGAAACATGATACTTACATTGATAATGCAATTATCTGCCTTTTCACCAGGTAACAGTGATTAGTAGTTCAGATTGAGATGGATATAATATATAATTAAACTGAAAAATATTCAAGTAATTACAGTTTTCAAACTCAGAGATAAATACAATAACTTCAAGCACAACCAGAATAAAATAACCACATTTTTCTATGTGATTTTAAGGTTCCCAAATGTTGTGGAGTTATAAAATAAAGAGTAAAAAAGAAGAAAGGTATAATGAAATTTTATTCTTCAGCATTCCTTATCTGAGTCTTCATGCAGCAAGAAGAAAATAATCAGGTTTTCTAAAGATCTTTTTTTGAAAGAACTTCTTATAATGCTATTCAAAAGATTCCAGATAAGATTTATACAGACTTATAATTTTGGAAGTTTTAATTCTGCTAAGTGATCATCTGGGCCTAGGAAAGTTATTGATCACTTAGGTCTTCTGTAACAGATATTCTGTGAGCTCTAAGGTTATTTAAATCTCTTATAGAATCATATAGGTCATTGAGTCCCACCATAAACCTAACGCTGCCAAGTCCACCACCAAACCGTGTCCCTAAATGTCACATCTACATGTGTTTTAAATACCTCCAGGGACAGGGGCTAAGCCACTTCCCTCGTCAGCCTGTTCCAATGCTTGGTAACCTTACCGGTCGTGAAGAAATTTTCCTTATATCCAATCTAAACCTCCAATGGTGCAACTTGAGGCCATTTCCTCTCATCCTGTCATTTGTTACTTGGGTGAAGAAATGAACACGACCCTCAATACAACCTCCTTTCAGGTAGTTGTAGAGAGCAAGAAAGTCTTCCCTGAGCCTCCTTTCCTCTAGGCTACACAATGTCAGCTTTCTCAGGTGAACTTCATAAATGCTGTTATCTGGACCCTTCACCAGCTTTGTTGCCCTTCTCTGGACTCACTCTATTACCTCAATGTCTTTCCTACAGTGAGGGGCCCAGAACTTTACAGAGGATTTGAAGTGTGGCCTCACCAGCGCTGAGTACAGGGGAATGATCGCTGTCCTGGACATGCTGGCCATACCTTGCTGATAAAAGCCAGGATGCCATTGGATTTCTTGGCCTCTGGGCACACACTGGCTCATGTTTGGTCACCTGTCAACCAATGCCCCCAGGTCCTTTTCCACTGAGCAGCTTTCCAGCCATTTTTCCCTCAAGCCTGGAGTGCTACATGGTGTAGTGCAGGACTCATCACTTCACCTTACTGAACCTTGTAGCAGTGGCTTTGGCTAATTGATCCAGGCTCTCCAGACCCCTCTGCAGAGCCTTCTTACCCCCAACAGATCGACACTTCAGCACAACTTAGTGACACATTAAAACTGAGAATCAATCACTGAGCTCAATCGCTTCATCCAGATCGTCAATAAAGACATTAAACAGGATTGGCCCCAGTACTGAGCCCTGGGGAACACCTCTAGTGACTGGCCACCAACTGGATGTAACTCCATTCACCCTGACTCTGTGGGCCCAGCCATCCAGTCAGTAACTGCCCAGTGAGGAGTTCACCTGTCCAGCCTATGAACAGTCAGTTTCTCCATGAGAATGATGTGGGAAATAGTGTCAAACGCTTTACTAAACTCTGGATCGTTGACATTCCCTGAGCAGGTGTCCTTGTCATACAAGGAGATCAGGTTGCTCATGTAGAATCTGCCCTTCATAAACCAGTGTTGTCTGGGCCTGATCCTCTGGTTGTTCTGTATGTGCTGTGTGATTGCACTCAAGATGATTTGTACAGATAAAGATGATATGTACAGGTATAATTCAACCTACAGGGAAATATACAGAGTATTTCCTAATATCATGAGAAATCATGCATCCAGCTCTGGAGCATCCAACACAAGAAAGACACTGACCCTTTGGAGAGAGTCCAGAGGAGGGATGATCAGGGAGATGGAACACCTCTCCTATGAAGACAATCTGAGAGAGTTGGGATTGCTCTGCAGGGAGAAGAGAAGGCTCCAGGAGAACTTAACGGTGCTTTTCAGTGCTTAAAGAGGATCTAGAGATAGCTGGAGGGGATTTTTCACAAGGCCATTCAGTAATAGGACAAGGGGGAAGTGTTTTAAACTTAAAGGTAGGTTTAGATCAGGTTTTAGGAAGAAAGTCTTTACTGGGAGTGTGGTGAGACTTGGAGCAGGTTGTCCATGCAAGTTTTGGATGCCTATCCCTGGAACTGTTCAAGGTCAGGCTGGATGGGGCTGTGAGTAATTTGGTCTAATGGAAGGTGTCCCTGACATGGCAGGAGTGTGGGAATTAGATGAATTCTCAAACCACTCTGGTAATCCATGATTCTATGAATTAAATCACAGGGCATTTATGAATTCAAGTAAAGCAAGTAGAATACTTAAGTAGATTAACATATCCACAGTCACAGTACATATGAGTATAGTTTTTCTACATTTTACATAGCTATTTATATTAAAAGGGAGTAATGAATAGAAAATTAAGTAAAAACAAAACAAAACAAACCACCCCAAAATTAGAATCTTCATTTACATTTTACATAGCTATTTATATTAAAAGGGAGTAATGAATAGAAAATTAAGTAAAAACAAAACAAAACAAACCACCCCAAAATTAGAATCTTCATTTACATTTTGGTATTAAAATTGGTCATGAATCATAAAATCATCATTTTGTGTGAAAATAGTTAGAAGTGGAAACAAGGCCTGGCTTTAGGAACACAATAATATCACATATTAATGGTACTAGCAAATACATAAAATATATATTCCCACCTAGCACAATTTGATTCGAGTTTTTTGAGTACTGCCAAATATAATTTTTATCACAATAACATTTTCCCAGATGTTTTCAGTTGATAGATAAAGTTCCATTAACTACAAGGGAACAGACAGGAGAAATTTCATTTAGTGTGAAATATTTACTTAGTTTTACAATACAGATAATAATTGCAATTTTCCTATCTTCAAAAAATTAAAATTTGTATTGTTTCTAATTAAAAGCATCTGGCATTGAGTGTTCCTTTTTCACAATTTCAAAATTAGTGCAATTAAATTATTACAAAACAATACACATCTGTTAATTGTAGAAGAGTTCACTGTAACTTTCTGTAACCTTGTTGAAGTAAAAGTTAATGTAAAAAAGGAACTGTGAGGTTGTATGGAAGGTAAAGGCTGCTCATCAGCTGGAACTAAATTTCTTCAGTATAACCCTGTACATTCCTCTTTTTCAGGTACTTTAATGGCTTAGGTTGCATTCCCTGCAACCTAAATGTGAAAATCCTAGGAATGAAAATGTGAAAAATACCAAAGAGGATATTTAGGTTATTCACTCTAACCAGGCTTCACTGAAATGACCACTAAACTGTATGAGTCTGATATTTGTAAAGTACTCTGAACTGGCAAATTATACAAGGAAGTTATACCCTAACTAACTTGTTGCAGTCTAAATTCTGCCAATGTCTGCATTCATGATTCTTTCCTGAGGTCTTGATTTAGTTTAGTTCCCTGTTAGTTCATCGATAGAATATTTTCATATTAGTATCTTCTTTCTTATATACTTATTCGTCCTTTATACACATCAGCAGTTACCTTTGCTGTTAACAGTGCTTCCTTTTAATCCTTCCCAAGGTGTTTTGATATCAAAAAGGAAATAAATGGAAAGTACACTAAGCTAGACAGACAGACACAGTATATTTTATTTCAAGGTATGCCATTATCAGCAGTAAAAAATAATAAAAAACATAATATTCAACTTTGCAAGGTATCTCCCAGATAGAATTTTCTTCAGATAGAATGGTTTCAGATTAATTTTCAGTTCATAAGATAGTAAGTTGAGTATGTTAACATGATCTAATGAAAAATGTTATTAAATGATGTTTCTTTTTTGAGTTTACTATCTTCTCTAAACTTATTCATAGACTTTCTTTCTCTGTGTGTTTTAATTAAATTCTCATATGTTTCAGATTCCATAATTTTCTGAATTTAATGTGTAGAAAGTTATTATTTCCATAACCTTACTTTTAACTGGGGACAGACCAGCTCTGAAAACAAAGTTTAAAGAGCACCTTTTACAGTATTAGCCATAAGAGGTAAGACTGAACAGACTGAACAAATATAATAGCCCATGTAGAAAGAAAGGCAAATGTCAAAACACTATGAAAAATATATGTATTTTTATGTGTTACACAGTAAAAACCAGAAGTAGGTTATGTGAGCCTTTCTTTATAAACCTCTGTGTAGACACAGTGGTAGGCAAGCACTAAGCCTTACTGTGTCTGTGCTGATCTCAGCATTCGTTCTTTCTATGTAAAAAAGTACAGGTTGGGGTGGTTTTTATTTCAAATCTATTTAATTTATCTAGGAGGCAACAAAATCTTATTCCACATTTTTCTGGCTTTTATTTATTTTATTTGTTCATTGAATTACTTCTTAAGAAAGGAAACAGAATGTATGGTTTAATTATTTTATTCTTTCCTTTTTTTTTTTTTAAGTAGTATTAAATAAAGAATCATGCAATAGTTTGAGTTTGAATGGAACTTTAAATATCATCTAGCTCAATCCCTCTGTGATGACCAGGCACATCTTCAAATAGATAAGGTTTCTCAGAACCCTGTCCAATCTGACCTAGAATGTTTCCAGGGATGGGATAAACACACCTCTTTGGGCAACCTGTTTTAGTGCTTCACCCTAACTGTAAAAAATGTCTTCCATATATCTAGTCTGAAGATTATTTAAATAATCATAAAGAAATATGAAAAAAACTTCTGAAATTTTACTTCATATTAGTTTCATATAGGTCATTTTGTGGAAAGCACCACTGGAATTAACTGTTTAAAATAAAACCTTTTTTATAGATATAAACATTAAAAAAAAGACATTACCTGAAACAAAATACTAGAAAAAAGCAAAACCAAGCCACAAGGAAAAAGTAAAAAAGAAAAAAAAAATTGACCTATGAATTTCTGAAGAAAGTCTGAAAGCTCTGGGAGACAGTCTATTCTTCTCCTAAATGTATAGTTAACCTGAATTCTAAAATTTCTTTTTGCATGCCAGAATTTTTGATGTCATCCCTGAGAAAACTAAGCAAATAAAATCACTTAAGATTCTGGCGTCTAAGCAAGACTGGATCCCGAAAATCTTTGGAACAGAAAATATGTAGCTATTTTGTGCAGCACAGGCATAAGCCAAAGGACTATCTTTTGGCAGAAACATGCTCTCAAATTTATAGTTTCTCAGAATACCTTTTGTATAGTAGAATTTCTAATTACTATCTTTCATTCAAATACATGAATCATTATTTAATTCTTTGTTATTTTCCCATTGCTATTACTTTTGGAATTAAGATGTTCTTAAAATTTTGCAAGGCAAAACTAAGGGAATTAAAAAAACAAGGCACTCCCACAGATAAGAACAATTAAAAAGTACATTTAACTAGTTTTTAGCATTAATAATTAGGAGGTTCAAAAAGACACTTTGGCATGTAAAGAGCTGATAAAATAGATCTAGAACATGGTACAACTATACACCTTAGGAATTATTCCTGCCTCTTATCCTTTCATCAAAATTATGTTTCTTTTTTTCTAAAACTTTGATAAACGATGATGTTGAAGTTATGTGTAGGGTAAGTATTGCACAGTTTGTATTTACAGAGACGGAAGCAACATTAATGAATATATTACAAGTTATGAGAAAAAAAATCAATGAACTTCAGGGTGTACTGAACTACAACACACAATTTTGAAATCACTTAGCTCCAAGGCAAGGTTTGCACACTCTAGTCTATTAGCAGTTCATATTCCCCAAGAATGTATCATTATAGGAAATCGATAGAGGATAACTTCATGCTTGATATTGGGACAAATAAATCATCATAATAAGCATTCTTACTACTCTGCCTGTTTTGCATGAAGTGTGGAACTTACCAGTATTAGATTAGGTGGATGCATGCAGCTAAAAAACAAGTGTATGCATATTTAAAATGTGCTATGGACAGAATGTCAGTTGAGCACCTACACCTACATTTAATCTATATTGTAATATCATCTACTCACTATTGATAATGATTAAAACTGCTAGTACTGCTTTATAATAGGGTAATTATTTTTCAGTTGAGACATATATTTTAAAAACAGCAATATCAAATAAGGCCAGCATGATAGAAGAACATTTTAACTTTAGTGCGCAGAGCCCTAGAATTCCTTTTACTTTTTCACTTAGATATCTACATATGTTCAGTTAATATTACTATAAAATTCATATTTTTGCAGATAAGAATTATAAGAGATGAGTAATAAAATATTTCTTTACTGCAATCATCGAGAAAATAGTCTAGACAGTTCTTGTTTTCAAGCCCATAAACTCACACTACACAGGAAGGCACAGTAAGGAGGGTAAGAACAGAGAAAATAATATTTTAACACATTAAGTAGAATAGCCAAGACACCATGTCAACACTGTAGTGTTTGCAAACACGTGTCTGCAGAACAGGGTAGATGGTGTGCATGCAGAGGATATGCAAATAGAATGCAGATTTTATTTGTAACAGCTAAGGTCAAGTTAAGTTTATTAAAGGAAAGAGAGTGTTTGAAAGCTGTATGGTGCTCTTTGCAGCTGTAATCTCTGGCAAGTTCCTCCCCACAATGCTTGTCCAAGAATAGACTACCAAGGATAATAGTCATTGACACTGACTTATTTCCTTTCTCTGTTGCAGATCATCAAATTATAAATGAGAAGGCCCTGAGAAGGAGAGGATGAGAACTGTTATACTAACAGCTACAGAGGAAAGGTTTTGGTTATGACTATCAGAGGTTGATGTAAAATAATTTTTAAGACGTGCAGTACGTGTATTTTCTTTAAACAAGTTCCTAGAACAGTGTGATTCATTACATAAAGATTTCTATTTTTAGGAAAGCATAATTTAATTTTTTTCTGCATACCTATACAGACTGGTGGGTTTGGCTGCCAGAAGTACCGGTTTTCTACCTGAATGCAGGTTATTCTCTCATCTCCTTGAAGTTCATAGCCAGGGTCACACTGAAAAATGACAGTGTCTCCAGGTTCTCTTCCATCACCATTTCTAGTTCCATTCATGGGAACACCAGGATCACGACAGGCAGTGGCTACAGAACCTAGCAGCAAAGTGAAAAAAATATAGATAAATTTTGGAAAAAAACTCCATCTTTTCAATCAATTCTCTTTCCATCTGGTTACATTTTTCTAACTAGGAAGGTCTGCAAATTCAAAATTTTCTTAATCACTTGAAAAATGTTAAGAAATCATCCAACAATCTGCTGCTTTTATACTATTAATTTTTGCTACATCCTTTAGTTATTAAAAGTGCCTAATTTTTCTTTTCTTTTTTCTTTTTTTTTTTTTTTTTTAATTCTGTGAAGCACTGCAGTATATAAAAAGGCAAGGAGGAGATTTTCTATATCCCTGGACATTTAGCACTTTTAACTTAGGACAATTTTTAATATGAATAAAATTAAGAGCAGATTAATGTCTTCAGGTTTTCCTATTAAGGTATGCTTGCACACATCTTAAATTCTCCACAATTCTATCGTTCATAAATGTATCTATGGTGCAACATTTAGCCGTGACCTTGGAAGTGAATTTCATTGATCACTCATGTCTATACCCTTGCACATGACCCATCTACAACACTAGACTTGTGTAGTAATAATAAAGAAATCACTACAAAAAATACACATGGATTTAGTCTGAGAGAATTTACAGCTATATATAAAGGCATAAGTATGGACTATTATTAAGATAAAATACAATCACAATGATGACAAAAAAGTATAAAAATATTAAAGATATATTCCTCATGATCAACATAATAAATATATTATGCACCAAAATATGTAAGCTTAAACAAAAAGTAAGTAATCAATATTTATTTAAGTAAATATTATTTCCTACAAACATTATAGAACTGAAACATGTTATATGTATTACAAATAAACACCAAATGTCAGACTTGCCTGTGGAACTAGTCCCACTGAGCTCAGCAATCTGTGTAACACAAACACAAAGTGGCAGTACTGAGATTTAATTCAGATGCACTCTTTCTGGGAAGGTAATACCAGCAGACAGAACTCTATTCATTCAAAATGCATCTGGGTTTTGTATTTACAATGTTTCTGAAGAGCAAATTTTGGTCTAAACAGTTTATTTCTCTAAAAAAACCCAACTCTCCAAGTACCTTCCTTTCCAAGACATACTTAATAAAAAATATAATTGAGTCTATACAGTTATTGGGATTTTTATGGGGTTGTTTTTATACATAGGAAGTACTGACTATAGGGAAAAATATCCCCACAAAGAAATCCTCACCAAAAAACCAAGTATGAACAGAAGTAAGGAAAAAATTTCCTTCTTAGTCCTCAAAAAAATAAATACATATTTTTTTCAAATGTTTCATAATAAATGAAAGATAATTATTTCTATATATTGTCATACAATTTTTTAAAACTTCTGCTTTAGACTCCATGATTCATGTTTGTATCTTTAAATATGCTGCTGGGTTTCAATTTAGAAAAAATACTACTAAAATATGAAATTATTAAATTCACTGCACTGTACTTGCAGGTCTTCCAAATGTTGCATGGAAGACAGTAAGATAATAGATTACACTTGAATAAAGTTTCATGAAGTATGAAAAGGTTCAAAAGGTTCTTAATGCAGGTCAGAACTAAAAGAAAAAATCCTTAAGGTAAACTTAGACTGAGCAAGTAGTAAACCCAGGCATATATTAGTGTGCATCCCTCCCTGCTGAGAGCACAGGATGCACTGTAACTTTTTATTGATGTTGCCCAGTCAGAGCAGTCCATATCAGAGAGAAACTATCTTCTGCTCACTTTAATGTTATCTGCCTTGAATTTTGCCATCAATAAGAAAAAAAACGTTCCCTGCTTTATCTAAAATGTGCAATTCCAGAAGAATGGGGGCTGATTCTTACTCAGAGTTTGCAATCAATCTTGAAGGGCCGAAGAGAGAAAGATGTTGGTATGAAACTTGTTATCGTCTGCACATGATATTGCTCTTACTAGATTGCATCATTCTGCAAAAAAATTGGATAGGGCTGAAAAAGACATTAACGGGCCACGCAGGAATTTCTGATACAATCTGTTTGGGTTTTTTAATCACTTAGTTATATTTATGCAAATTAATTTTATAATATGAGATATGTGTGCCAGACTTATAACCTTACCCTTATTTGCCCTGCATAGCAGTCATCTTGCATGCTTGCATGCTTGCTCAACCCACCTCCTGGTCTTTTGGCTTTGTAGCCAAATTGATGAAGCATGGATTGGAGTATGAAATGGATGGAAAATAGGTTGGTGTGCCAAGTTCAAAGAGTGTCCATGATCCAAAACCTAGGCAGGAGCTGATTAGCAGAAGTGTCCCTCAGGGGTGGTTGTTGACTTTGATATTCATTAAAGATGGGGACAATGAGACAAAGTTAGATTTTGGCAAGTTTACAGACACTGGATGATCAGTTGATATGCTCTAGTGCAGGGATGCTATTTAGGGAGGTCTCAGTGGGCTGGAGAAAAAGCCTCAGAGAAACTTCATGAGGAGTTTAAAAAAGGAAATGCATCCAGGACAAATGAATCCCAAGAAACAATTTACCAAAAAGTAGCTTTACGGAAAAGGAATAGAGAAGACAAAAGCTCTTCTAGGAAGCATATGTGCAGCAAAAGCACAAATCAGCCATCAGAACATGCAACAAGCAAAATTCCAGCTGTATAAAGGAAACACTGTTTCGCTTCAAGTGTAGTCAAACATTTAATTTTCATTTTTTTTACAGAGGGGTTGTTATCTGTTTGACTGTCTTGTGACTAGGCAATTGGACTAGATGTCTCCAGAGGTACTTTCCGACTTAAACTATTCCATTAATCTTTTTAAACTTTGCAAATTCACACTAAATACACACAGATCTAATTTAAAAATAAAACCACTGCTTTAAGATTGGTTTTTGCATTATAACACTAGAATACAAAAGAGAGCTCCTCTCCTCCCACTATGTCATTGTCTGGGTTTTAGACTTTTAAGTAGATGACTTCTAGAAGTCTAATTCTCTTTTTTTTTTTCAGAGTTTGTTCAGAATTTTTCAAGGCTCTATTAAAAGTATGAAATCTGACTGAAGGATTTAGGAACTGGTTTGACAGAACAGGTGAGATTCTCAACAGGCTGATAAAAAATACACTCATTTCTTCTGAATGAACAGGATGTCAGAAAAGGAAAGAATGCAGCATGTCATTAAAAGTACTGAATATACTTTGTTTTATCATAAATAAATAATAATTTATCAGGTTAGATTTGCCTAAAATCTGTGGGAAATTTTGCTTCTATCTTCTCTGAAAAGTGCTACTTAAAGGAAGAGAGAAAAAAACCAGCATAATATTGCCACTATATGATTTATTTATTCATGTACTAGCATGACGTTATGCTCAATATCATCATCAGGATAATAAAATAGGGACAAGTTCTTAGTGAAAACACACTGTAGAGCTACAAAGCTACTGACTTGGAGCACTTAGTACAATTTTTCACACAGCCTTTGGAGATGTGGTAGGGTAAAAATATGTAATGGCCTTAGACAGGTATGCATACTGGAGAATTCAAATATATATACAAGGTTTTGAAACACCTTTTACTCTAAGTTTTTAATTTATATCTATATAACAATCTGCATTTTTTCTCTTGCTGTTGAAAGCAAGGACTCCAATGTTTTGTGTCTTTCACCTCCATTTCAACATATACACATACCTCCACAGAGTTTTCAGCAACTAGAACTGACAGATTTAGAAACCAAATTTCAGCTGTTATTTTACTTTGATGGTAATTTTAAATGGCTGTAAAGGCTTATGTATACAAATTATGGTAGAATTTCATATATATATATATGTATGTATATATATATGTATATATGTATATATATGTGTATATTTAGATGCATGTTTGTTTGTTTATTTGTTTTTATTACATGTCACCATACTCTGTGGTGGAAATAAGTGAGCATTAGAGAATTCATAAAAATGACTGTTTCCTTAATATTCTTTCATTTTCCTGTCTAATTCATTTTAAAGAGAATAAACCAGGAGAAGGTATCCAGAGTTCCACAACTACAGTGAGATTAAAATATAAATAATTTATTCCTTCATGGTATTTCTGAAAACCACATATCTTGCTTTGTAAGCACTTATCTAAATCCAACTTGCTTAATTAGGAGTGGGATTAATTTAACTTAATCTTGGCCATGCCAAAAGTTAGGTGTCTTATTAATAAGCTCGTTCCCCAGATTCCCTCTACAACCAGTATCACAAGAGAGAAACTTTTACTTAAGCTTGGCCCTTAACATTCTTGTGCACTGGAACAGAAGGAAACACATGATTTTTTTCCTTTTGAGACAAAAAATGCTGTATTAATAATTTATATTTAATGTGTAATCTCTATTTTGAGACTAAATCTGTTGGTAAATTCTATTTCTACTTGCTTTGTGCCATATATTTACCTCAAAAAGGAAGGGAAATTTTTTTATAAATAAATTTGTCAGAATAAGAATCCTCAAACACATAAATTTATCTTTTTTTTTTTGAGGGAAAATTTTAAAAATAGTTATGTAAAAGGAGACTGGAGAAAGAATATCGCAGCACTGTATGTATTTAGAGAATTAATGCATCTCAAACATGTATTACCCATATATTAACATATATTACTCATATATTCAAATTGAATTTCTTAATGACGGCTTTCTGTCACGTCTGCTGTAGTCATAAGGAGTTTCTTCTTGTGCCTGACTCTAGCCCATCATAACTACTGTTAAAAGCTGTGTGTTTGCAGCTTCTTTTTATTTCAGGCAGGTTATCTGTGTGATCTGCCCTGCATTCTCAACTTTATGTCTTTAATCTGTTTATTTTTTTAATATTTATTTTCATTACCTACCTTCAGCCTATTTTTTTCTCCTTTTTAAGTGTCAATACTATTTATGAACTGTATACTCTAGTACAAGAAATGTTGGTTTTGGGTTTTTTCCCTGTTATATATGTTGGCATCTCAATCACTGTCTTCATCATTCCCCATGAAAATTTGTGGAGTAAGCAAAAATTCTGGGAATTATAAAGTTCCTGATGTCTTTGACAGCTTACCTGCAATGCAATCTTGAAAGCTTTCTGCAAAATTAACAGAGCAGGCTATCAAAATTCCCCATAAGTTCATGTATAAGCACTGAAGTTCTATGTGATGTATTAGATTTGATAAAGTAAGAAAATAATATCTCATTTTTTTATTCTATTACAACAATTGAAAGCTCAGAGTTTAGGAAATATTGCCTTGAATAACTAGTAAGCTGTGATTTGTGAATGTAATCCATTAAATTCCTATTAAAAACATTTTTTATGGTAAATAGACAAACCTCAGATGTGTCTATTACCTAATATATGCAGCATAACAGGTCCAAGAGTGCCTCTGTGTGTAGCAGAAACCTGTGAGTTATCATCTGAGAGGGTTTTTTTTTTTCCCTAATGAAGATAGAGAAATGCAGAAACCTATTTTATTTTGTCTCTTGGCACTGCTAGTTTAGAGTAATCACATTTCTATCAGCCAAACCATTTGGGCTAGATAAAGAATTAAGAGACAATTCTTGATCAAAACTTCCAGGATAGGGATGAATGCAGCTCATGCTCAAACTGTTCAGTAGCTGAGAGATTAGTGAACATATTAGATACACAGAGCTTGTATGTTTCTCTACATGGTCAGAGTGACAGAAAGTGTTTCAACACAGTTACTACACATTTCTGAGCTGAGTATGTTTGTAAAATAAAACTCCAGATTGTGTTTTGGTTTGCAATGGTGCATGGTTTTGGAGCAGATGAATTGTTTTCATTTAGATGAAGCTAAATTTGAAGATACACTACTGAACTATGGTAGAATGACTCTGAACTAAGAATATCTCTGAACAGTGTTGGCAGCAGTGGTTCAGGACCAGCTGTTTCCATCTATGTATCAGCTCCTCTTAGTTCTTCTGTGTGATGTGCTAACACAGAAATAACCTAAGGATCCACAAGTGAGACTTAATATCTCAGATAGACATATAACCATATTCTCTAATTTAGACTTTGAATATGAGATCCTCCAGAAAACAAGTGCCATTGCACAGGTAGAAATATTTACTCTGGAAAGTTGTTTATCTTACACAGCTCCTGCTAGGTGACTTGTATGAAGTGGGGCAGAATGTTGTTTGGAATCTTGGCAGCCAAGCCATGCAAAAAATTCAGTTCCCTTCCCCCCACAACTTGTTTGAATTTTTCTTAAGACCATTCATATAAACAGATTCATATGTTTTAAGCAGTGGAAATGAGAGAGTATCCTAAATCATCTCTTTATGAGCTGTACAGTACTGTGCAAATGCTCCTACAGAGCCACAGAAACCCTTAAACCAGCATTCCATCATACCCAGAAAAGATATAAACAGATCTGTCTACAAGTGTCCTTTACATGGGGTATAAAAAAATTTTAATACACCTTTTTAATATAATGCACAAAAGTATATTTAATCCATAAATCAGATAATTAAATATTCTAAATTGATAATTCCTTCTTCAAAAGCAGTAAGTTGCTGCCCAGGATCAAAAAGTTTCTGATAGTTCATAAGCCCAGGCAATTTAACAGGTGACTGAAATGTTCAAAAAGGACACCTCTATTTTCACGCAGGAAAGATATCTTGAAACATAGCATTGAAAGTGGGACAAGGCTGTAATAGACTCCACTGATGCTGGAAACAATATAATAAATCTCTTGGGAGTTCTTGGTGTTAACAGCGATTTCTAAATTTGATGTTCTAATGCATGCCAAGTCAAATACAGCTAAATATTTTGAAACCCAAACCTGAAGAATTAAGGAAAAACTAAACTTTTTTTCTCTTCCCCCCCCCGCCCCTTTTCTTCTCTCTCTTTTTTCTTTTTTTTTTTTTTTTTTAGAGTTCACAGTCTGGTCAGCAGCTTCAAGCCTCCCAAATTTCAAGCTCTTCATAACACACATAATGTAAAAAATATTATTATAAACTTATTTCAACCAACATATTCTTCCAAACTCCTATCACTTTAAAGAAAGGCTTTCTAGTATTGCTGGTCTTTCAAACTCACATCAGCCTGAACCCATCCCGACTGACCGCAGCTTCAAAATTCAAGCTGTCTCAGAACCCACATAATACCTTTACCCATATGGACACTGCACTCTCCCTGAATCTCTAATGCTGTTTGAGAACCAGGTCAGCCTGCTATTTGCTATCTCAAATCCCACCTTCTATACAACTTTTCCTGAAAAAGAAATAATGAATTATCTACAGCGTTTTCATTGTCTTCTATCAACAGAAGCACTGCTGATAGCATTTCTTTAATCTATTTTTAACTTTCCTTTTTGCTGCAGATCTAAGAGAGATTTAGAAGCATAGTCATTGTAATTCTTAAGTAAATTCTAGCCACAGCCTCTGTTTGTTGATTTTCCATGACTTCATGGATTCTAAGTTTGTCAGTTATTGTTTGAGGATTAAAATGGGGAATATTAAGAATAAATCACACAATCAGAATTTCATTAGGGACAACACATCCCTTCAATGAAGTTTAACATCTTGCACAACCAGGGTTTTCTGTCTTGTATAGTCAGGTCTCTGTGTTAAGGAAAATTCCCCAACCAACCCTCCTGGACCAACTCTGGCAGCCACACTTGCACAACCAAATCTTGAGCCAAGGCTCCTTCACAGGTACAAACTCCACAGTCACAGTCAGAACAAGTTTCCTCACCAGCTTGACCCTGTCTCAGACATCAACTGAACTTTTTTTAAAATTCTTGTTTACACTGTAACCTGGTTGTATAGCCTTTTTTTTTTTGCGTTTTTTTTTTGTGTTGTTTTTTTTGTTTTGTTTTTTTTTGTGGGGTAGAAATGGGGAGAAGAGAGGAACATCAAGCTTTTTCTTATGAGTCTTTACCTGATTTTACTGTCAAACCAAACGAGAAAACATACACCAAAACCATCCCCTGCAAACCTAAAAACAAAACTACTGAGCTGAGTTTACAAGTGTGGACATCCACAGATACTTCTCATAGAAAAGTAGTCCTCCTGAAATCTCTAAATCCAAAGAATTCCGCTCAAAGTCAAAAGAAAACAGCAAATCAGAGTGTGAAAATATTTAAGATTAAAAGTTCTTTCTGCCATAAAATATACACAAGGAAGAATAAATAATATGTTAGTGACAACAGAAAAGTGAAAAAGTTGTGTTGGGAAGTGATCCCTATACCAGCAGTAGTAGGAAACAGCATTGTGAGGAAGAAACTAGTGAAATTCCCCATATGCATCTGCAAATCACCTTCAGGGTAAATATATCAGAAGTAAAGATCTTTGTTACTGGAAAACTGAAGAAAAGAAAAAAACAAAAACACAGGAGGGTGTTCAGCATCAAAAGAATCTTCCTAAATATGACTGTGGCTAATAGGTCTGTCTTTGAACAAAAGAAATCCCACCAAAAATCAACTAGAAGACAACCATGAAAACAATAAAAAAAAAAAAAAAAAAGGATAAAAGGGAAAAAAAATTGAACCAAAAATATTTAGAAGACACTGTGGCTACAAATCATAAATATAGAAAGCTGACTTGTAAGCATTTAATCATCATAGTAATCAATGTAACCAATATGATGCATTATAATTCTAGACTGGAAATTAATATTGTCAGACTCAAGCCATGCAAGCAGTTATCTGCCTCAAGTGTTCTAGGCTTTTTCTATAGTGTATAGAGGTAAATAATTCCAAAGGGCTATTCACCCAGTCTTAAAATAAGGAGGAACAGCTGCAGTTTGACAGTAAATCCAAGCATTTTAAGGCATATCCTGTTATATAAGAAATTGCTGTCACATGATATAAAATACTCCTAGAGCATCTATTTACAAAACCTTCCCAATACTCAAAAAATATTTAGAGTTTAGTTCTGCACTGGCTGCCTTATAATGCTCAAAAAATGCTCTATCCTGTGTGATGTTTAATTAGTCAGAAATGTGACTGCACTCTGAGATCTGAGCAGAATGTATTCTGTAATGCTCTTCAGTAGTGCAGCTATTAGTGGTGAAATACAGGCCCACAAAAATGGAATACAGATCCTTCTTCCTGCACAGAAGATAAATGGCACCTGAAATGTTAAGTTAGCAGAGAGAAAACTTTCCTGTAATACCAGATTCGAAGACCATTGAAACCTGTGGAAAGGATCTGATTAGCTTCAGTGGGACCTGATCTGATATTACACACTTCAGACATACTAATGTGATTAAAAATATTATTCTAAACACACATACAATTATTATCAGCAAATGTTTTACATTTTAGTGTTCTTACTCAACTACTTTCAGTTCTCCATCTTTTTTTCACAGCTACTACTTTCATCCTGGTGACATGAAATTATGTCAACTGATGAAAATGTTTCACTGTGCCTAATATTTTGGTCTGACCTTGAGAAATACAGCTCATGTCTCTGGAAAATACATGATGGTTCCCTTCTCTTTCTCCTTCACTTTTCTTGAAGGTTTGGTTTTCTACTTTGTGCAGAATTTACTGTTAAAAAAAAAAATACTGCTGATTTAATTGGTGTTTTTCCAGTATGTACTGGGCTCTTCATGCTCTATCTGACAGTTGAGAGGAAATATGCTGTAACAGGTATTTCCTGTTTGCATATTACTTCTGGCCTCTTGTCAACTTTTCACACTACTTTAGGGATAGACCTCTGGCTTCTGTTCTATAACTGCATTATTCACATGCCATTTAGACATGTTCCAAAATCCTCATATTTTCATTCCACTGTTGAATCACCAGAGGTTCTTATTTTCCTTTTACACATATATACAAGGTTTTTGAAATATTCTGGTTTATTATACATCTTTTGCTACTTTGATTTTCAGGATTTCTGGGCTCTGTTTTCTATCATGTTACTCCATTGTAGTCTCAAAGAAGACTGCATAAACTGAAAGGTTGTAATGTTTAAATTAAGAGATGATGTCATGACCATTTGCAGAGGTCCAACACAAAAATGAACGAGATAAATACTTATAAAAGACAAAAGACACACTATACCAAATAATATTATACCAAATACTAGTCGCTGCTCTGACTAGTGATAACATGTGAAATAATTTATTTCTTTGTTTACATTAGATGTATAAAAGGAACTGTACTTTCATGAGCCCTGAATAATTGGTGTAAAGTAGTGAAGAACAATCAGGCTAAGTTTCCTTATTTCATCTGAAATTCATCACTTTTACTTCTTCCTCTCAGAGTAATGTACAATTGTGTTAAATTTTAAAAAATATCCTTTTCAACCATAAAAAAGTCTCCAGTATTCCTCAGTTCAGCATAAAATAATTTCTTGCCCCTCTACTCTGGTCTTGTGAGACCTCAGCTGGAGTATTGCATCCAACTCCAAGGTCCCCAGCACAGAAAGGACATCAGCCTGTTGGAATGAGCCCAGAGGAGGCCACAAAGATGATTAGAGGGATAAGACACCTCTCCTGTCAGGGAAGGCTGAGAGAATTGGGATTGTTCTATCTGGAAAAGAGAAG
The DNA here is from genome assembly GCA_024734555.1 of Trochalopteron elliotii. Lineage (NCBI taxonomy): Eukaryota > Metazoa > Chordata > Aves > Passeriformes > Leiothrichidae > Trochalopteron > Trochalopteron elliotii. Next base: position 1,049,852 of record JANPWX010000019.1, read on the forward strand.
GCTACTGGAAGTCCTGGTTGAGGACTTCCAGTATGTGAAGGAAGCCTGCATGAAACACAGAAAGAGACTTTTGGCAAGCACATGGAGTGGCAGGACAAGGGTAAAACTGTATCAGAGTAGGTTTACATTACATAATAGGAAGGAATTCTTTACAATGAGCATGGTGAACAGGCTGCCCAGAGAAGTTGTGGGTGACCCGTAAGTGGCAGTGCTCAAGTCCAGGCTGGGTGGAGCTCTGAGCAACCTGTTCTAGGGAAAGGTGTCCCTGCCCATGGCAAGAGGGTTGGAGGGTTGGAACTAGATGGTCTTTAAGGTCCCTTCCAACCCAGACCATTCAATGATTCTGTGATTATTTTCTTACAGAAAGAGATTATGAATGTTTAAACCATCAAAATAGTTCTACTATTTCAGATACAAAAAACCTTCTGGGTTTCTTTTTCTCTCCACAAAAAAGGCACGCTAACAAAAAGAAACAAAATAGACTAATTGAAGCAATGGACAAAAAAAATCTTTGTGAAACCCTTTCCCTTCAGATCCACTATATTTTACAAAATCAATAACAACTTCTGTGCCTTTTAAAGGATTGTTTTGGGCAGTGCTAGATAAAAGCAATTCTAATATTACCTGCTGTAATACATGATACTAATTAAATAATATTTTTTTTTCTACTTTTTATATAACATTCCAGCTTCTTTAGGTTTTCCCATCCACCCTTCCCCTTTAATTTGGTGAAGGATTCTATCTCAGTTGCCTTTTTTATCTCCAGATAAAAATTGGTTTTCTGATTATATTGGATGGCTTATGGAGGAGTTAAATATAAATTATACCACGTTATCAGTGGTGAAAACTTTCACTCATTAAATGACAGATACAAAATTAGGTAAGAACAATTGATAAAACAAAAAACTGTAAGGAACTAATAGGAAGGTTACCCATGTTTGGAAACAAATTTTTTGTTTGAAGGATAAGAATATAATAGAGAAGAAAATAAAGCATTCAAAGCCTTAAAAGGGTTTGAATATAAAATATCTGTTGTCACTCAATAACATTCGTCTTGAAGTAAAAGGGCTGATAATCCAGTTAAATACTCTTACCCAATTTCATGAAATGGGAAGAGGAAAGTAAAAGCAGATACCTCCCTTGTGTGAGCTTTCTGTATTTTAATTACAGTGTAGCTAGAGTATGAAGACACCATCTGTTTCACTCAGACAACATTAGGTACTCAAAGAAAGTATATGAATACTTGAAACAAAGTTGCAAAGAATTGCCTTTCTCTTTCCTCCATCTCCTCAAACATTTTTCTATATTGATTGGTGAAATATTATGTCCATGGAGCAATAGTGTTATTCAGGTTGTGTAGCTAATTGGACATTACTTTTAAAATCTTAACTTAGGAGAAAAATTAAAAAACAAGACCCTGTTACTCTACTGAGAATATACACACACACTGTGCCACATCAACTATTTTAGAAGGATCACTCTGATTTTGAGAATCTAGACTAAAGAGAAACAGAAATGTTGAGCAGTAAAACTTCATGTATTCTTTAAAGTGTCATTAGAACTCAATAGACTGCAAAAGCACAGAGAAACAAATAAAAAGCCTCTCAGATAAATTTCTAAACCCTCTTTTCACATACATCACTGTAAGTTCATCAGTAGCTGTTTTATAACTTTACTCCCATGTACTATCCATTTTTCCTTCTAACTCCATTCTTATTCTGCATCAATGTATTTTTCCACTCAGCTTAAATGACTGCTTAAATAAGTTCAGTGCATAATTGTCTCCCTCTCTAGCTTCAACATTAAATATATGAGCATGTCTGAGAATGGCAACACATGTAAGAATCTCTAAAACAGGCTCTGGAAGGGGGTAAGGCCGTAAAATGGCAAAAATACCTTGGAGCTAAGGGATTAAAACCTCTATTCATGGGTTCAAAATTAAGCTGATGGAGCAGAAGCACTCTTTCACTACAAGTAAAATATTTTTCACTTTGTACTCCCATTTACATAATTCATTCTTCCTTCAAATTACTGTATGTACACACGTGTATTTGTCATACACATAGAAAGAATAAGAATAGGGGAAAACAAGGGCTAATACAGCTACCAAGCACAGGAAGCACAATGAGGTAAAATAGTGTTAACATTAAGAGTCTCTGTGTCAACCCATGTTAGAAATGTTGCTACTGCTACACAAAATTATATTAGACTAGATCTTGCTAATCTTGAAAAAAATATATAAATTTCACTGACCAGAGGAAAAAGAAGGTCAAAATGGACCTGGCTCAATGATTTTTTCTGTTTCAGCAATAAAATGTCTAAAGGGATTTAATAACTGTTAGGCAACTGTTTAGATTTGTCATCCTGCTGCCTGTAATATGATGATATAGCACTAGAAGGCAAAAGGGAGAAGGACATTGCTGTTCCTGTGGAGCTCTTTTCTGTTTCATCCCATACAATCACAACAGAAATGAAACTCCCCACAGATGTCTCTGAAAGCAGAAACTTACTGATTAGAAAAGGATGGAGATTTTAACATGCCTACATCACCTCCAAACACTAATCACAATTTTATGCATTCTGGCACTGCCCCAGCTGCCTTTGAAAACCAAAACTAGCAAAGAACATGATATTTTGTTGGTTTATTTATTTGTTTCTTTAAGATAAAAACATAGTTTTACAACAAATCTTTCGGTCTGTGCCAATTCTTTCCCTTAAAAATCAGAAATGTTGTCATTGATTTCAAGTGACAGTTTCCAGCACGACAATTATCTGTGAATGAACTATCTTATAAAATAAATTAAAAATTAAATTAATCAACTTACTTGAAAACTGTATGGCGAATCCAGATTTACTGATATAAAAATCTGTGTCAAACTGGATAGTTACTATGTTGAGTGTACTGTGAATGCCTTCAGGAATAAGGGAGCCACTAATTTCTTTGAGCAACATCTCATTCTCAGGTGGACCATCCCAAACTCGAAGAATGTCATGGGATGCCTCAGTATCAAAAGCAAGAAATTGGAGGCTGAAATAACACCATGATTTTATTGTCAGCTTTAATATTACTCAACAACATGACTTCAACAACAGAACTAAACAAAGAACAGAAAAAAGCAAATAAAATTTAACTTCAAAGGATAATTTTTTATAATGTTTCACACATTTATCTTTGAATGCATGAAAGCCCAATACTAAAATGAATTTGTAAGAAAAAATCCTTAAAATATTTTAATTTGTCTACCATAAAGTAATATATCCCTTTAGCCATTCAAATAATGCATAAGTATCTACGCAATCTCTTCAGAAAAGAGTTTCAGTTTTTCTAAGATAATATTATGTATCACATTCCCACCAAAACAAATTAACTAAAAAGAACTGAGAAAATGTAGGTTGTGTTGTGTTGTTGTTTTGTGGGGTTTTTTTAATGTAGTCTTTCACTAAAGACTTCTGCTGCCTCCAGCATTTCCCAAAATTATAACCAGTTTTAAAGCTCAGTCTTCTTTGTATAGTGCTAATTGAAAAATCAACAGTTTCAACCCAAACTTAAAATACCAAAACCAGTGATCTGCATCTTAAGTTTTAAGCCCCAAATCCTCTTTCTTTTTCCCTCCACTCTAAAGGTAAGATTTGGTTATTTCAGCCCCCAAAAATTGTTAAAATTTTAAGATTCATTTTCAGTACCTGACAATATTTCCTGGGTCTACTTCAATCACCCACATGCAACGCAGATTGTTGTCATAGGGAAAAGGATAGCCAGGGGACAAGATTCTTCCTGATGACTCTCCTTTAAACCGTCCTCCACATTCAGCTAAGAAAAAACAGCATTATGGAATGATCTTACAGCTAATCGTCTGAGCAATCAATTTATACATCTACTCTTTTGCTGAACAGGTTACACAATTAAACTGACCATATGCCCTAATATTGTAAAACAGCATATAAGGACTGCATTTCACCTCTTGCTCCACATACTTACTCAATCCTAATTTCCTCTAAATGAAGATGAAAAAGAAAGCTACTATAATATTTAAGTCTTGACTTCTTTTCACTCTCCTATGGGAATAATTGAGCCTGTAGGTAGCCACAAAACTTATGAAGTTTTAGCAATATTGTAAAGAAACAGGAGTGATAAAAATACAAAATAACTTTATATCTCTTAATATCTTGGTTTATTTTATTTAATCTATTTCATATGTGAGATTTTTCTAGCTTATTGATATTTATGTACAAGTAAAAAATACTAGTTTTACAATGTCTTTCTGATTAAACCTTTTATGTTGATTATCTGTTGACCTTAACTAGATTTGCATATTTGAAGGACTTTCAGTATGCACAAATGCTTAAAAATTACTAACTTTTTTTAACCTAAAAAGGCAATACTACTTAGATAGACTTAGATGAGATATATGCAAAGAGAACTATAAATGCCTGTGGAAATATATCTGTACACATATCAGATCATATCAGGTCATACACATCAGATTTTACATAGATCTAATAATCCTCACAATTTTTCTTCTTTCTTGCATTCAAAAAAGTAAGTAAAGAAATAAAAAAATAGAAGAGTGTAATACCAATGCATGATGGTAGAGGATAGTCCCATGCCCTTCTTTCCCCAGTCATACACTTCAGAAGGCTACTTCCATGGAGTGTGTAACCTGGATTGCATCCATAAATTATAGTGCTTCCAGCAAAATGACCTTGGTCACTGATTTTATATCCAAACTGTGGCACACCAGGGTCCTCACAATGTGACAGCTCGAAACCTGTGTGAGGAATAAAATGTTGTATTTACAGAATCAAACAGATGAATACATTAATGAAATTAATATTTTCTGGTTTTTAGTGGAAATCAATCATTTTCAAACTAAATATAACATATTTAGGATTTCTTCTCTGTTTTTAAGCAGTCTAAGTAGGATTAACTGCCTATAAACCTTTCTTAGAGCATGACCAAGCTGTGTCATAAATTCAGTTTTCCTAAGAGTTTAATTAAAGACAGAATAAAATCCATTATCATTATCAATAAGGTTTAAAATGTTATAATAAATTATAAACTGGCAGCTAAAGCGGCTGTCCACTTACTTGTAAATAAACATTTAAAGGCTCATAAACAAAACTTAACAGTAGATTCCTCATTATTTTTGCATAGTAACAACAGCAGCACAATAGCACCTGTGGCACCAAAGAAAAACTGCTATTTTCATCAGTCCTTACCCTAGTTTTTAGTTCAGTAGTTTGTAAATTTAAGAACTACATGCAGGAATCAATGATAATGATGATATAGAGAATTCAAGCCAAACAATTTTTTTCAGACATTTTTGAGAGGTAAGAGACGTGAAGCAAGAAAAAACTAAAATAACAATGCATTACATAGAAACAGGGAGGTATATCAACTTATGGGGAAACATAAACTGCAACTTGGGAGAAAAAATTCTATTCCAAATCAAGTTTGCTGTTATAAACTGAGAAGCAACTTGAAACATCACTTTGCTCAAAATCAAATAATTTTACCAATATCATGTGGCTTAGAATGTGTGTAGGCAAAAAAGAGCCTTTGTATCAAATTGCTATTCCTATACGTGGGTAATATGGAAGGAAATGAAGGGGGTTTCATTTTCATTTCAATGAATCATTCACACAGTATCTGTCCATCTGGCCAACAGTTGGTAGCCTTTCACAATCTCACCTCAGATCCTGCATTACTATTCTTGATTGAAAAAAAAAGTTCTTTATTTTATTTTACAGACAAAATACTTGTAAATGCATTGTAAATGTTGGATAAGGCTGATCAGGTAAAGGGACAAAAAAGTATATCAAATGCTTGTATATTTCTTGTTCTTCCTTCAGCTCATTTCATGTGTGACTGAACACGTCTCAGCCTCCACAGCCTCTGAGCTGAACTTTTCTCATTCCTAAACTATTGTTTCTTAGTACAGCATGTGCTGCAGAAGCTCTGAAAGACATTAAAGTGAGTCCCAGACAAAGAACCATTTGATAATGCTGGTCTGGACACTTATTGACCAGTTAGAATTTCCTGTCTTCTAAGAAAACTTTTGACCACATTGTGAAAAGAAATTCAAATCTGCCTTGATCCCTGATATGTCCTTATTTCTGGACAGCCTCCTTACAGACACAGAACTAAAGTCAACTTTTTAACTGATCACCTCCCTCTTGAGGGTGAACATGTAACTCCATTGCCTAACCATGG